>OZ010599.1:16106470-16236470 GCA_963932145.1 Acanthosepion lycidas
ACTGGTGTATTAGGCACTCTCCTATAAAATGTGGACCAACCTAACTGGTGTATTAGGCACTCTCCTATAAAATGTGGACCAACCTAACTGGTGTATTAGGCACTCTCCTATAAAATGTGGACCAACCTAACTGGTGTATTAGGCACTCTCCTATAAAATGTGGACCAACCTAACTGGTGTATTAGGCACTCTCCTATAAAATGTGGACCAACCTAACTGGTGTATTAGGCACTCTCCTATAAAATGAGGTAAAATCAGTTGGCTTGCTTTACAAGTTTTTACACTGTTTCCTGTCTGACCGTGTTAGATGTTTATTCTGTCTCTCAGAGGATTTTTTTTTTTTAACTTTTGACTGCCTTAATTTAGCTAAGTTTTGATTTATTTTTACCGTTTTTCTAACGTTGCTTTTTGACTATTTGTTAAATTTTTAATTTTTCTAACGTTCCTTTTTTTGACGTTTCAATTCCTTACCCTCTCCTTTTTTACCGTTACTTCCCTTTTGCTATTAGTTATTCCTTTATTATTTAACGTTTTGATTTTCTTTTACGTTTTATTTTTCCTTTTTTTAAATTTATTTTCTTCCCGTGCCCACATCCCGGGGTGTTTCTCGTCTAACCTTTTATTTCCCTTTATTTATTACGTGTTAATTATTTCTGTGTTTTTCATTTAAATATCCGTAAAGTTCTGCGTTTTATCTGTTAATTACGTGTGTATATTCATTTTTAAATTTTGTGTTTAATTTGTAATTTCTGTCCTTTTTTTCCTTATTTAACGTTTTGTTGTTGGGTTGACCGTTTTTTTTTTTATCGGCAGCCATATTGTAAATTGTCACATTTTTAGTTTCGTATTTTATTTTTTATAGCGTTTTATATTATTTTTCCTTTTATAACTTTTCATTTTATTGTGTAATTTGTTGCTTTCTTGTCTGTCATCCTTTTAATTTTTGTTCTTTCTTCGTTCTTGTGAACCTTATTCACTTTTTCTCGTCTGTCTTACGTTCATTTTTTTTTTTTTGCGTTTTCGTTATTTGTTTTTCCTTAGGAGAAACTTTTTTTTTTTCGTCTTTTTAATTTTTTTTAATACGTCCTATCTATTGACCTTTGTCTATTTAATTTACCCCCACCATAAGGTTTTCCTACAACCCCTCCCCTTACCTTACCTTTCCTCCTTTAATAATGGAGAAAAAAGAAAAAGAAACCGGCGATTCCGGACTTTAAAAGATCAGTGAAAAAACATTTTTCTATTAAAAAAAAAGCCACCGGATAAAAATGATACCGATGAGTACCCATTTTTAATTCCGTCAAACGAAGAAATTGTTAGCACACTGAAAAAAAGCTGTGGAAACTTCAGAGGTAGAAAAGACCGAAAACTTTGAAATCAAGGAAGCCGAGAATGGCGAAAGCGAACTGAAGAAAAATAAGAATGCAGAGGCCGGGGAATTGCCCTCTTGTTGGTTGTCCCCACTGAGTTGCGTAATTAATGTTGCAGATTTCTTGGAGCGAGCCAAGAGTTACGCTCACCTTGCCGTGGAAGGTGGACTCTTGAAAGACATCCAAGAATTAAGAAAGATTGAAAAAAAAAAAAAAAAAAAAAAAAAAAAAAAAAAAAGAATTGTGTCGGTCTTTGTCATGGACAAGCGTTCGCGCAAAATTTGTCGCTCGACGAAAAATTGCTGGAGTCCTTGGGGGGTTAAGCCCCTCAGAATAGTGAAAGGAGAGGGATATTTCATGTGGGACGTATTGCTGCCCACACCAGAAGACTGTGTCGCTGCACCGAGTCGTGACTTGATTACAAAAGATTTGATATTGCACACAGAATATGAAGGGCGAAGAAGGACCAGGCGTGGCAATATACGAGGTCCCTCCTGTGGTGAGCGGGGAAGACCTGGCTGCGTTCCTTTCGCAGTATGGCGAGATTCTGAGTTCTTCTTGCGATAGCCTTAAATGGGGATGGAGTTTCGAAATTATGTTGAACCAAGAAGCCTTCCGCTCTATCACCAACTGTCTGGTAGTAAGGCGCTTGAAGCTGCCGGTCATTGTGACCGGCCACAAACCGATATGTTGGAAGTGTGGAGAGACTGGTCACCTCTCCTCTTCCTGCCTAGAGAAGAAGGCCTCTGGAAGTCAAGTGCCAGTCGACCAAGATCCCCCTCTGACCGTGTCATTACCTTCCGCCTCGCCTGTAATGGGCATGCCAGCTTCCGGTTGGCTCAAAGGCCACATTCCCCAAAGAGCCTTCGCCCGCTGCTAGTGCAGTTGTGGAGAAGGGAGAGGGGGAATGGCTGGTTGCTGGTAAGGCCAGAGGGAAGTGCCAGACAGCGGGTCCTCAGTCCAATGAAGCCCGAAGGGCAAAAGACACGTACAGCCCCACTCCCACTGTCAACGTTAAGGGCGATGCCCTGGTCTCTGATGCAACTTTGAAAAAGAAACAACTAAAATTCGACCCGGGATTCGCAAAAACAGAAAAGATAAAGCAGCTTAAGGAAAAATTAGACAAGGAGAGGCTATCTCAGTCTAAAAAAGCCACTTCCACAACATCATCTACCTTGTCCCCACCTGCAACTCCAAAACATCCTTCTCCACAGAAACATTCCACCCCTTTATCATCACCCGTTAAAGCTGTTCCCCTCAGAGATCCCAGCCCGTACAAACAAAAATCCTCATCTACATCTTCATACTCCCAGTCCTTCCCGCATTAAACACTCTGAAATGCCCCTCCCGCACCAAAAAGGCAGAGAAGTCCTACCCAGGATACCAAAGAAAAGAAAATGGCAAAACATTTACTACACAGGGGAGGATACCTGCAGAATTTCCCCGGCCCAGGCAGAAAGGGCCAGAGACTACGGGAACCGAATAAAAGATTTGAAGTACCTTCTGTCCATAAGACAATATGCAGACAAGGCAATATGCAGACAAGGACGTGGAAGACCCTCATAATTTTCCCAATGCCCAGAGAGTACTCACAGTAATAAGAGCAGGAATCGGAGCTCGTCAAGCATGGGCCATGTTGGAGGAGGCGATTAGTTAATATAAAATGTCTCCTCCAATTGCCATTGCCGAAAGTGATGAACTTAATCATTTGAAAAAATTTTGTGCAGGGAGGGTCCCAGTTTTAGTTCACCCCTCCCTTTACAGAGCATTGAAATTGACATTGTCCGATTTGAGACTGAGATGGGCCATGGGTCTATGGGAGAGGCTGTTGGTATCCTTACCCCGACCATGTTCAAATCAGTGTCCCAACCCTAATTAGGTCTGATAATGGCACTCTGGTTAGCAAGTCTGAATGTCCGGAGCCTGAGGTCGGAGTCTCGAAGGGCGAGGCTCGATCGCGATCTTCAGTGCCTCGGAGTGGATGTATGTTGTGTACAGGAGACCCGTTTTTTATCTCGTGACCATGAGGACATTCTGTCTAAGAGGTTCGTCCTCTATTCAACATGTTTTGATGGACGCTCGAGGGGTGTTTCCTGGCTGGTGAGCAAGTCTCTGGATGCGGTGTGTGCTCTTGTCTTCGCGGATCTGGCGGACAGGCTTTGCGTGCTGTATGTTACCATAAAGGATAAGGCTCTTTGTCTCATTGGGGTTTATGCGCCCAATGACCAAGCGCAGAGGCCTGGTTTGTTTCGGCGGATCGAGCCGTGTTTGACGACTTCTCATTCGGTAGTTCTAGCGGGTGATTGGAATGCCGTCCTTGATCCCGATATAGATTGTATAGGGCAAAAACCAGGTACTAACAATCCAGATGTGAAATCGTTTCGGGACTTTATCGGCGGGTTTGATCTCGGGAGGTAGTATGGACTTGGACTAGGGCCTGCAGCTCGGATACAGTGGTTAGCGCAAGCTACATTGACAGTTCTAGTTAAGAGAGTCGAAGTAGGGCTCTTAGAATGTCCAAGTTTCCATTCTATAGTGTACTCAGATCATAGGCTTGTCCGGGTTCAGGTAAACTTAGATAAGCCTTGGGTTAAGATGGCTGGTTACTGGAAATTAAACTCATCATTATTTGGTGAGCAAGATTTCTGGGACCAGCTTTTACTAATGTTACAGCGGGAATTGTCGGGGGCTGTGGTTGGGAATAAGTGGTGGGGCTCTGAAATCCAAACTTGGGTCTTTTGCTGCTGATTTTAGTCGACGACTCAATCTAGCAGGGCTAGCAGCACAACAGTCTCTTGAAGCCAAAGTAGATCGGGCGATAAAATCCCGTGATAGTGGGGACATAGCCTTAGCTAAGGCGGAGCTGGCCTCCTTGCTTATCAAGAAGGATCAAGCTCTAGTAGTTAGGGCTAGGATAAAAAGAAGGTCTTGTGAGGCTACGAATATGGCCGCTTCTTTGCGTTCAGAGGAAGCTCGTAGGGCATCTAGTCGGCATATCGCGAGCATCACATTGCTGGACAAGCGGACTGTGACTACAGACGCGGGCATTTGTGAGGCTTTTCGTGACTACTTTCAGGAGCCTTTTACCAGGGAGCCCGGTCTGAGGATTGCTCAGTTCGATGCCTATTTAGCCGACTTTCCCCGCATTGAGGCGGTTGAAGCGGCTGTGTGCGAGGGTCCCATAACAGAGCGAGATCTGGGATGCGCTGAAGCAGGTTGGCCTGGACAAGACTCTGGGATTAGATGGTCTTCTCTATGAAATGTACTTGAGGCAGTCGCCCGTCTGTCCACTTGCACTGATTTTCAACAACTGGATGAAGCAGGGGTCTATTCCTCAACGCTTCACCAGGTGTGTGATCAAGTTGCTTCGCAAGAAGAAAGACGGTGGGGATGGGGTAGATAATCATCAGCCTTTGACGATGTTAAATACAGAGTTGAAGATTTTAGCCAAGGTCTTAGCTGACCGTTTGCAGGTTGTCCTCTCTAGTCTGATTGGTCCCAAGCAGACTTGTGCTGTGATGGGCAGGACTATTCAGGACAACCTTCATTTGGTACGCTTGATCATCAAGAAAGTCGAGAGTGATGCCGTGCTGATAAATTTAGATCAGTCCAAGGCTTTCGATAGGGTTGACCATCGGTTTTTGGAGGCCGTCCTTTCGGCCGCCGGTTTCAGGCCGGACTTTCGCACTTGGATCTGACTGCTGTATGCGTCACCCGGTGCGCTGGTAGGATCAAAACCTTTCATTTTGTCTCGCTCCATTCGTCAAGGTTGTCCGCTGTCTGGCGTTGGAACCTTTCCTGTGTAAGTTGAAGACGAATCCGGTCCTTCGCGGAATTTCCTTACCTGGTGCTACCACCTCGGCCAGGTACTCCGCCTATGCTGACGATGTTTCGGTTCTGGTGTCGAGTAGGGCCGAAATTAACAAAGTCAGCAAAAAAATCAAGGGTTATGAGATGGTGACAGGCCAAGATCAACCGTGATAAGTCTGTTGGTTTGCGGTTGGGTTCGTGGAGGGGAGTTTCTCTTCCCTGACCTTTCCTCTGGACAGACGGGCCGGTCAAGATACTCGGCATCTGGTTCGGTCCCAACCTCCTGTTGGAAATGAATTGGTCGGAGGTGCAAGAGAAGGCCGAGCTTGCAGTACATCTGTGGACTCTGAGGATCTTTCCTTGAAGGGGAGGGCAGAAGTAGTATGTGCCTCGCACATCTACCCGATTCTCCTTTACAGACCCTCCGTGCTTCCACTCCCGTCTAACACTTTATTGGCTTTTGTAAGGCTCTTGTTCTCCTTGTGGGGAGGCAGGGCTGCCATGGTTAGTCGCAAGATCTGTTACCTCCATCCCTCTGAAGGCGGTCTGGGGGTGCCTTGCGTTGAGACTCGTCGACATACGCTTCGCATTACTTATCTAGACCGGATGTGTATGCAACTGGATGAGAACGGCGAATTCTGGAAGGAAGACGTCCATAAACATTTTCCATCCTTGAGAAATGTGCGCTTTCGTATTTCGTGTTTGATTGAGCGTGTGTTTGTAGCTAGTACATGGATTGTACGAATGTTTTATATTTTTTAAAGTCCCGCATTGATTTCGTCCAGTTAACTGATGTTTCTGCCACAGTTAGGGCTGTGGGGGGTTTTACTACTAACAAAATCTTTTGTTTAGTTTCTTGTATATAGATTTGTATTCATTGTAAATATTCATTGGTTTTTTTTAGATGTTATTTTATTCCCCTCCCCCCACAGACAAAGGATTGTATATATGGGTACTAGTTAGAATTTCATAGAGTCTCTGAGGCATTTTGGTGGACGTAGTAAGAAGGGTATGTAATGGATGTGGTGTTTTGGTGAAAGGAACATTGTATGTTTGGGTCAGTGATTGCGGCTAGCTAAGTTTAAAGTTAAGACAAAAGATGACTATCCTTTCCCCCTTTCGGCCTTGTGCCACATTTGTACATTGTACAATAAATAATTACAAGGAAACAGAAGAAGGCAGCCATGTTGGCAGGTAAGTCACTTGACTTCTACAGATATGTTAAATGGATTCATATCATACACACTTGACCAATGCTACTCAAAGTCATGTTCAATGGACTGGTGCAGGTACACAAACCATCAGCTACTAGTACATGACCTGTGTCCAGGCCGTGCTAAGGAATCATTGTAAAAATTAAGGTTATATAATTTGTGGGTTAAAATGTTTGTTTTTGATTACTTTTTATGTTTTGATATTGAATTATTTTTTGCAAAAATAAATGGAAGATAAAAAGTCAACTTTTATTTTATATATTATATTATATTATATATACATACATATATTCCAGCATAAATTAATATTACCACAAAATATTACAGGTACACATGAGTGAGAGAAAAAAAAAAAAGAAATGGTGGCCTGCCATATCAAATAATTTGAGAAGCACTGCTGTAATGGTTATTGGTTCAGAATGAGAATTTCATGCCACACCTGAACACAGCAAACTAATTTGTAAGAAGATAAAATCCTTACAACAAAACACAAACTAAACTTATAAACATAAGCATAATTTAACATTTAATGAGATATCCGAGGTCAGTATTTAAAGAAAAAAAAAAAAAAAAAAAAAAAAAAAAAAAAAAAAAAAATCTTTTACACTTCCAGTTATAGACAGAGCTCAATCTCTATAGATACTTATGCAGGAGTCCCAAGACTTTTGTAGTTCGGAATGGTCAACAAAATAAAACCTGTCTTTACAAACAAATCTACTGAATATTAAAAGTCAGGAGTTACCACAGATATCAGATTCAGCCAACTGAATTGCAAACATCTTTTAGATGAGATTACTTTAAATTGTATATTTTTAATTCATGACCTTCAAAAATGTGTGCCACACAGGTTGGAGGAAAAGTAAAATATGCAAGTCATTGGTCTACAAAGTCAAACACTGCTCATATATTAAAGTTGTCACCAGGCTGTCTACAGTACTAGAAAGCAAAATGTGTGCTTAGGCCTGAAGCAGCTTCAGTCATCACAAAAAAAAAAAAAAAAAAAAAAACAAACAAACACACCAGTGGTTTAGTAAGCAAATTATATTTGAGAAGGTGGGAGTAGGGAGGGAGAGAGAGAAAGAGAGAAAAAAAAAAAAAAAAAAAAAAAAAAACAACAACCAACCCTGCCTGACTTGATAGATAACTGGATTAGAAAAATTCAAAACCAAATCTAAGGAAATGTGGCAGCAGATTTTTTTTAAATTCTGAATCAATTCACCCCAAGCAATGCAATAATGTCACTAAAACACAAGGGGGGAGGGGGTTACTGAGGGTTAAAGAAAATGAGAATAGTATATATCTTAAACAGGAAATGAAAATGCAAATTTAAAAAATTATGTCAAAGATATCAATGAGTATAAAAAACTGATCATTTGGGCTGGGCGAGCAGGTTTAAATTCCATTTGTATTAGGTTGGTGCCAAAATAATGACGTAATAATGTCGTTTTTTGACGTATTTTTTAACGTCAAAAAACGACATTATTACGTCATTATTTTGGCACCAACCTAATAACTTCAATTTGAAAATGAAATTAAAGCCATCAAAAGATAGAGGGGAAAGTTCAACTTACTTTGCAATGTTACCATTTTATGTTATCTTTATCAGTACTATTTCAATACTGGTATGAAACAATGAGCTAGTAGTACTTCCTCAAATGACCTATCATTTTTTTCTCTCTATCAATTCAGAGATTCTTCCTTACTGATATTATGAGTTAATTAGCATTAACAACTGCACGATATTTTGCAAGGATGGGAATTAAATTAGCAACACTTAGTTGCTTTTTTTTGGGGGGGAGGGGGGGTAGGATCAGACAGGCTTGTGTGAGCAACAATAATTATCAGCACTAAAAATAATTGGCAAACTGAATTAAAGTTCTGAGGTCATCAGCATCCAAGTTGCAGAAAATAACCAAGGGAAGGCATGAATTCATTTTTCCCTTCACTTGTCATAGTAATTTTTGAGCAACAAAAATTAGTCTTCTTGACTAAAAGACTTAAAAAAAGGTAAGCAAAAATTGCATTAAGGCACACCCATGTAAGGATTTTAAATTAAATAGGACGGGGGGGGGGGCAAGAAACAAAATTGTTGCTTCTCAAAACAGTATTTTCTTTTACTGTATCTCAAGAGTCTTTAGGTAAAAAATGACTAATAGAACTTACAGAGCCTAGGCAACATTGTTTTTTGTTTTATTCAACCATTTTGTTTACACTCAACTAAAGACTACTCAGCCTGATAAATAAAAATATATATAAATACAATCCTCCAAAATCAGAAGTAACATTCCTGCAAAGGAAAGTTTGTTGCATAAAAAAAAAAAAAAAAAAAATTTTTATAGTCATTTTATAACATTTATGTTATAATTTTCAAATTATATAAATAACTGAACATACTGAAAGTTCATGAACCTTACCAAAAATAGCTTGATAAAACATTTGAGTTGGTACTTATATAATTTTATATATTTTCTTTCACATTTGAAAAATATTTACATTTGAATATAGATTTAAAAAAAAAAAAAAAAAAAAAAAAAAAAAAACTTGTAATTTTTCATTGTAATTCTAAAATTTCTCCAATAAGGAATCTTTCTATTAAATGTTTAAAGAATTGAAAATTTTAAAGTTAACAGTGGTTATGACAACCCGTGTGTTACAGTGGGTAAATAAACGTTATTTTGCCTATGTTTTCAGCAAGAAATAAGTATTACTTTGAAGATCTAGTCAGTTATTCCTTAATTTTACTAATTTACTTTGAAACAAAAGACATTCTGAAAAGACTGGATTTTAAAATTTTCATTTCAAAATTTCCTTTGTCAAGAGTGGAGATTCAGTGACTGACCATGACTATTTAAAAAAAAAAAAAAAAAAAAAAAAGTCTTAAAAAGTTTATATAGATCAGAATCTGACAGAATAAGAACAAATAGGAAATGTTTATCAATCTAACATTTCACTTTCATTAAGGAATCAGAAAATGAGATTAAGGTGGAGGAATTTCTAGTATTTTTACTTTTATGTATAATTAACCAATGAAAACTAAAATGTAAAAATTTTTTTTCTTTTTTTTCATTCTCTGATGAAGCTTTAATAAAACATGTTAGATTGATAAACGTTTCCTATTTGTTCTTGTGCGTATATGTGTGTGTGTGTGTGTGTGTGTGTGTGTGTGTGTGTGTGTGTGTGTGTGTGTGTGTGTGTGTGTGTGTGTGTGTGTGATGGTGGCGGTGATGTTGATTATTAACCAGGACCAATTATCCCCCAAACTGGTATTAAAATTCACTCTACTCACGAGAGCATAGCAAAAGAGGACATCCAAGAATGATCAACAGAAAAGACAAAACCACTGTACTGTGGGTACTTGCCTTGGGCAGAGAGGCACAGCAGAGAAGCATGATAAAGATGTCTGAGCTACATACTCTTCATTAAGGATAGATGAGTAGATAAAAGGTTCCGAGCTAAATTGCTTAAAAAAAAAAAAAAAAAAAAAAAAAGCTTAACCAGATTAACACCTGGAGAGCACGACAGCTGAAACATTGTGATGACAAAGACAGTATGAATGCAAATGATGAGAACTTGCTGCACAAATTCAAATTTCTCACCCTAACACTTATGGAGTGGGGGGCATTATTTGACCACTATCAGAATTTCTATTTTGGAAAGAGTCATCCCAAAGCCACAAAAAAAGTTTTTCAGCATCTCCAGCAGATTACTAACTGTAGTAGTCATTTACAGGATAGATGGAAAGAAAGTCCCCATTGAAAATTAATTTAACTGTTAATATTGTGACATTTACACAAGATAAACTATATTGTGATCACTAAAGTGATAGAATTTAATGACTAATTTCTGTTTTCATTTCAGAGTGACAGGTGTAGCCCAGAATGGCATGATACATACCCAGTTAGCATCTTGTGACAAAGTGTGGCAGCCAGTGATTACATGTGCTCCAGTAGATGCCAAAACCATAAAATAAAAAAAATAAAATAAAAAATAAAAAAAGCTGTTGAGTACAGTATCTGTGGCAAACCCTCACAGAAGAAGTTGTACTTTAACATGCAGGTTGGAAGAAAATGCCTGGAAAGGTAGAATTCTAACATTGTACTGTGATTCTACCATTGTACTTTTGAAAATAAAACATTTTATGAAAATCAACCAATAATTAATAAAGTTATTAACAATTTAAATAGAGGTTCCTTTCCACCTACCCTGCATACAGAGTAAGGAGATTAAGATATGTGACAATAAAACAATTCTTTCAGTTCTAGAAGAAAGTCCCACACAACTTCTACCCAAGCTAAATTTGTCAATTAAAAATATTTTATTGTCATTCACTTGTGTCAAAGTTAAATATTCAGTGACGCCAATGACAGGTGAGACAACAGCAAAGACATATTAGAACAGCAATACAGATTCTGTTTGTCCTTGGTGAAAACTATGAAAATTGAAAAGTGAGGAGGAGGGGAAATGTTTTGCGATTACTTTCTCAAACAAAATTTTCCTTTTATGGACATCAATAACAAGAGAAATTTTTGACTTTACACCAACTGGTTACAAATAATTACTATAACTTTTCTGAATAAAAAAAAATTTTAGGACTGATTTCCAAGTTGCTGATGACATTTAAATTGTTTGTAAGATCCACAAGTGACCTGCAACCCATTCCACATAGCATACAGGTTATTTCTCCAACAGCAACCTGATGACATAGATGTTTAGTTTTATGATGCCGAGTGAGGCCACTGGCTGACCTACACCGTTACAAATGCTATATGAAAAATCTTGCTGGCTATCATATTGGTAGATGAGGGTATTTCTATGTGTGTGTTTGTAGTGGAGGAAACCTGCCTTCAAGCAGACATGGCCACATTCAACATACTGGAGGGACATTGTGCCCCTCTCAGAAAGCATGTCAACATCTCCCATATATTTACCAGCTCATCATTAACACCATTCTCAAATTCAACTAAAAGCAATCAAATTTTTTTTTTTCCACACACACACACTATATATATAATATATATATATATATATATATATATATATATATATATATATATACACACACACACACAGGTAGCAATCCTTCCTTTATGCATGTTTCCTTAAAAACGACAGACAAGGTACTACGGTTAAGCTTTATATTTAATTTTTGTGTTCTAACAAGAGCTTTCTTTTCTGGACAAAGTATGCAAGAACTGTCCAAATGTTTTATACTTCCGAGCGCTTTCAGCCATACCTTTAGCCATTATCAAGGATAATTCGATTTTTCAGCTTAATTGTGTGTGTGTGTATATATATATATATATATATATATATATATATATATATATATATATGTGTGTGTTGTGTATGTCAGTGTGTGGTAGGGATGTTTTTAATTTCCGAATATGGTTAGCACATTGTGGCTTTGTTTGTAGTTAATATTGTTAAGAGTTGGCTTTTTCTTTTTTTATTATTAAAGCTTCCATTATTTTTAGTCTTTTTTGTAGGTGGATGCAGTCAATATATTTGTTTTCTACTAGTATGTTCCTAATGGAGTCTGGTAAATTTGTGTGCATGTTTAAATGGGTTCTAATGGAGCTATGTTCAGATAGGTGTGACGTAAGACGTCTGGATAAGCATGTGATTGTGTAACGATGTAATTATTTATGAACTCTGATCAGGAACAGTTCCTTAAGGGGCATTTGTGTTCCTGATCATGGCAAAATTTGGTAATTTATTTGCTTGCCTATATATGCATGTCAGCATGCTCATACACTGTTGCTAATATCTACTATTTGACTTAATGTAACACCAGCTTCTGAGCAATACCAGTATGCCTACCTTTGTCAAATTATGCTGTATGAGAACATCATGGACATATTTCATAGCAAATAAGTGGTTTTCATATTTTTTTTTATTTTTTTTTTTATTATACAAAGCTACCACAAAATGGTAGCCACTTACCATAAAATATCTGATAAAGATTTAGATACCATACTTGTGTTTTTGTTCATAGGTAGATGCTTTACTCTAGGCCTGATACCTATGTACTCAAAGTTTCTACCCTGTAGTGCTACAATTTAAAAAAAAAAAAAAAAAAAAAAAAATTATCACACCATGCAATGCATTAAAGTGACTAAAACCCAAGGTGTTACAGGTTGGAAAAGCATTAGGAACAAAAACAATAAACGAGAAGAGGAAAGACTAATCAGGACAACAGTAGAGAGCAATTGACATTGCATTTAAATTTTTGCAGATTAAAGTTGTCTAGAATGCATGGAGCTGGATAGGGTTCCACAAGCAAGAAAAAACTGTTAGAATAGAATTCAGAGTTACATCTAGCCAGCTCAAATGCAAATTGATGAGATCTTGCCACCAGTCCAGTACTGCACTCATATTCAAAATGTCTATGTACCATAGTGAAGAGCTCATCCAAACAATTACCATAAAAGTAATTCTATAAAAGACACAGAGAGGCAATCTTATGGCAGTGGAGAAGTGACTAAAGCCAAGTCACCAGATCAGGACCAATAATATTGCTGATTCTTTGGATTTTATCAAAAGATCTCAAGGTAAAGAGCAGCAGCACCAGATTATATGTGGTAAGTGTAGCACAAAACCTCATCCAGTATGTATGCCATTTAAAATCTTATAGGGCTACCAGTTTGTCCACACTAAATTTACAGAAATGTTCATATCCACTTATTTTCTATGTATTAGGTTGGTGCAAAAATAATGACGTAATAATGTTTTTTGACGTTAAAAAATACGTCAAAAAACGACATTATTACGTCATTATTTTTGCACCAACCTAATAGGTACAAGTCTAATGAAAAGTTTTTTTTTTTTTTTTTTAATATTTTTTCAGCAATGCTTCTTTATTATACAGCTCAAACATTATACAGTGAAAATAGACACTGAAAAATGCATGAATTTTAGACTCTCCAGAAAAGATTTATTCGTGTATAGTGCAATTGATTACTTATTACAGTTAACGGTACTTTATATTGAAAATTAAATGTATTTAAATATTAAATGAATACTTTAAGATAAAAGGAATTATTCCTATGATTTTTCCAACAAGTTCTCACACTGTTATTCCGGGCCAACAAGCTCATTGAGTAACCCACTATTCGGAGCTACTCTTGAGCCTTGTACTGAGTGAAAAATATTAAGAGGCAACAAAAACAAGTGGTAAGAGAAAGAACAATAAAATACAGGTAAAATACTAGAAAGATAGGAGAATGAATAATCATTGTTGTGAACACCTGTAGAAATTCTATGGGACAAGTTTCTTATATTAATTCTACTTCCTCTTTACTTGGTCAAATACCATCATCATTACCATTATTTTATTAGTGGTTTTAATCCAACTTATTGGGTCAGTACACTCTTCAACTGAAAGCTAACAGCCCATCTACTGCATTAGCCACTTCATAGGAAAAGAGTTACAAGATCAAAATAAAAAGCATAGAAGTGACAAATACTTCAGCTAACAAAAGAAAAATAAAGGAAAAATTCTCACTAGGTAGTTTAAAAAAAGAAAAATATCTGTAAGAATCAAAGAACAGTGTAGCATAAAGACAATAGTTTAAGTTTAATCAACAAGGCTTCCATAGATAAAAATCAGTCAAACAAGATCAACCAAAAACAAATTCCTAAAAGTCACAAGATAAAAGTTCAACTATTCTTGGAAGAAAGTAATTCCCAATTGCGTTTCTTGCTCTAATAGAAAGAAAGAAAATTCAGAAAGGTATATAATTGAACCAATTCTCAGAGATTGAGGAATCAGAGAGCCGAGTTCGAATGCCAGTTGAATCCATTACAATCATGTACTTGCTAATACACTTGGGAAAGATATGAATCCCCCTTCTCCCTCCAGCTAGGGCTAAATAGCAGGACAGACTGGATTCTACAGCCATGGACGGCAACTGGTCTAGGAGAAGAACAACTGAATTCAAAACCTGCGGAGGGTTGTTTGGGGACCTTGTGGAACATAGTGCACCAGGTCTCTATATTCGGCCCTTTGGTTCTGCACAAAACATTCACCACTATAATCAAATCTCATGTTCTGGTGTCAGGCTGTCGGTTCCTAGGAACTGATCTGATTGACCCTCATATATCAAATTTGATGGGAGAGTCGAGTAATACACGCACACACACACACATATATATATATATTATATATATAGTGCATGTTAGTGGGTTTTTTATGATAAAGTGGGAAGAAAAAAAAAAAATGTCATAAGTGAAGTTTCATAAATTGTTTCATCATGAGATTTCAGATTTACACCCACTAATTTCTTTGTAATAGTGTGTGTGCAATTCATATGTACTACATTTATAACCCACTTAAGACACCAGTTCATATGTCCCTATGATATTGGGAAGAGGTGGACAAAAAAATAAATAAATAAAATAAAAAATAAATAAATTTATACATTTTGTTATACATTTCATTCAGGGAAATAAAGTATCAAGTGTTCAGATATTTAGTACCTAAAGCAACTATCAATGTACAAAGACAGAGCATGTACACATTTTTTGTAAATAGAGCATTTTTTTTTTTCCACTTCAAGAAAAGAAAAAAAAAAAAAAAATGAACCTATAAAGCTAATCTAGCATATCATTACTAATAAGTGATCCTCAGTGGGCACTCACCCACTGCTATGTGACAAACTAAGCTTGGTAAATACCTAAACAAAATGGGTGCTTATATACGAAACTACAGACATTAGTAAAAAATGTATGTCAGCATTCTTTGCACCAATCTAATATTAGACCAACAATTTTAATTAGTATAAGACAAGTACCTTTGTATGATCATTATAACATCTACAGACTGGTGGAACACAAACACAATTGTCTAAAACATTGATATACAAGAAAAAAGAAAAGCTGCTTCAGATTTCAGTTTCTATAATACCAATAATCATAATGTGCGCCATGCAGATCCTATTGTGTCAGAAAACAGTGGTATTCATTCCTATATAAGGACACTTTCTTCCTTATTTATAGTAATCTCCATAGTAAAATCATTAGCAATGCACATTAAAACATTATACCAAAACTCAAATTTCCAATCAAAAAAGAAAAAAGGTCTTTGTTAATTCCTTTATTTTTTCATATAATTACCAATATTTTCCTTTTGTCACCTGAACAACTTTCACAAAACCTTGATTGACTAATAACATTTTCTATTAATGCTGTAAAGTAAGGTGAGAGAAAAAAAATAAAAAATAAAAAAAAAAATAAGGAGACCTGGTATGTTTGTCCACACTAAATTTACAGAAATGTTCATATCCACTTTCTATATTGGTAAAAGTCTAATGAAAAAATTTTTTTTTTTTAAATGTTTTTCAGCAATGCTTCTCTATTACACAAATCAAACATTATATAGTGAAAATTTCAGATCAAACTGCATACTTATTGACACACATATTTCCTGTACTACTAATATGTCATTCCATTGCATTAAAGCTTTGACAAATCCTACCAATGATATCACAAGTCAGAACTTTTATATTAGCCCTCTACCAAATGCTAATTTCAAAGCCTAGAAAGAAAAGAGTATAGTATGTTGAGATTTTGTGGCTTTGAGTTTTTTTTTTTTTAATGATTTATTAACCTTTACCAGATTATTTCAGAATTTTTTTTTTTTTGGCGGAGATGATTTACTGAGTCTTAATGAACCCATAGCTGGAGGGAAAATTGCATTCATACCAAAAAGGTATTCGCACCTAAGTGAATATAATCAACTCAATTGGAACTCTGCTCTGATTTCCAATTCCAAGGCGTTATCCACCCTCACATCACCTTACAGCATCTGATATTCTCAAGTTACCACCATCTAGGTACTGACCAGGCTCGACATTGCTTAACTTTGTACGGGATCTGGCATTTTCAAATTTGGCAGAAATATTTTTAGATCTATCACTGAATTTCAATACACATGCGCACCTGCATACAATTGAAATGGTCATCTGTGTCACAAAGTCTAATTTCCCTGTCTGGCAACAACATCTGAGTAACAGGAAAAAGGTACAAGTCAAGAGTACGGTGCTTTGAAGCCATTTTTAATGACTTCTGTATTTTTAAACTGAATACATTTTCTAATAAATGTGGATTAAATACAAAATATTCGTTAGAAAAAGAATTTCCTAGATTAAAAACTTTACTGAATCACGGCTTCTATCGAATTTGGACAGTGGAACACCTTAGATAAAAAAAAAAAAAAAAAAAAAAAAAAAAAAAAAAAAAAATCAAAGTTTAGTTTTTAGATCATCACTAAAACTAAATGGAAGGAAAAATACTATGATTTTTATTTATTTATTTTTAAAAGAGGCTAATAAACAACTGTATCCATTGCTGTTAAACTTTGCTTTAAAGAATGGTACTCGGTCAAAAATAAAATCAAGTCTAAATCAGACATCTTTCTTTGTTAGGGTCACAAAAAAAAAAAAAAAAAAAAAAAAAAAAATCATTTTCAGGAGAGTGTGAGACAAAAATCACGTGTTTCCTGCTTACAAAAATAATTACAAATGAGACAATGAGAAATTAAATTACTGACAATATAAAATATTACCAGTGGAGTAGAGAGTTGATATTTAAGACAAAAACTGGATTGATAAGGAGGAGCTTGAAAGTGATCCATCATTTCATTACCAGACACAATGTCAAGCAAGATACACTGAGTGATATGATGGCTCAAACAAAAAATTTTTTTTATATTTTTGCTACTAAATTTTACTGTTTTGTTTGAAAACTGTACTAAGGAATGAAGCTAACATCGGTTTGTTTTATTTTTAAATTTGATGCTTTTGAAAATTTCATGTACCTACCAAGTAATTTTTTAATTAACTGAACTTTTACTTATGACACAAAAATAAAATAGAAAAAAAAATACATTATTTACAGTAAACAAATATCACCTGTGTACCATATTTAGTTTTAGTATTTTTTTTTTTACAATAATACAAAGTCCAATACTACTGCTTAGTGACTAAGCAGTAGTATTGGACAGAGTCTGAGTAACGATTTACCGAGTAAGTAGCGCATTTGCAGCGTGTTCGATCCTCGCTATTAGGTTTTCTCACAAACCTAATATTGTAGCCTCGTGTCAGACGAACTTAAGCTTTATCGTGAAAACTGGCCATAAGTCTTATTTTAAATTAAACGGTAAAGGAAGATAGGACGGTTTAAAAAATAAACATTTAAATGAAAATGGGTTCAAGAGACTTCAACAGCTTACAAAATAATGTGAGGCTATGTAAAAAAAAAATAAAAATGATAAACTCGTTATTAGCCACAAATTTATCAAAAACATACGCATAAGTGAAAGCTTTCCTCTAATCTAATCACTAAGATAAAATAATTTACAAAGGGCGAGAAAAAGAAAGAAAAAAGTGGCGCCAGACAGGACATCACTGTTAGTGTTTACTGTTTTATATAAAAAAAAAAAAAAAAAAAAAAAAAAAAAAAAAGAAAGAAAGAAAGAAAGAAACGAAATTCTGCAAATAAAAGATGGGTTTCTGAGAAAGGGGCCAAATTCGATTTTTTTTAATTTTTTTATTAATAATTAACAAGACAGACTATTTCATTCAGTATCGATTATATTTTTTTTTACCACTAAAACAAAAAAAAGTGATTATTCTAGTAAAAAAGTAAAGATAACTGGTTGACATGCTCAATGGTAGAACAAGGGACGAAGTCTCATTACCCTCAAAATTTATATGGTAAACAAAACATTCTTGGAAGGAATGAAAAATAAACTTTCGATAACAAACGTCTACTAATTCTAATTATCTATTCTAATAATACTTGTTAATAAAAAAAAATAGAAATAAAAAATAAATAAATAAATAAAATAGTCACAAACATCAAATTCAAAAACCGAGGCAATTGTTTTTTTTTTTTTACTTTTTTGTACAAACAAATCTTTGATCAAATAAAAAAAAGACATGAAATAACGAAAAATTGAAAGAAGATGGAAAAGAGTAGAAAACAAATACATTTTAAATGTGAATCAAATCAAATCGTAGAAAAGGAAGAGGAGAGATAAGTAAATTAGAGATGTTGTACATACAATTATTGTACAACGATGGAAGAATGTTTTTCTTACAATGTTGTGAGGTAAAAACGCATTTTAATCTTAGCAGGCTTAAAAAGAAAGAAAAATGTTTTTTAATCATGGTTTACTTACATTGAAATAGATTTTTAAAAAGAGACAAGCAAATTGTTCTTGGTTACAGTGTACACATTGAAAGTTCAGTGGACTTGTCAGGTCATTAAACCTGAAATGTTTAAATTTTTTTTTCTTTTATTTATTTTACAATTCAAACTTAGAATTGTTTACTTTAAATATATTTTCAGTTTTTTTTTTATTATTTTATTCTTGAGGGAATAAAGAATTTTTTTTAGAGAAGGTATTTTTTTCATTCGTTTATATTTATGAATTATGTCGATTTACATCCCTCTGTGAGTGGGTGTATGAAAATCCCAATTTATTTTCAGCCAAAATAAAAAGGTTTTATTTACTTTATTTTATTTTTTTTTTTTTTTTAAGAGAAACATTTTAAAAAAAAAAAAAAAAAAAAAAAATATTTTAGAAATAATGATATTGTATTGTGTCTGGTGTCAGCCACTCATTTAAAAAATTTTTTTTTTGATTTCACAAAGGTTTTTTTAGGATAAATAAAAAAAAAAAGGGGGGGAGAGAGAATCACACGTGTTCGATTTCACGCGACCCTAAAACGTGGGTAACCATCGACCAACATTGCGACTCTACTTTTAACTTTAGACTAGTGAGGCTTGTTAAATTTTTGTACCAAATATAATTTATACTTGATCTAAAGTGAAACCTAAAGAATTTTTTTAATGATAATAATATTTCATTAACTTCACTGTCTGTTGAAAAAAAACTTTCAGTGAAGAAGTCGTAACAAAAACTAAACAAAAGCACTAAGAAACCATACAATTGTGTCATTAAAAAAAAAAAAAAAAAAAAAAAAAAAAAAAAAAAAAAAAAAAGTCATTTACTAGGACATCTTTCATAGAGCCTACACCCACACATAAGTGAAACAAACCAAAAAAATCCCTATATTGAGTAAAAATAGAGGAACAAAAATGTGTTGTTGCATGAGAAAGACATTTTCTTCTTGAAACAAACTAAAACACTAACAGTGCACCATTTGTTTTTTTAAAAGAATCTACCCACGCATTAAAATGAGAAAAAAGAAAAAATAGTGTAACGTTAACGTAAAGAAAAGAATTCCTTATTTCAGATCTTTGGTTTTACCCTTACATTTTTTTTTTTTTTTATCTAAAATATTTAGTAGATATTTACGAATAACGGGTTTGTTTGTTTGTTTGTTTTTTTAATTTTACGCATTAACAGATGTAGAGAAAACGACAAATGAATAACTAAGCCCTCCTGTTCTTTAAAGGGATTCGTTTACCGTTTTGCAGTTTTTTGCCATTGTTAAAAAATAAAAAAGGAAAAGAAAAAAAAAAAAAAGAATATAGCATCATATTAATTTTAGTATCAAGTTTTCTTGGGGTTTTTACGAGAACCAATTCTATAGGAGATTACTAAAAATAACGACAATCGCAACAGAGACCATTTTTTAATAAAAACAGGTGTTCTTTTACACCCCCTCCCCCCGGGAAAAGAAGTCTGTCACGTGATCAACACCTCATCTCGAAACTTTCCCGTCAAGAAACGAAACAAGACATGTGGGAAGTTATAATGGAAATAAGTATATAATAAAAAAAAAAAAAAAAAAAAAAAAAAGTTAACTTTTTCGTGTTTACACTTTACTTTTTTTGATAAATTTTTGCCCAATGTTGTTTAACAGTTGAGAAAATAGCTTTAAAAACGAAGAAACAAAGTTATTTATTTGATGACACCTTATTTTTAATTTTCTACCATAAGTAACCCAAAAAATACAAAATTGAAAAATAATTGATTGGGAGGGGGGGGGGAGAAAAAGAAAAAGCCCATTTTAATTAAAGTTAATATTTTATTAAGATATTGTCGCAACTTTCAATTTCCTCACCTGCCAAAAAAAAAAAAAAAAAAAAAAAAAAAAAAAAAAAAAAAAAAACACCATGCAACCAAGGCAGAGGAGTTTTTTTTTTTTTGGTTATACAACTCCTAAATTAAATTACCTTTTAAAAAATGTAAATAAAAAGAAAATATTTCCAAAAATACACCACAGAATTAGGCAAATATTTTTTTTTTTTTTTAAATTAAAAATTTTTTGCGTTCACAACTTTATATTTCGCTAAAATATATTTTTTAAATAATTTAGTAAAGTTAATGTTTAATTTATTTAACATTTTGATTTAAGAGATTAATTTTTTTTTATCTCAAAGCTTTTATCAAAAAGCTTTAAAATAAATTTTCATATCTGACAGATTTTCTAAGTAAATATAACAAATTGCCAACTGTAAAATTTTAAAAAATGTATCGTAAATCAAAGTCATTTTATTAAGAGGAGAAAGATACCATTTTTTTAAATTAACTTTGAATATGAAGAATTTTTTCGGTTTAGTTTTATTTTTTACATTTAAGTAAAAATGAAAATTGAATAATCAAAAATTTAAATATTTAAAAAAAAAAAAAATAAAATAAATTAAAAAAATATTTAAAAAAAATAAAAAGATCCGTATCTATATGCTGACTGAATAACTGATAATTAAAGCTAAAAAAGTATTCATTATGCATGCTTATTTTTAATTGAGTAATTTTTTTTTTTTTTTTTTTTTTTTTTAAAAAGAAAAATATTGTTTCAGTTTAAATTTTTTTGTTAGTGAAAAATAATCAATGACTAAAAGTGGTCCCCCATTTCTTGACCACTGCAAGAAAAAAAAAAAGATTTTAATTGCGTTTGTTATTTATTTTAAATATCCACAATTTATCTTATAAAAATATAAATTAATATTTTTTAATTTGAGAGGCAGATTTATTTTCCTTGCGTTATGAAACAAAAAAAAAAAAAAAAAAAAAAAAAAAAAAATTACTATTTATGGGAGAATGACTTTTTTAATCTCCTTAAATTAAATTACATTTAAAAGTAAAACTTATTCTAAAACTATAACTAGAATATAACAAGTTAATACGATAAAATACAAGAATTAATAATTATTTCTTGTGTAATAAAGTAAAAGTAGTAAGGAAAGAAAGACAAGAAGTAAAAAATAAAGATGAATAGTTTAAGCTATGTAAGAATCAGGATGGCATAAACATATCATAAAAGTACAGGCTTATATTCTCCTGAATAGTAATTAATATTAAATTATTAATCAAAATCTATATATTTTAGTTTTATTTGAAGGAGAAAACAATTTGTTAATCCTTTAAAAATACCTGATAATTTTTAAAAGCTTAAATAATCTCGATCTTGTTTCTTTAACTTACTGTATTTCGAGGTATCCTCAATAACGTTTTCCATTGTACATCACGTATCATGTTAACAGCCAGTGTATAATTCCATTAATGTCGATCAGACTTTTCTTCGGTATTTCTTCTTCGTTTATCTTTCCTGGTGAACAAAGAAATGGACATTTCTTACACTTATTCTTCGTAATTATCAATTAAAAAAATGTTTCGGCTTCCTGGATGGAGAGAAAGAAAATGTGGCGATGACTTAATGCTGCTGCTGCTACTACGAAGGACGAAGTGTAGAAAGGGGGGAAAGAACAGAGAGAGTGGGAGAAAGAACAAAGAGAGAGGGAGCAAGAACAGACAGAGGGGGTAAGAACAGAGAGCGAGGCGGAAGAACAGAGAGAGAGAGAGAGTGGGGAAAGAAAGATACTAAAGACGATTCGACTTTTAAAACAAAACTGTGGGGGTTGTCAGCCTTAAGTGCCTCTCACGACTTTCTTTTTGGCTGACGGCTGAGGTGCTGCCGAACCACCCACCCTGTAACTCTCTCTAGTCTCTCACGATCTCTATAGTCTACCTACAATGATCATTTTTCTCACAGAATATTTTCAAGATTACTATTCTGTTTCCTTTTTCTCACGGTCTCTCCATTCTTTCAAGATCTATACCATCCTCTTCCCTTTCTCACAGGCGCTCTTTTTCCCTTACTCCCCAATCCTTCATACAGTTCCTCACTTCCCATCTATCTATCTATCTATCTATCTATCTATCTATCTATCGTGGGATTCTCTGTCTCTCTCACACATTCTGGGATGTTACTTTTTCGTTTGAATTGGTCTATGTCATTTTCATCTTATTTTCTGTTACATGAATTCCCAGTCTTTACTCCACCCACCCACCCCCTGTATAATTCTTTTTCTCTTATTAATAATTAGTTTTTATATTCCATCTTATTATTGTTGCTTTTTACGGTTTACCACAACACTCTCGCTCTATAGTACACTATCCATTATTAATATTATTTTATTACTAGGTTTACTTAACTACATCTTATTATTGTTGCTTTTCATCCTAACACTCTGGCTCTATACACTCTTCATTATTACTATTATTTTATTACTAGTTTTAATTCCATCTTATTGTTGTTTTTTATCCCAACACTCTGGCTCTATACACTCTCTTCATTATTACTATTATTTTATTACTAGTCTTATTCCATCTTCTTACTGTTGCTTTTTATCCCAACACTCTGGCTCTATGCACTCTTCATTATTACTATTATTTTATTACTAGTTTTATTCTATCTTATTATTGTTGCTTTTTATCCCAACACTCTGACTCTATGCACACTTCATTATTACTATTATTTTATTACTAGTTTTATTCCATCTTATTATTGTTGATTTTTATCCCAACACTCTGGCTCTATACACTCTTCATTAATACTATTATTTTATTACTAGTTTTATTCCATGTTAATATTGTCGCTTTTTATCACAACAATCTTATATACAATTCTTTTATTTTATTGATAATGCTTGCATTAATTCTCGATGCTGACAATACCTTGCTTCTTGATTTGCTAAGTATTTCTACAGTTAAATCATTACCTAATTATTCTCATAATACTTATGAGTGTTACATAATATTTATTGCATAAGTATTTCTACTGTTGCATCATTAGCATTGTATCTGAATTATGTGGTAAGGATGAAGAGCCTGCAGCTAATTGATATTATAAATTATAAAAAAAATAGCCTACTTAGGGCAATTGCACCATAGTCCCCTTCAAAGTACTCCCCTTAGGACTTCACATTTTTTTCTCACTTTCACTTTTTAAAAAATTTTGCAAATTCCTCTTTCAATATGGCCATCACATTTTTTTGTTCTCTAATCTCAACTGCGGTCTGAAATTTCCTATCTTTGAACTGCAATTTTAACTTTCAGAAATACTAAAATTTGCACACAACCAAATCTTTACTCTAGAGCATTAGTTCTCAACCACTTTTTACTCTTAATTTTTTTTGCTGGACCCCCATCAACATTAAATGAAAAAAAAACTAATTTTATTCTTTACTAATAGATAAGTTTAGGAATTGTATTATAGAAATAGTAAATTTATATGCTTTATTTTCATGTTTGTTCACTCATGTAGAGTAAGCTACCTTCTGATTGGTTACCAGTTACATCAAGTCTGCACAACCTGTTCTCAATGCATTCAAAATGGTTGTCTGCATTTCAGACTGACCCTATATATGGATTATGCCATTAATGATTCTGTGTATTAATTCCTGACTACTGATATTCCCTTTCTTTCTGATATTCAGTGTATTTCTACATTAAAACCATTAACAATGCATTTACAGTATGCCTATAATAGGCCTATTCTACCAGTAATGCTTGCTTTAATTCCTAACTGCTGATAAGCACTCTCTTTCTGTCTTTCAATGTATTTCTATAGTAAAACCATTAGTAATGAATTTATATTATCCATATATTTCAGGTAAGAAGAGGCACAGTGGAGTAATGAATATTGGCTCGGAATGAGGAATCAGAGAGCCAATTTTGAATTCCAGTTGAATCCATTACATTCAATTATGTGCTACCCTTGGGAAAGGTATGAATCCTCTTCTTCTCCCCTCAGCTATGGGTAAATAGCAGGATGGATATGTTTATACATTATATATTTATATATTATATATTTATACATTCTATATTTATACATTATATATTTATACATTATATATTATATATTATATATTTATATATTATATATTTATACATTATATATTTATACATTATATATTTATATATTATACATTATATATTTATATATTATATATTTATACATTCTATATTTATACATTATATATTTATACATTATATATTTATACATTATATATTTATACATTATATGTTTATATATTATATATTTATACATTATATATTTATACATTATATATTTATACATGATATATTTATACATTATATATTATATATTTATACATTATATATTTATACATTATATGTTTATATATTATATATTTATACATTCTATATTTATACATTATATATTTATACATGATATATTTATACATTATATATTATATATTTATACATTATATATTTATACATTATATGTTTATATATTATATATTTATACATTATATATTTATACATTATATATTTATATATTATATATTTATACATTATATATTATATATTTATACATTATATATTTATACATTATATGTTTATATATTATATATTTATACATTATATATTTATACATTATATATTTATACATGATATATTTATACATTATATATTATATATTTATACATTATATATTTATACATTATATGTTTATATATTATATATTTATACATTATATATTTATACATTATATATTTATACATGATATATTTATACATTATATATTATATATTTATACATTATATATTTATACATTATATATTTATACATTATATATTTATATATTATATATTTATACATTATATATTATATATTTATACATTATATGTTTATACATTATATATTTATACATTATATATTTATACATGATATATTTATACATGATATATTTATATATTATATATTTATACATTATATATTATATATTTATACATTATATATTATATATTTATACATTATATATTTATACATTATATGTTTATACATTATATATTTATACATTATATATTATATATTTATACATTATATATTTATACATTATATATTTATACATTATATATTTATATATTATATATTTATACATTATATATTATATATTTATACATTATATATTTATACATTATATGTTTATATATTATATATTTATACATTATATATTTATACATTATATATTTATACATGATATATTTATACATTATATATTATATATTTATACATTATATATTTATACATTATATGTTTATATATTATATATTTATACATTCTATATTTATACATTATATATTTATACATGATATATTTATACATTATATATTATATATTTATACATTATATATTTATACATTATATGTTTATATATTATATATTTATACATTATATATTTATACATTATATATTTATACATGATATATTTATACATTATATATTATATATTTATACATTATATATTTATACATTATATGTTTATATATTATATATTTATACATTATATATTTATACATTATATATTTATACATGATATATTTATACATTATATATTATATATTTATACATTATATATTTATACATTATATATTTATACATTATATATTTATATATTATATATTTATACATTATATATTATATATTTATACATTATATGTTTATACATTATATATTTATACATTATATATTTATACATGATATATTTATACATGATATATTTATATATTATATATTTATACATTATATATTATATATTTATACATTATATATTTATACATTATATGTTTATACATTATATATTTATACATTATATATTATATATTTATACATTATATATTTATACATTATATATTATATATTTATATATTATATATTTATACATTATATATGTATATATTTATATATTATATATCTGAATTTCAACATATAATATCTGATTGTATTAGAAATATTTACAATAACTTATTCAGTAATGTAAAATTTTATAATGCAACTTCAGTGTTGCTCATCATAATGTAAATAATTATATATAAAAATATACTTACTGATATTTTTTTGCTTTTTTTTTGTAATTTTGCTTTTTTTTGTGGTCTATCATTAAGAGATCTATGAGAAAGGCAAAAATATTTAAACGAAGATCCACGGGAAGCAATGAAAACTGTAAGTAATGTTAAATTCCAAACAGTACAAAAGTCAACAAAATTCAATGGGTAAAAAATTGATGTAAGTTGTAGAATGTCAAGAAGCCCATATTAAAATGTAAAGTAATTAAAAAAGATAAATTTGTAAGTTGGGCAAAGGAGGAGATGAAAACATTTTTAATGATGAATGCAAATCTCGATGGGATGATTCTGATGGTTGGGTTCGAGGTTGGGTACTTCATGGAAATAATCAGTCAACATGATTTAGAAGAAAACAAGGGAGATGGATTTATGTTTTTGTTGGGCATTGTAGGTAGTAAAATTTGAGGTCCCTTCAAAGTTGAAGATTCCAAATAAATGCAGAGAATTCCAGCAAATTCTTGACAGGTTCCAACAAAGAAACATTAAGTTCAAGAGTATATTTATGCAAAATAATGCTCCTTCATTATTAATACTATTTACATACAGACTATTGTTCTAATCTCTGTTGTTGTTATCACAATGTTTCATCCATTGTGCCTTCTGGCCTTCATCAGGTTTATGCCAATCCAGGTAATACACCAGATGTAAACCAGAGAATACAACTCTATGACAACAACAACAAGATGAAGACAATAGTCCGCATGTAAATAGCTTAAATAATGATAATTCCTCATCCCAGAAATTCAGACAGAAATGCTCATTCATGTTCTGCAAAGCTAAATATTATTCCCTCCCCCTTACTAAAAAAAAAAGGTTTCACAGACCTCAAATTGACAGAATGGCCCTCAGGTGCTCAAGATAATAATCTAATAGAAAACTTGTGGTCTATTATTAAGAGACATCTGTGAGATTAGAAAAGATCGATTGTTTCGTTTTTTTATGGCTATTTATAGCCAGGAAATATTTTTAGTTTGTAATCTTTTTTGAAGATAATAATGATGTAGTTATACAAGTCTTACTAATTAACCCATAGTCAGGGAAAGAAGAGGTGGATTCATAGCTTTTGCAAGGGTATTTGTCTGTAAGTGAATATAACAAACCCAACTGGAATTGGAACATGGCTCTCCCTGATTTACAATTCTGAGCCATTATCCACTATGCCACCAACACATCTCAGCTTACAGCACCTGGTATTCCCAAGCAGTCACCCATCTATCTATCTATCTATCTATCTATCTATATATATATATATATATATATATATATATATATATATATATATATATGTATATATATATATATAATACCTGGAGAAATATATATTAAAGTCTCACTTGTGAAAGCCTTCAAATAGTGCCAATGACATAAAAATATGCTTTCATTTTTATGAGATGAGCAAATTAGTATCAGTATAAGATATTACCTCACATAAAGTGGAGGATCAGTTTTCTAGTGTTAGTATGTAATAAAATGATCCCCCAATGTTATGATATATAATAACTGTAAAAAATATATTTAAAGTCTCAAATGTGAAAACCTTCTAATAATACTGACTAGAATCAACATTGCTTAACTTTGCTGATCGTATGGGAACTGGTGTTTCAATATGATATGGAAATGAATATTCAAACAAAGATTTAAGGGAAGCAATGAAAACTAATTAATGTTAAAGTTCAAACAGAAGAAAAGTTGATAAAATGAAATGGATAAAAACTGATAGAGGTTGTAGAATGTCAAGAAGCCTATATTAATATACAAAATAATTAAATAAAAATTTATTCAGGTATATGTGACATATCAGCTATAATGGCATGTGACCAAGTGGTTACTATGTTAGTGTATCCAGATTCAAAACCTCGCTATGGTTGATTTGTCAAGGTAATGACTTCTTGATAATTTCAGTCTGGGATGATGTATCCCAGTATGCATCAATGTTGGGAAATCACTCCACATGTTGACTGAAGCTGTTTAGAAACTGTTAGCATCAATCACAAGCCTTCATAACCAAGAGGTTGAGTGTATTAGCCATGATCACACCAGATTGCACACTCTCTCCCAGAAACTGTAACTAAAATTTACTCAGTATAGTTACAGTATAGATAACTTGGCTCTTAAGATGTTGAAGAAACATAAATGTGACAGAGCAAACGTTTGCAACAGGGATTAGCTAGTCACCTCAGTAGACTCCATGGCCTCCCAAGACCAATGGATGCCTATTTATTTTATTAATACATTATATGTTTCTATGTAAATTTTATTTCTCTTCACAATTACCTGTGTTGAATAATAAGTAAGGCCTCGAATCCTATAAAACTAGTCTTAAACAAGCTGGAACAATTAAACTGGTATCAAAATGAAGTCAATTTATTTCTCTTTCAAATTATAAGGATTGGTTGATGAGTAAGATATCCATTCCTATAAAACTAGTCTTAGACAAGTAGAAGAATGAAACTGGTATCAAAATGAACTAATGATTCTGTCTATATTTCTGAGATGAGGTATTATGTACACTATTTACATTACTCGGACTATTGTCCTCATCTTTTTTGCCATATTTATTACAACATTTCAGCCATTGCACGCTCCGGCCTTCTTCAGGTGGTTGGAATGTCGAACTGAACCCCTTATTTTGCTCACTGGGGTAAACTGTTCTAGTTCCACATGCCAGGGTATTGGTTAGGTCCAGTGACAGGACCCAAAGATTGTGAGTTCAATATTTGGTTAAAGCAGTGGAGAACTTGGAGAGGAGAATTAACAGGAGATAACTGTTAACTGACATCCATTAAACATGGCACGTGGAACTAGAACAGTCTACCCCAGTGAGCGAAATAAAGGGTTCAGTTCAACATTCCAACCACCTGAAGAAGGCCAGAGCGTACAACGGACAAAACGTTGTAATAAATATGGCGACAAAGATGAGGACAATAGTCCGAATAATGTAAATAATGAAGTAATGAGTTGGAAAAAAAAGGGTATTGTCCTTTTCAATAAGTGCCATTTCAATACGTGTTATTTTTTTTTTTTTAACACCTGACTGAAATTTATGGCATTTTATTTTTAATCATTTCACCCCAAGCAAGGTAGTAAAGCCAGTAAGACACAAGGGGTTACTGAGTGTGAAAGAATGAGAAAAAGAGAAACATTATTAAGAAGCAAGAGAATAAAAGAAGAGGAATCAAGAAAACAGTAGATAACTATTGACATTGCATTTAAATCTTTGAAGATCAAAATTGGCAGGAAAACATGAAGCCAGAAGAGAGTTCCAAAGCAAGAAGTGCAAGTGAAGAAAAAGTTAGCATAAAACTTATGGTTATATCTAACCAGTTCAACTGTTACTTGATGAAATCTTGTTATCAATTTAGTACTGTGCTTAAGTTTATAAACTTTAGGCACCATAGCAGAAAGTTCATCAGAACCTGATTGAAATTTATAGCATTTATACATATTCTAAAAGATGAGATTTCATCAGCACTTTCTGTAAGATTCATGTGTGGAGTGTGAATTTTAAAAGTCCTTACATTAAAATTGAAAATGAAGGATTGTGAGAAGCATTTTCATCATTTGATGCTCCTTTATTTCTGAAAAGGAAAAAACACTGTATAAATAGCAAAAAAGATATATGCCATTTATAGAGATGGTGCCATAGCTGAGGCTACTGTTTGTAAATGACTTACAAGTTTCAGAAGTGGAAATTTTGATCTGGAAGACTGAGAATATTCTGATAGGCCTGCAGTCATCAATCTTGTCGGTATGACTGAGACCATGGCCATGTAGTCTGTGCAGGGCATGACCTCCATATCCCATCGCCCAGGCATGTACTCTACTGTGGTCACTCCATTCCCACCATCATAGGACTGGATTTTGATAAAACAGGGTGCTACCTTTATCTCATGAGATAAACAGATGCCTACTGGTAATATTACATTGTGACTACAGATTTTACAGGTATGCAAATCTACAAACTTGGGCTAGAAAGTAGAAAGTTTCTATTCAAGTTTTAAATACTAACATCTAATCAGTCTGTTATTAATATTACATTGTCATCACAGATTTTACAAGTATGTAAATCTACAAACTTGGGTTAGAAAGGAGAAAGTTTCTATTCAAGTTTAAATACTGACATCTCATAAGTTTGTTATTAATATTACATTGTGATCACAGATTTTACAAGTATGCAAATCTACAGATTTTAGTTAGTAAGAAAAAAAGATTCTATTCAGGTTTTAAATACTGCCATCTAAATAACTCTGTTTTTTATTAGTATTAATATTACATTGTGATCACAGATTTTACAAGTATGCAAATCTACAGACTTTAGTTAAAAATATTAAGTGATAGCAGCCAATGGTGACTTTGCCTTATAATTCAGTTAGGAATATCTCAGTTTTTTCTTCACCAGCTACTAACCATAGATGAAAATTTAGGTCTCTTCCACCAATTCTGTTTCTTTTATTTCAAAAACAATTGCCTCGTTATTACCTCATGTCTCAGTCACCTCTGCTTTTCGTCTTAGCAAACTGAGTTCTTTGAAAGGAGTTATGATGCTAAATACACGGTGTCAGCAAGACACTCATAAACCATTCTTAGTTGCATTGGCATGTCTAACATTAATATTCCTTGTTCTTTGTCTTCCATGGTTTCAATATAAAGAAATGCCTTCAGTTAATTACTGAAATATGAAAATAGCTTAGAAACTCAAAATTACTTCACCAGTAAATTGTTTATGGGCAACCTGATCCCAAGAACACAGTGCAAACTACTTTAATATATATGTCAATGTTAAGGTGCCTCAGGATAAGGGTAATGGTTAACAAACTTGCCTGGTTAACCATTGCTACTGATTAGTGAATTTGATCCACAGTGGGCACCCCAAACTTGTGTCTTTGTGACAAAACTAATTTCTTTTTCTATGTGACATGTCCCTTCAGGACACTGGTGATCATGGCTCTCCACAATTTTCTGTCCTTTCTAGCATGTTTTTCCTTTTGTTATCTCTTCTAAACTTTGTTCAGCCATCCATTTACTCAAGCTCACTAAGTTGGCTATGCATTGTTTTCCTCTTGTCTTCAATATGTCCTGTGGGTATCAAATTTTCCAAGTCCTCTTTCCTCATTATATGCCCTAGAAATTTCAACTATCTCTTCCTGATGTTAAGTATAAGTGACCTTTTTGTTTGCATTTTTTCTGAAACTTTGTTGTCACTCACATGTTCAGTTCATAATATTCCCAACATCCTTCTGTAGAACCAGTTCTATTGCTTCAAATCTCTTCTTTATCTGGGAGGAAATTGTCCAGCATTCACTGCCATATAAGACTGATATTATATAACAGTTCAGTACTCTTTTCTTTGTTTCTAATGAAATTTAAAATAATAATAGTAATAATATTGTTTAGAATTGTATTTTTGTGGAGAGTGACTTGTTACTGCCATATTTTATTAAAAAAGCAAAAAAAGAAGTTTACTAAATAAGTCACTACTTTTTAATCAATTCACCCCAAGCAAGGTGATAGCACAACTAAGATGCAAGGGGCTACTGTGAGTGAAAGAGAATAAGATGACTTAAGAAGAAAGTGGAAACCCAATCCTAAACAGGAAACGAGGGATAAACTTCTAGGCCTGTTCAAAAGAACAGGGAAGAGTGTGAAATGGATGATAGACAAACCTATCTACTCCTATTCATTATTTATTAACCTAATCTGAAACAAAATTTAAATTGTCCTCCTCAAGTGCCATCTTGCTTCAAAATGTAGCAGTTCCTTAATCTTCACAGCTTCCTTTTCTTTAGTATCTATAAATACTGTCATTTGTAGTAGTATGGACAAATTAGTCAATGTAGTAAGATTTATTGGTCATAAAATGGAGGATACGTTTTCTATTGTTATCATGCAATAAACTGATCCCCCAAAATTATTGCACACACACACATATATATATATATATATATATATATATATATAGTCATCCACAGACAATCCGTTTCACTGTATCACAGCTCACCAGTGTGACTAGACATCCGATTACTTCAAGCTGGGATCAACCGATCTGACATCAGTCAGAGACTCTTACCCTTAAGCTATTGGCACATCACAGAGAAAGGGAATTTTTAATGCATTATATATGTGCTATATAAATGCCATAGCACTCATTTTTTCAAATTGCAATGCATTAAAGCAGCAGCAGTAGCCATTAAAAATTCCCTTTTATGCATAGTGCTCAATCAATTTATATATATATATATATATATATATATATATAATACCTGGAGAAATATATATTAAAGTCTCACTTGTGAAAACCTTCAAATAATGCCAATGACATAAAAATATGCTTTCATTTTTATGAGATGAGTAAATTCGTATCAATATAAGATATTACCTCACATAAAGTGAAGGATCAGTTTTCTAGTGTCATTATGTAATAAAATGATCCCCCAATGTTATGATATATAATAACTGTAAAAAATATGCTTAAAGTCCCAAATGTGAAGACCTTTTAATAATAAAAGTCATTTCTTTATCACAATGGTAATTTAGTTTTAATGTAAGATTTTGGTTGAACATAAGGTGATGGTTCATTTTTCTTTTATTATTAAATAATAAAATGATCCCCCAAAATTACTGTAAATGTAATAACTGGAAAAAAATGTTACACAGTGAGAGTAAGCATCTTTTCTTTTAATATCAGAGAATTGCATTTCTAGGATTATTCATGGGAAAGAAAGGATTGATTTCCTGTTGCCTCCTCAGTGGTTTTGAAATCAGAGTTGCATTCCTCCTAGACTCATCACCAATCAATACTAGAGAGTTCAGACTGCCTTGAAATTTTAAACATTAATTAAGTGGATGGGAAAAGAAATGGATTCTTGCCTTTCCCAAGGGCATTAGTGTAAAGTGAATGCAAGCTGTCTCAGCCAGGATTTGAAATCAGTTGGGTACTTTTAAAATGATAAAATACAGATGTAAATCAATATTTATGAATCTTAGCTTGGTCAAAGTACAGCAAAGGGATTTCTTGGAGTGTTAAAAAACCTACATTCTCTACTCAGCATTACAAAAAATAGGACTCAAGATAAACCTTTCCTAAACAGAAACAATGAGCTGGAATTGAAAAGAAAACAGTAATGGCACCAACCCTGATTCCATTATAAAAACTGATAATGTGAAATTAGAAAATTCTAGAACAGTAGTAAATACTAGAATCAGTAAATACCAAATTCAAATACCTCAGTGTATGGGTCAGTTATAACAAATTTAGTATAGGAGATGAAGAAATTGAACACTGAATAGTCTTCATCGGAGTTAGTTTTATCCAACACCATAAGTGGCTACAGAACCAAAACAGTAACCTAAGAACTCAAGTCATATTCTTAAATAGCCTCTTCAGATCAAAACGTTCATATGGATGGCATGTGTGGTGCCAAACCTGTTCAGAAATATCTAAACTGTCAGCTGTATATAAACATTTTCTCAGATCAATAATTAAAAATAGTTTCCAATAAATGAATCCTGTAGGTTTTCATGAGGACCATCCTTCTTTGAACCTTGTCAACTGGCGCTACAGAATTACAAAGAACTGTAACAAATAATAGAAAGCACATCACTTAAAGATTTTCAACAGCAGCAACAACTAAACTGAATAGCAGATGTAACTTGAAGCAAAAATAATGACATAATCAAGATGTTGATGATCCACACTAATTAAAACAAAAGGTCAGGCTTATGGCTACATCATGTTGAAACATTTGTTCCCATATGATCACCAAAGTTAAGCAACATTAAGTCTGGTCAGTACCTAGATGGGTGCCTGCTTGGGAATACCTGGTGCTCTAAACTTAGTTGTGCAGGTGATATAATAAAGAATGGCTTGGAATTCTTAATCGGAGAGCCGAGTTCTAATTCCAGTTATATTCCCTTACATGCAAATATCCTTGGAAAAGCATGACTCCACCTCTTCTCCCTCCAGCTATGGGTTAATTAGTAAGACGTATCACTAAACCATTATTATTTCAAAAAAAATTCTTACAATCTAAAAATAACTTGCAAAGGGTTGATAAACCATAAAAACAAATCAGTCAATCAAAAACCTAAAGGTTTTTGAAGAAAGCTGACATTGATACTGGAAAGAGCAATAACAAACTCGAGAAACCTATTTTTCCTGAAAAATTGTTTTAATAGAAAGATTTTATAAATATATCGTCTTAGATTGAGGACCCGGAAAACCGAGTTCGAATTCCAGTCGAATCCATTACATTCACTTTTGGGCTAATACTCTTGGGAAAGGTATGAATCCTCTTCTTCTCCTCCCCCCCCCACTCTATGGGTAAATAGCAGGACAGACCGAGTTCTATAGCCTTAGATGAAAGAAATGGCAACCTACTGCGGAAAAAAAATCTGACTCGTTAGTCATGTATCGAAAGATACATGATCGCCTAAGCGTGTACCACGTATGGCACATAACTGACTGATTGACAGCAGCACAGGTTGTTCGGTCAATAAATACTAAATGTTTCCGTATAAGGAAAAAGCTATTATTACTATTAATATTCAAAATGAGGTGCGCAGATACAACACTTAGTATTTACTATATTTGACGGCATATAAGACGCACACAGGTGTATAAGACGCACCCCAATTTAATCAGGGAAAATCAAGAAAAAAAACTGTAATTAGTAAAATTATTAGTAAATGGTACAGACTAGACTATATTTATGAGGTATTATTTTGGTTAATCAAGCCATGATTACAATTAAACAAAAAAAAAAAAATAGGAAAAAAATAACACAAGCCTATAAAAACTTTATTATATCCAAAGGTAAGAAAAACAAAATAAAAATCAAGCAATAAATTACAATTGATCAAAACAGTCCAATTACCATTAAAATTTTATTCATCTTCAAATCCATAAAATTTGTCGTCTTCATTATCAAAACTCTGATACTTATTGTCAATGCTACTATCATCGTCGTTAAATAATGCGTCATCTTCCGTTCCATTAAGAGTATTTCTAATGCCACACTTTTTAAAAGATTTCACAACAATTTCGGGTCTAATATTATCCCAAGCTTGCTTCACCCATTCGCAGACTTGTGCAATTCTGGGTCTTTTTATTCTTCCTGTAAGTGTAAGGTCGTGATCAGGCATTGCTATGCACGTGTTTCATTGCTCAAGTTTAAGTCTAAGCTGATAGGAGTTGCTAGGTAGTTAATTTCGGCCGACTATCGCAAATTTTAAACCTACATATGGCATATAAGACGCAGGGGAATTTTAAAAGAAATTTTTAGTAAAAAAAAAAAAAATTGCGCCTTATATGCCGTCAAATACCATACTATCTGCGTGCTAAAATAATCTTTAAATTAAAATAAATCTGACATTAATTAATTATAGCGTTTTATTCATCAATAACATAAAACTCTATTTTTATTACGTCACCAGAAGAGTCAACTGCATAGATGTGCGCAACTCGCTAATCTCTGTGGAGGATGTACATTGTATTTTTATATACGTTGATAATAATTAAAAATTTACCGATGTCTTGTACATATTTTTTTTATAGGCGTCACTTATCGAAAGAGACTGACCAACGAAGGAGACAACCTTCAATACTACTATATCATCTTCGTTAAATAATGCGTCATCTAATTTCGGCTATCACGAATTTTAAACCTACGTATGGCATATAAGACGCAGGGGAATTTTAAAAGATATTTTTAGTAAAAAAAAGTGCGCCTTATATGCCGTCAAATACGGTAATTGTCAGCCAACACTGGCAAGATATAACACAGGGACAGTTTAATGTGAGGAGTACAAGCGTGTGTAACTGGGTCAGGTCCCAAAATAGCCCAGACTCCGTACTGTCAATTGCACTGGTATTGGTATTGCCACTAATCTCCACTCCTTCAATGAGGGCAAGGATTTACTGCTGGGGGCAGCTGTTCCCCGCTTAATAATATTTTCAGTTGCGCTCTGTCCGAAGACAGGCACAATTGAGAGATAAATTGTAGTTTATCCGCCCGTGCGTAGATACTACACTTCGATTCCAGCCTGATGTCCTGCTCAGTCGATGATACATGGATAATAATAATAATACGATGAAAAAGGAAAGAAAAGCAGATGGGCTACATAAGTAGGTTAACAAGAAGGGAGCCCCACAGCCTGAAAGAGCCAAGGCCACTTATGAATTCAGATTTTTCCTTCTCCTAGACTAGTTGCCAGTCAAGGCTATAGAACCCAGTCTGTCCTGCCATTTACCCATAGCTGTGGGGGGGGGGAGAAGAGGATTCATACCTTTCCCAAGGTTATTTGAACGTAAGTGAATGTAATGGATCCGACTGGAGTTCGAACCCGACTCTGCGATTCCTTAATCCGACACCGTAGCTCCTATTATTATAATATATAATATTATAATACAGGGTGTTCCAGAAGTCTTGGGAACATTTCAAGTCCTCATATCGGCTGAACTATGAATGGTAGTAAAATGATAAATTCATTAAGTTTTTTGCAATGTTATTGATTTTCTTCATATTTTTTCAGATCCAATAATGGCGTCCACTCAACATGAAAAGGCGTTTTGCTTGCTTGAATTTGCAAAAAACTGAATCATGGACATTTGTTCAAAATGCAGTTCGCACAAAATTCCGAAAAGAGGCACCAGAAAGGAAGTCCATATTGAGATGGCGTGGTAAATTCGTGAATGATGGGTGTTTGTGCCCAGAACGGGATAACACTTAAATTCAGATGATAGGGTTGAGCGCGTTCGAACTGCATTCGAGCGGAGCCCCCGTAAATCGATCAGAAGAGCCAATAAGGAACTTCAGTTTCCTACAACAACTGATTGGCATGTCTTAAAAAGACGACTGCACATGACACCTTACAAGCTACAGTTAACCCAACAGTTGCAGGACACTGATAAACCAGCTGGTCGTGATTTTTGGAAGATGACGGATTTGATGTGTGCCGTGTGACCAACGGTGCTCGCATTGAACATCTTTGAACATTCGATGTTAAACTTGAGATTAAATTCTTTCAAAATATGTCAGCCGTGTTTTTATATCCTTAATAGTTTTCGAAATATATTGAATGCCAAAATGTTCCCCAGACTTTTAGAACACCCTGTATTATCATTACTCTTACATGAATAATCTACAATTTGTATTGATAACAAATGGCTTGTATCTGAAATGGTACTGGATTAAATGATTACACCAAAATAGAAAAATTCGACAAGGGTGTAATCCCATCAGATTTATTTAATTTGTATTGATTTCACGATAATTAGATGATCTAACCGGGGTGTATTATCTATGAAAATTAACTTAACATATGCTACACAAATAACAGTGTATTGATGGCAGGTTCAGAAGGAAAACTGAAAAAAGAACTATTAAACAGAATAATCAATGAAATCAAGGAAAAAGACTAGTCATTAATTGTAAAAAGACAGAATGCATGGTGGTGAGCAAAAGGGACAATTCAAGATATGAATTACACACCGGGGATGTCAAAACTGAACAAGAGCAGAAATTCAACTATCTGACTAACCGACTACAGAAGCTGTGACACAGAAGTGCAAAGGTACATAGGAATGACGAGACACACTTTTCAAAAATTGCATATTGTATTCTTTTTCTTTTTGTGTCATGTCCTTTCATGACGTAGGCGATCATGACTCTCCACCTTCCTCTATTCCTTGCAGCTCTCAGTAAGTTCCTCCCCTCTTCTTCCATCACCAGAGCACATTCTGTCATCCACCTACTCAAGCTCATCAACGCTGCTTTCCCTTGTCTCTCTTTCCCTCTATTTGACCCGTGAGTATCAGATTCCCCAGGCCCTCCTTTCTCATTATGTGTCCCAGAAACTTCAGCTGCCTCTTTCCGATGTTAAGTATAAGCCCTTCTCCTTGTTTGGAACCTCTCTAAGATCTCATCGTTGCTCACATGATCGGTCCCTGATGTCCTTAGCATCCTTCTGTAAGGGATCAAAATAGAGCATTATTATACAGTGTAACCCGGATATAAAAGAGTTGTCGGGACCGGAGAAGTCTCTTATATCCGGGTTTCTCTTATAGCCAGGTTTGGTCTATTTTGTTTAGGTAAGTATAGCTCTAATTTGGGACCAGAGAAAATCTCTCTTATATCAGGGTTTCTCTTATATCAGTGTCTCTTATATCCGGGTTACACAGTGTTAGACATGAACAAAAGAGTGCTGGATTGTTATGTAATGTCTACCATCTTATATGAATGTGAAAGCTGAACTATTTCATTACAAATGTAAAAAAAAAAAACGGCATGAATCTGCAGCAGAATAAAGAATATGACAGACAGAAAATTTGACAAAGGAAACTCCAAAAAATTTGTTGATAACAATCAGCAAAAGATAGCTGAAAGCATTCCTTAAGTCGGTGATTTCCAAACATTTTTCTTCGGGCCACATTTTCAGAAGGAAAATTTGCTCGTACCTCATCAAATTTTATGTGATGAAAAGTACATTTAAAAATAAAAAGAAAAAACAGAGAGAGGATTAAAAGGAGATAACTGCAAATTTGAAGTCAGAACATTACCATTAATAACTCTCTCCTCCAATTTGCGAACCCTAGTTACTATATTCTTAATACTCGATATAATGCAAAAAATATCACAATGATAAAATCAGTCAATAATTATTTATAACTATTTATACTGGGACTCATGCATGGATTTAAAAGTAATTCATAATAATATTTTAAATTTTGAAATCATATTTGTTTTTGGAATATGAATTTTTTAAAACTATTTCTAAATCTTTCATTGTCTTTCATTCATTTCGCCTCACCTGTTATCCTCTTCTGGTACAACGCCGTTTACTTAGTTAACTGAACCTTATCACCATCATTACTGTTTCTAATTTGTAGTCACGCACTTTGGCTTTCGGGAGTGGTTTCACTAGTAGAAAAAGAGAATACATGTTAGATTCCACCCCCACACACAACACAGAAGCTAATAAAGCTAGTAAAACTTCTCGGCCAATGCCTATTGATATAAGTTTCACTGTTTAAGAAAAAAAAAAAAAAAAAAAACAGGGATGCTAACTCAAATACACGTACTAGCTAAAAATAACACTTATAGTTAGAGGAAATAATTTCAGAATAAAAAATAATTCATTTAATATATATATATATATATATATATATATATATATATACAGTTGTATGGATATGAGTTTGTGACCCTGAGTTTCACACTTTTGCGATCATCAGATTATCTCTGCCACTGATATTGAGCACTTTGAGCACCGCGCATATATATATATATATATATATATATATATATATATATATAATTATTTATTCGAAAATTATAACATAAATATGTTATAAAATCACTACAGAAATAGCCATTTTGTTTCAACACTTCTGGTGTCTTATCAAGTGATGGTGTTGAATGTAGAATAAAGGGTTTTAAAAGGTTCAAATCAATCAAACACCCCTCGTTAAGGGGAAACGCTGTTGCATAAGCTGGCATGGCCAATCAAAATACAAGTATATGAGAATTCAAAAAACTTGACAACGGACTAAGGTTATAATAATTATTTAATGCTTTAATCATAATGTTACGGTTAGACTAAAATAGAATTCATTCTAACTAATAAATATTAAATTATACGATAAAATTTAAAATTACCAATTTTAAATTTTAAATTTAATCTATATTATATTTAAAATAATAAAATTATTTAAAGAAGAAATTATTTAAAGAAAAAATACATATGTTTTTCTATTCATTTTGTTTTTATTGAAATTAAGTTGAATAAACGTTAAGATCAAATGTTGCTTTGAACTTCATGACAACGTAGATATATCTGAAGAAGAAACATGGGACACAATCAGATTATAATACATAAACACGCAGATGTATTTAAACACGCAAAAAAAGCGACGAGACAGGAAATATCTCCACGACCCTTAAAAAAAATGACAACATACGTACACAATGAAAGGTACACACAAGTGACACACCGATAAAGACACGTACATACACACACATACATTGACAAAGACACACCGATACACCCACCAAGAAATATTCATGTTTGAAAGTGTTATTAAACGAATTCTAACCTCTTATTAAAATATAACTTATACGGGCAAAGATAGATAGATAAAAATGGTAGAATAGATAAAACTCAACATGGGCAGACGAGAAAAACAAACATTAGGGAAAAAGGACATTAAAACATATAGACATTGACAGAAAAATAGATATATACGCATAAAAATAACACCATCTAATATATAAAAAAGAAAAATATTTCATATATACCTATAGACGCACTAGTGCACATACACGAGTATAAAAATATAACAATATGTGAAAGAAAATAAAAATGCATGCAGATATGCGGAAGCAAGCATAAATATATTAACCCACACAGCAACATAAAAAATAATCAAACCATATATATATATATATATATATATATACAGAAACACACAAACATACATATATACGCACATACACATATACAAGCACACGCATATATTTAAAAACACATACAAACGCAAACTTAAACACACACACACATATATATACATACACATATACATATATATATATATATATATATATATATATATATATACACACACACATAAATACGTATATACTGACATAAACCTACACATAACAATATTATCTTAGTGAAGATAAAAGACAGTAAAGTCCATACAAGATTAAAATGTAACGAGACACAACTGTTGATTATTAAGTCTATAAGCAATAATAAAACCATTATCAAACAAAAGTAGATTTTAGCTAGTATTGATGATACATTCCAAGACACTAAGATACACACACACACACACGTATGTATATATATATATATATATATATATATATATATATATATATATATATATATATGTATATACGAAGACATACACTCGTACACTCATATATATATAAACATGTATAAATACCCATATACACACATCCGCATATACACATATATAAGTAGGCACACACATACGCACACTCACACACACACACACTTATATATATATATATATATATACATACACACGTACATGCAGACACATAACTAAGTTTCCACACCCACATATACACAAGCGCACAAACGCACAAACAAGCACACATATAACAGGTATCAGCACAAACACACACATATATATATATAACTATATGTACACATAAACACACACACATTCAACTATATATATATATACCCCGACATACATACACATAAACATATACATACATACAGAAGTACACGGAAATAGAAATATATACACACACACACACACACACACATATATATATATATATATATATATATATATATATATATATACACATATATATTCTCTCCTCTCTTCTTCTCCTCCTTTTTTATTTTTTCCTTTCTTTTTATAAAAAACTACGTACATATATATATATATATATATATATATATATATATATATATATATATACATCTATCAGTAAAAACACACACACGCATATGTGCAGACACGAACAACATAATACACGTACACCAATACACACCCACATCGACAGGAGGACCCTCAGGTAATAAAAGTAATAACCTACTAAATACCCAGTAACATATCTTTATCTTGAAAGTATTACAACCCCTATAGTAAGTTAAATTTATAGTTGTGTTTACAGTTAATGGTTAGTCCATATCTTTGATTTAAGAAATGGGTCTTATTTTTAAATCTAATTATTTAAAATTTTTCGTTAAGACATAGATAACAAGGGGAATATAGGGAATTACATGTTCGGGCACTCTTGATTAATTTCCATTTAACAGTAGGCGTTTTATTCTTCACTTTTAGACTCCAAAAATACTTGGATAATGAAGTCTTGTATTTATAATTACTGATAGTGAAAGATTACATATGTCCCCGCCAACGTTCCTTGAATGAATTCATAGTGCTACCAATGTAAAATTTTTTGATAATTGGGTTTTCTAGTGTAGATATTGTACTAAGAGAAACTAGAGAACTAGTCAAACAATTATTCTGCAATGGAGAATTACTTGGATTCCTATAATTGCACAAGTTGCTATTCGTGTCATTCTACTTAGTAGTACTGCTTGCAACCTGGTGAGTCGTCATGTTTTTTGAGTCCCTATACTCGTTAAAGACTCTGTTATTATGTTTCTTAATTATTTTCTCTAGGTTATCCGCACAACCATAGCTTAATTTAAGGGTATTAGGATTGAATATTTTACTAAGTAGGTTAGTTTCGGGGTCGGGAAAATGTTTCTTGATGAGGTTTATAAATTTACGTCCTAGTTTAGTTTTAACCATTATATTGAAAGGGGGTAAGCTAAATGGTCTTCCTAGATCTTCTTTTCTTATTATGGTTATAATTAACAGGGTTTCAATATTGAATAGTGGTGCCCTTGTATCCACTATTTTTAAGGGCTGAATTGTAAAAATCGCGATGTTTATTAAAAAACTCTTTGTTAGAAGAGTTAGTACTAATCCTAAATCTAATGGAGGAGGATATGTGTTTGATAACGGAAGTGGGGTGGTTGGAATTGGGATGCACATATTCTGGGTTGAAAGTGTTTCTAGTACGGTCTAGAGTGACGTCCAGAAAATCTACCTGTTTAATGTTAGTTGTAACTGTAGTTCTAAGACCTAAATCCTTAAATTCCCTATGTATCATTTTTCTAATACGGTCTACCTTAATTTTAGTAGAGTTTTTAACAACTAATAAGCCATCATCTCTATATAATTCTACACTATCAGAATCTAGACATTCAAAGGCACTTAAATTGTATAAAAGATATAATCCCACCAAGTCAGAGGCTGCTGCAGAATCCAAAGAACCCACTGAAATGTGAAAATTATAGCTGCAAGACTTTTTGGTCCACTGTTCTTCATTGTAGACCAGAACAGAATTTCGGCATTTTATGATTATATCCACTTCATTCTCAGAAATATTGGAGTATTCCCGAGAGAACACCAAGGCCAAGGTGAACAGATCCTTAGATATTAAGAGATAATAGTCAATAATGTCGAACTGTATGAAAGTGCAGTTGTCCTTATTTTGGATGCTAGGAAACCAGTTGATAACATCAGCTGTGTTAATCCACTGTAAGAGTCCAACGGTGTTTTTTTTATGGAGTGGTTGGTTCTTTCCAAGATGGTTTTACTGATTCTACCGATTTCCGGTCTTGTAGGATTAATAAGACTTGTTGATGGCTTATTTCTGAAATTGGGTTTATTGTCCTTTAACAAAACATAAGCTTCCTTAGTTTGCAGTTTACTTACACGATCACTTATCCGTAATGGATTTACTGACACTGCTAATCCTATCTAATCAGGTTAAAATTGTTAGTGTCAATTTTCCTGTAGATGTTGGTCAGACTATTTTTAACTAAGGTATCATAATCCTTAGGGGATAACTTATAAAAGTTAGCCGTTTTATCAGATTTGACATAAATATCACCGGATTTATTAATATCCTTGACAATAACATCAAGATTTTTTGAAAAGAGTTTTTATATTTAGGGAAGGTTAATCCTTTGACGATTTCCAGTAGGTCGTTTTCAAAATCAGACAATTCCTTAATTATTGGTGCTGTCTTTAAACTCTTAAAACAAATATTCGTAGAAATGGTCTTGAAGAAAAAAGTAAGCTCTCCATCTCATTCTTCTGATAAGGTTTTCCGTTCGCAGAGTCAAATGGACGAAATAATCCCTCTTGTTTGTGGTGGGAATGTTCTTTAAAGATAATCAGAAATTGATTTTATCCATAGTATAAGGATAGAATAGACAGTGCTCAACAGTAATAGGAGCTAATATCCAAGTATAGGATTGGTGTATACGGAATAAAATCCAATAACCAATAAATACTATTCTTAAAAGAGTGCTCAATACAGAGTAGAGCAAATATAATTATTTATTCTAAAATTATAACATAACATTTTATGTTATAATAACATTTTATGTTGTAATTTTATGTTATAATTTTCGAATAAATAATTATATTCGCTCTACTCTGTATTGAGCACTCTTTTAAGAATAGTACTTGTTGGTTATTGGATTTTATTCCGTATACACCAATCCTATACTTATATATATATATATATATATATATATATATATATATATATATACGCCCCCGAAAAAATAAAATTCGGTCCAGCACTTTAGAGGGAAAGCGCGAATTTGTAAACAGTGAATGCTATTGGTAATAATGCAAAGCTCTTCTATGAATCGAGCACTCTGAGTCACTGGCGTCTTTATTCAAAAGTAAATACGTAAAAATTCACTTTCCTCTCTACCGGGAGCTGATAGCTTAGGGGAAAAATCTCCGACTGATGCCAAATCATGGCTTGAGGCAAATCGGATGTCTAGCCACACTGATGAGCTGTGATACAGCGAAAAAGTCTGTCTGTGGATGACTATATATATATATATATATAACGATATATAAACTTTTTATATATCACACATCTCGGCTTTAGTCACTTTCCCACTGTCATTACATAGCTTCCCTGTGTCGTTTCTATATATACTTTGATGGTAATTGTTCTGATGAACTTTCCTCTATGGTAGCTAGACTTTATGAATTTAAGGGGAGTACTAGATGGGCAGCAAAGTTTCATCAATTTACAGTTGAAATATCTAGATGTAACCATAAGTTTTATGCTAAGAGTTTCTTCTCTCGCACTTCTTGCTTGTGGAACCTCTCTTCCGCTTTCTTGCTTCCCAGTCAACTTTTTTTCTTCAAAACGTTAAATGCAATGTCAATCGTTACCTTCTGTCGTCTTAATTCTTATTCTTTTACTGTCCTCTCTCCTTAATAGCATATTTTTCTCATATTCTTTAACACTCAGTAACCTCTTACGTCCTAGTGGCTTTGTTGCTTTGCTTGGGATGAAATCCTTAAAAAAAACAGAATGGATTTAGAGGAAAGAAGTATGAGAAAGTGGAAAAAGTTTTTGTGGGTCATATTTCATTCTTTAAGACTTCATAAGGCTAAGTGTATGATTACGTTCATGCGTCTGCGCATGTTCATGAATGAAAGAGTGATGATGAGAATTAAATTTTTTTTTTAATAAGTGTTTTGGGTACATACTCTTTCTTGTAATGGAATGTTCCACACTCCCTATCGCATATGTGAACTGACTATAGTGAGCACATGATATACCTGGTGGACTTGCTTCGGCAATTAGTTGGAGATTCGTCTTCAGCCGTGCTGGTCGAACTCTCTGCCTTCGAACAGTGAGGAACCCAGACGACACATATTAGCACATATTAAAAAAAACATTTTAGATTTAAAATTCTCAGCGTTTCTCTTTCGTTGGTGCGCATGTGTAAAGGACGAAACACGTCATACGAAAACGTTTCTCCACTTTGTGATACTTTTTTCCCTTGAAATTGTTTTTTGTTATATAAATTATTTACATATCCTCCATATATATATATATATATATATATATATATATATATATATATATATATATATATATGTGGAGGATATATATATCTATATATATCTATATATATCTATATATATATATATATATATATATATGTGGAGGATATATATATATATATATATATATATATATATATATATATATATATATATATATATATATATATATATATATATATATAATTTCCCCCCATGCAAGGGAGTAAGGCTACTAAGACACAAGGGAGAAAAATAAAAAAGAGGAATCATGAAAACTAACATTGTATTTTAATTTTTGAAGGTCAATTTTGGCTGGAAAGCATGGAGCATCAAAATAGGTTCAAGCAGAGCCGGTGCGTATTAACCGCACCCCCACCCCCCACCTCGCGACTAGGGTGGAGGTAAGCCTAACTGGGGCCAGTGCTTTATGACCCTCGCTATCTTATCATCATTTCTTTTTTTTCTGCCTACAAATGAAATTAAACACAACTATTAAAGATTGAACGACTCTTACCGCATTTTGACGTTATTCTGATTTCTATTTTTCTTGGCCAAATCCGTGAATTTGTTTTGCTAAGTCTCGAAAGAACATCATATAAAATTCCCTAATTTTTATCCATAACTAGCAGTAGATCCCGGCGTTGCCCGGGGATGTAACAGTAAGAGATAGATCAAGTATTGAGCATCATAAAGACTGAAAAAAAAAATTGACAAAGATTATTGTTTAAGGTTGACGGACACGCATGTCTTAATTGTTTTTTTGTTTTTTTTACGATTTGGTCAAACCCAAACTCAAACAAAAACATTGTTTTCAATCGTTATGAGTCTATCGATTGAATTGAATTTTATTATAAACAATTGTCTTGTAAATGGAATTTTTAAAGCATTCTGAATGTAAAAATAAAGAAAAAAGTGTGCAAGACAATAAGAAACACTACCTGCCAAAAAAAAAGTGAAGTTTTGTCGAAATCGGTTGAAAAATGTAGGAAATCCGATCCCATATATAAACGAACACACACACAAACAACCTGGGTTTTATAATAAGTATAACTCGATATGAGTTGTCCCCCTTTCATTCTCGTGATGCCTCTTAATCGTGTTTTCAAATTGATTTCGTGCAAAAACAATTGTGTTTTTCCAATTTTTGGCACTGTTAGAACCACCGCAAGGTAATTTTACGTAGTCCTGTGAAGTTTTGTTGAAATCGGTTGAAAAATGTAGGAAATCCGATCCAATATATAAATGTACACACACACACACACACAAAAAAAAACAAAAAAACAATCTGCGTTTTATAATAAGTAAGATGCGTTAAAATTCTTCAACTTTTTAACAACAAATATCTCAAGTTGATGTTACAAATTGCCGCAAAACATTTATTTTAGATGGAATGATCTATTATGATATGTCTCTCTAATTTGCATTTTGAATAAGCTTACAATAAAATGTGTATTTTATATGAATACTACCTTTGGAAAATTGAAATATAGTAGAGAGAGGGGGTCTGTATCATCAATTCAGTGGGGCACGCGAAACCCTTAATCCAGCACTGGGTCCGTTTATACGCGTTTTGGTTACATAATTTAAATTCCTTTTTCTTTTTCTTTAAGTTTCCATTACTTTTGTTATTAAATATCTCACATTGTGATAATAGATCTGTCAAGAATGAGGAAACATTGTAAGAACCTGGATGCAATTTTGCTGTAGATGAACTAGTGATTAAAGCACTTTCTAAACATTTTCGTCTTACTAAATTGTTTTCTCGATTAATTAGAGGAACCTTTTTAAAATCAAAATTATGGTCAGTCTCGTTATGGTGAGCAACTACTGCATTTAATGTGTTGTTTTGTAAAAGATCCCTTTTGCGTTCATATAATTTTTTATTTAAATTCCTTGAGGTTTCTCCTATTTTGTATTAATTAACTCTTTTATTGTTTTAGACGCAGTTTTGACAAATTTTATGCTGAGTTTAGATAAATTCTTTTTAATTGTGGTTGTGAAAGAGTTGGTAGGTAGAACAATATATTTTGATTCACTGTGTTTGCCAGGAATGTCTGCTTTTCTATTTTGGAATATTTTATGAGTCTTTTGTTTCCTGTTGAATATGAAATAGGTTATCGGAGTGGATTAAAAATATTTTCTATGTATTTCTCCTCTTCATGTAAATATTCAGGGCTGCAAATTCTGTATTTTCTTAAGTGATGATTTTTCCAGATTTTAATTTGTTGTTTTGACGGGAATAGAAATTTATTAGATCATTTTTATTGGTTGATTTTCAGTAGACAATAAATTTTAAGCTGTTGTCAACGCGGTGTAGCAAGATGTCTAGGAAAGGTAAAGTATTGTTTTCTTCCATTTCGTATCTAAAAATTCTATCGTATACTCGACGTTTTTTTTACTTTATTTACAAGATTAGGTAAGTCGGTATCACTGGGATATATTAATAGTGCATCATCAATATATTGAAAGCATGTTGATTGTCTAGATAAAATATTTTGAAAAGAACCAAGATTCAAGAACTTTTTAAAAAAATACATACCATCACTCCAAATCCAAATTTTTGTTTATAAAAATTATCGTTAAGTGTAAAATAACATTGATTGGTGATGCGACAACTTATTCTTACTATTTTAGCTATCGGCAGGGAGAGGTTTATCTTTGATTGTGTTAAACGCTTTTTTAAAAGAATTTACATTTTTAGAAGATTTTAAATTTTAAATTCTCAGCGTCCTTCTTTCATTTGCGTGCACGTGTACTCATATCAACGTGAACATAAACTTAGTCCAATGAAAATTTTAAAGGACAAAATATGTCACAGGAAAATTTTTTCCACTTTGTCATACTTCTTTCGCTTAAAAATACACACATATATATATATATATATATATATATATATATATATATATATATATATATATATATATATAAACGAGAAAATAAACAGTTGATTGCTGGTATCTCCTGACGAAAGGGCGAAGCGATTGCTGGAGGGTCCGGTCTATAAAACTCTAGTCCGGACGCTGAAAATAACGTCAATTAGCTGAGTGACAAATTTTATATTTGCGTTAATTAGATAGATAGATAGATAGATAGATAGATAGATAGATAGATAGATAGATAGATAGATAGATAGATAGATATTAGGTTGGTGCAAAAATAATATCGTTTTTTGACGTTAAAAAATACGTCAAAAACGATATTATTTTTGCACCAACCTAACAGATAGATAGATGAGAATAGATTGAAACAGATAGATAGATAGATAGATAGATAGATAGATAGATAGATAGATAGAATTTTAACTTTATTCAATGATTCTGCTTTTATAACCAGTTTGGAAACTTGTGAAAATGAATGGTAGCCAATATTGCTACTGACTTGGCTAATTTCCAGCAATGACAGATAATGTTTCTATCTGGCAAATCTGGTGACCTAAATATGAGATTCCTGAAAGAAAAAAAATAGTGAAGTGTTGTGATAGAAATAGAAATAAACTTGAATATTCTTATTTTTTCATTTTTTTTGTATTTTTTTTTTTTTTTTCAGATTTTTCTTTTGTCTTGGTGTAGGGAGAGACAAGGGGGCATTCCTCCCACAAACCTCATTAACATAATTATATTTTTTATTTGATTAAATTCTAGAATTTAAAACACTACCAGTGATCCAAATATATAAAACTTATTTTTAATCTATACCGCAATAAAAAATAAACTTTGATTAGACCACCTTCACCTTCAATTTTTTGTTATCTAAAAGATAAAAAAAGAAAAAGAAAAGTTCAGGCAAAACTAGTAGAAACGTTTTATTGGTTACTCTCTCCTTCAACTCGTTTGACTCGTCATTTTTTTTTAAGCATTTCACCCCAAGCAAGGTTGGAGTAACACTAGTACGCAAGGGGTTACAGAGAGTGAAAGTAAGAGTAAAGAGAGGTGTTTGAAGAAAAGATAAAGAGAAGAACGGGGATTAAGATCAAGGCACCAGAAGAATTCAATTGTCATTACATTTAAATTTTTGAAGATTATAGTTATCAGAGATGCAAGTAGGAAGAAAGGAGTTTCACTGTTGGGAAGTACAAAAGAAGAAGCTGTAGGAGTCGAAGGGGCGGTTACATTTAACTGTTTTGACAGTAAAAAGATAGGACCGAGATGTCACGCTTAAATTCATGCAGTTGAGACACCAGTGAAAATAGTTTCTCAGAGCAGTTGCCATGAAAATACTTGTAGAAAAGACAGAGGGTAGCCACATCACGTCTGTGAGAAAGTGACTTGAGTCGAGATGCCAGGTCAGGATCTATCACATTGCATATCCGTCTTTGGATTTTGTCGAGAACCTCGAGATGAACAGCGAGGGCGCCATCCGAAATATGGCAACAGTATTCAATGCAAGGACGAATAGTAGATTTGTAGATTTGAAGTATGGACTCAACCTTTTCTAGAAATCCCAAGCAAATAACAATAGAATAAAAAACATTACTGTTTACTGAGTTGATATCAGAAATTAAAAAAAAAAAAGATTAATAATAAAATATCATTGCTTTAACTATGATAAAGAGGAGTCATTCACATATCGAGTATTGTTTGGATTCTCAAATTTCTTCTTTGTATAGTTTCTCTTGTTAACATAACTTTGAGAAGATTCATCTCTCTATATAAAACAGAGGCTGTCTGTGTGCGCGTGTGTATCTGTCTGTGTGATACCTTTTCACTCGAGATCCATCCAACCGATTCTGACCAAACTCGGCGCATACATTGTATAATGTAAGAGATGGGTTCTTAGCGTAAAAATCGATAATTTTTAAAAAATCAATACTTGATAAAGCTGATCAAAAATCGATAAATTCAACTTTTTTCTCCGATTTCATTTAAACTCGCTATGTAGGTTACTTACATAATGACAAGCTCAACGTAACGTCATTTTTATTTCTACGCCACTGCGTTTAGCTAAAAACTACAAAAAACGAAAAGTCGATTTCAACACAAATTTTAAACTAAAAACTCTCTCATTTGTCAAGTAATCTAATAAAACTTCACTCGATTGTAGCCAACGATAAGTTGATTGTTTAACAGTCATTTAACTTGATAATTGAATCCACTCATATCGTGAAAACTTGCGTAAATAGCGAAAAATGGCGATTTTTACTGGTATCTTTCTTATTTTTCGTTGATCTTTCAATCAATTTTCCTCAAACTTAACAATGACTTTATAAATGTATCCTCTTTTACTTCCGTGGTAGCACACTGACAAATTGAATTTCAAAAACATTAAAATAATTGTGATCTAAAGTAGGGTCTTCGTGTGGCCTTTTTTACCCTTTCATGTCCTCGGCTAACTTCGATTGAATAAATACAGACGACTTCTGTTATATCAGTAATTGCATTAATTCAAAATTTTTTTTAATGACAGTACTTTAAAGTAATTGAAGATGGACTCTTTTACATCTAAACATGATGCTGTTTTTGCTCAATTCTAATTGAACGCTTTTTCTGATTGACCAGCTGGGGGGTATGGCTGCTAGTTAATTAAAATATGTAATATTATTTGGATGCTTGCATCTCTTCTTTGTATAGTTGCTTCTGTTAACACTATAAGCTTTGAGAAGGTAGCAAGGATAAAAACTCGTTAGAACAGATCTAGATCCAGGGCTTTCCTCCTCGTAGGACGAACCCCTCCCTGATTGGCTATGTCTTCAGGAATGTAGACGTACTACCATGCTTGTCCAATTGCAAATTGATGACGCTATTTAACCCATAGTTGGAGTTATTGATTTTAAAGTTGTCCTTCTCCTAGGCTGTTTGCAACCCAAGGCAGTAGGACCCAGTCTGTCCTGCTATTTACCCATAGCTCGAGAAGAGGTGGATTCATATATTTCCCAAGGGTATTTACACATAAGTGAATGTAATGAAGTTGGATGGAAGTCAAATTCGGCTTTCTGATTCTTCAATCTGAACTGTTACCCATTACTCCAGTGTGAGAAGCATCATTACAATATTCAGTATTATTCAGATGCTCATATATCTGCTTTGTATAGTTGCTCTTGTTAATATAACTTGGAGAAGAGTTATTAATATATATAACACTAGCTTAAAACCCACCCTATTTGGTGTCATTTAAGCTACCTCTTACTGAGAGCTCTTGATTGGGCTTTCGGCTTGTTCAGGAGTTTGGGAATCTCTAAGTCTTTGCATATTCTCAGAATTGGAAGCTCTCCTGGCTGCCATTTGATCTGGGTTTTCATTTGCACGGGACTTTCTTTTTCTCGCTGCAGCCTTAGCTCTTTTGATTGCAATCTGGTCCTCTGTTGGTGGAGATTTCTTTTTATGTGGCTCCCATATGAAAATAGGTAACAATAAGCTACAGAAAAATTAAAAATTGATTGCTATTATGTTGGTGCAAAAATAATGACGTAATAATGTCGTTTTTGACGTTAAAAATAGGTAAAAAAAAAAACGACATTATTACGTCATTATTTTTGCACCAACCTAATACATTGAAGTATTGAATTAATATTTAAGCTTACCTTTTAAAAGTTCAATGATAATTCTTCTGCCGCCATTTAATTTAAAAACAATTTGATATACGTAGGTCCTTACTTTCCGTACAAACGATTTCTTCTGCCGCCATTTAATTGAAAAACAATTTCATGTACGTAGGTCCTTACTTTCTGTCCAAATAATTATTTTTATTACATAGGTGATTTTCGCTGAATTTTGCAGTTAATTTTGATTATCCCCAAATTTATTGTTATCGTGCAAAAAGTATGTTGTAAAACATCACGTAAAAGTCGCCGAAAATAATCACAGTAATGAAAACTTGGAAATCCCAAATTTCAGGATCGTGGATTTGGAATGTTTTTAATTTACTCGCGGAGTCAGCCTGATTCCAAAATGGTATGATATGTTGGGCTATGGCCTCTAGATGTTGAATGTGTGTCGTCTGATCTAATGAGCCTTGTCCTCTACTTATTCTTACTGCAAATGTTTACCACTTCGCAGCATGTGATCAGAGTAAGTGTTTGTCAGTGAGCTATTGAAAGTTAGAGAGTTGTGTTCCTTTCATTGAAAAGTGTGACACAGTGACACACTGACGTTCGGATTTATTATATAGATTATTTGGATACTTGTCTCTCTTTGTATAGTTGCTGTTGTTAATATTTAAGTTTACCTTTTAAAAGTTCAATGATAATTCTTCCGCTGCCACTTAATTTAAAAACAATTTGATGTATGTAGGTCCTTACTTTACGTAAACAATTATTTTTATTCCATCGGTAACTTTCGCTGGGTTTCGCAATTAATTTTGATTATTCCCGATTTTATTTCCAAGTTATAAAAACTGTTATTGTACAAAAAAAAAAAAAAAGAAAATCACAAAAAATCACGTAAGAAAATTGCCGAAAGCAATCACAGTAATGAAAACTTGGGAATCAAAAATTTCAAGATAGAGGGGGTCTGGAATGTTTTTAATTTACTCACAGAGTCGGCCTGATTTCAAAATGGTATATGTGGGCTATGAACTCTAGGAGTTGTTGAATGTATGTCGTCCGATCTAATGAACCGCGTCCTCTTCTGATTATTACTGCAAATGTCTACCACTTCACAGCATGTAAGTGTTTGTCAGTGAGCTATAGAAAGTTAGAGAGTTGTGTCCCTTTAATTGAAAAGTGTGACACACTGACGTTCGCATTTATTATATAGATTATCTGGATAGTTGACCCTCTTTCTATAGCTGCTGGTGTTAAGATTTTGAGAAGGCACTAAGGATGAAAGCTCAATACAAAAGAAGAGATGGATCCCTACTTTTCTCACCTCTTTACAGCTGTTACTATTTTAGAGAGATTTATTCTCAATAGGTGCTTCATATGGGGGGCGGATTTTTATTATTAATGTGACAGATTTTTATTCAACGTTATTTGTGGATATTCATATTTGAGTAGGCGCTCCATTTATTTATTAAACAGTATATTTATTTATTTTTGTCAACCATCCTGAATATTCGGGAAATCTCATTTGAAAAGTACGAGGGAGCATTATATATATATATATATATATATATATATATATATATATATATATATATATATATATATGTGTGTGTGTGTGTGTGTGTGTGTGTGTGTGTGTGTATGTTAGTGTGTGTGTGTGCGTGTTTTAATGTTATAGGTTATTTATATAGACACAAATATTTAAGAAAATGCTCTGTTTATAATAAACAGTATTAACAACATTTACCAGCCTGAACGTTCGAGAAATTTTCATATAAAATATACGTCCTCCGATAGGAATCGAACCTGTATCCTACACGGAACTGTCATATAACCTGACGTACTATATCAGATTAGCGGACCGGGGGTTTTACGTGTTGTTAAATTAGGAACAAGTGTGAAACTCCTGATAGAATATTAAAAGGGCCCACTACAAGAATATGGCGGACTCAAGTTGAATCCAACCGAAGATGTTAAGAAAACCAACAACCGAGATATATATATATATATATATATATATATATATATATATATATATATATATATATATATATATATGAAGAAATATACTGTTAAGGTGTGCCATATTTATGGGATAAAATGCTCAATATCAGAGATAGAGCGTGTGTAAATATAAAAGTGAACATTGAAGTCCACACTTAGAGGCGACAGACTGTTTCATGCTAGACGCAATCGTCGTGGCCTGACGATTGCGTCTAGCATGAAACAGTCTGTCGCCTCTAAGTGACATGGACATAGATATTAACATTTGTGTTTGTGTGTGAACGTTTGTATTTTGGAGAATGTGCGTACGTACGTGTATGTGTGTATAATGTTCATGGCTACTCCCACAAATAGAAAGGCGCAGCCTTCTGCGAGAGCTTATACTGTAGATGTGTTCGCTGAAAATGAAGAAATAAAGAGAACGAGGCAATAAATCGCCCAGTGCAGAGAAAGCGTGCCCTAGTGAACAATTAGAAAATTAAGGAGGAGAACTCCAGTTTAGCTACGAAGGAGCGCCTGGTTACCACGGTCGATTTTACTGCTTTTAAACTATGATTTCCCTCGAGCGACCATATCTTCTCGAAGCCTATCTAAATGTAAACAAAAGACGTCACACGCTACGAAATGGACAAGGGATTCACTGAAATGCTTAATTAATTTAATTAACTTTTGACTTTTACTTCTTTGGTCTTGTTAAGTATTTATTTGCGGTTGTAATTAAATACTGTTTTATCTTAACATTGAAGACTTGAGTTATACGTAATTATTAACGGCTACCAGACGCTCCTTCATAGCTAAACTGGTGTCGGAGTTAATTATTACCGGCTACCGTACGTCACAAAAATTACTGACATCTACAATTCTAGAATTAGCTGTCTATCTTTACTGTTTATCTTGCCCTTTCTTACATTTAAACCCCAAACAGTAGCCCTCTACCATCAGTGGTCCTTGGGCCCTGCATTGGTTAAACATTAGTAAAATATATATCTATATATATTGATGAAATTTATCATTTTAAAACATTAAAACATCAACGTATTATAAAGAATATCGTTTGTCAGACATTAGTCAAGACAATGGAAAAAAATTACCAATAACATTTTTTTGTGAATATAGTATTAACAATTGTGTATAGACTGACCACCAACCACTCAGGGTAGCTATTTCATTAAAAATCTATGGAAGGCCAAATAAACAAATATTAAATGCTTGTCATGACACTCGATAATGCAAATCCACTTCACATGATTATGCGATGATAACTTATATTTGTTACCACCAAAATGGGCTGAAATTAGAATAATTCTACTTATCAAGATTAGCTTAGTACAGCACAAGGTCAGTATAATGAAGAGCCCAATGAAGATTACAGTCACTAAAGTATTAGGTTGGTGCAAAAATAATGACGTAATAACGTCAAAAATCGACATATTTACGTCATTATTTTTGCACCAACCTAATAGTTACAGTTGAAGAAATGAACTTATTAACCGTTCCTGCACGGCAAGGCATAATGCTATCAAGAAATATTTAGTGAGGATCAATCTCTCTAAAATGGTAACAGCTGGAAGGACTAGCTTTCTAAGCAATATTCTATGGTAAGCAATTTCCTATTGATGAATCTTACCTTAGTCCTACAAAAAACTATGAGGCACTTAGTGAGGATCAATCTCTCTAAAATGGTAACAGCTGGAAGGACTAGCTTTCTAAGTAATATTCTATGGCAAGCAATTGCCTATTGATGAATCTTACCTTAGTCCTACAAAAAACTATGAGGCACTTATTGAGGATCAATCTCTCTAAAATGGTAACAGCTGGAAGGACTAGCTTTCTAAGCAATATTCTATGGCAAGCAATTGCCTATTGATGAATCTTACAATAGTCCTACAAAAAACTTTGAGGCACTTAGTGAGGATCAATCTCTCTAAAATGGTAATAGCTGGAAGGACTAGCTTTCTAAGCAATATTCTATGGAAAGGAATTGCCTATTGATGAATCTTACCTTAGTCCTACAAAAAACTATGAGGCACTTAATGAGGATCAATCTCTCTAAAATGGTAACAGCTTGAAGGACTAGCTTTCTAAGCAATAGTCTATGGCAAGCAATGGCCTAGATGAATCTTATCTTAGTCCTACAAAAAACTATAAGGCACTTAGTGAGGATCAATCTCTCTAAAATGGTAACAGCTGGAAGGACTAGCTTTCTAAGCAATATTCTATGGGAAGCAATTGCCTAGATGAATCTTACCTTAGTCCTACAAAAAACAATAAGGCACTTAGTGAGGATCAATCTCTCTAAAATGCTACCAGCTGGAAGGACTAGCTTTCTAAGCAATATTCTATGGCAAGCAATTGCCTAGGTGAATCTTAGCTTAGTCCTACAAAAAACTATGAGGCACTTAGTGAGGATCAATCTCTCTAAAATGCTAACAGCTGGAAGGACGAGCTTTCTAAGCAATATTCTATGGCAAGCAATTGCCTAGATGAATCTTACCTTAGTCCTACAAAAAACAATAAGGCACTTAGTGAGGATCAATCTCTCTAAAATGGTAACAGCTGAAAGGACTAGCTTTCTAAGCAATATTCTATGGCAAGCAATTGCCTAGATGAATCTTACCTTAGTCCTACAAAAAACTATAAGGCACTTAGTGAGGATCAATCTCTCTAAAATGGTAACAGCTGGAAGGACTAGCTTTCTAAGCAATATTCTGTGGCAAGCAATTTCCTATTGATGAATCTTACCTTAGTCCTACAAAAAACTATGAGGCACTTAGTGAGGATCAATCTCTCTAAAATGGTAACAGCTTGAAGGACTAGCTTTCTAAGCAATATTCTATGGCAAGCAATTGCCTATTGAGGAATCTTACCTTAGTCCTACAAAAAACTATAAGGCACTTAGTGAGGATCAATCTCTCTAAAATGGTAATAGCTGGAAGGACTAGCTTTCTAAGCCATATTCTATGGCAAGCAATTGCCTATTGATGAATCTTACCTTAGTCCTACAAAAAACTATAAGGCACTTAGTGAGGATCAATCTTTCTAAAATGGTAACAGCTTGAAGGACTAGCTTTCTAAGCAATAGTCTATGGCAAGCAATGGCCTAGATGAATCTTAGCTTAGTCCTACAAAAACTATGAGGCACTTTGTGAGGATCAATCTCTCTAAAATGCTAACAGCTGGAAGGACGAGCTTTCTAAGCAATATTCTATGGCAAGCAATTGCCTAGATGAATCTTACCTTAGTCCTACAAAAAACAATAAGGCACTTAGTGAGGATCAATCTCTCTAAAATGGTAACAGCTGAAAGGACTAGCTTTCTAAGCAATATTCTAAGGCAAGCAATTGCCTATTGATGAATCTTACCTTAGTCCTACAAAAAACTATGAGGCACTTAGTGAGGATCAATCTCTCTAAAATGGTAACAGCTGCAAGGACTAGCTTTCTGAGCAATATTCTATGGCAAGCAATTGCCTAGATTAATCTTACCTTAGTCCTACAAAAAACTATGAGGCACTTAATGAGGATCAATCTCTCTAAAATGGTAACAGCTGGAAGGACTAGCTTTCTACGCACTATTCTATGGCAAGCAATAGCCTATTGATGAATTTTACCTTAGTCCTGCAAAAAACTATACGGCACCAAGTGAGGATCAATCTCTTCAAAATGGTAACTGCTGGACGACTTCCTTTCTAACCACCATTCCATATATATATATATATATATATATATATATACCCTTGTGCAAATTAATTGAAACAGTCGCTTTCTTTCACGATACAGTCAGTTTTAGACCCACTGGTGTGACACAGTGTAATCAATTTCTTTTCTTTTTTTTCCTCTGATTAGGACAATATAGATTTATATTACTGCACACCACGTGCAGTAATATAAATCTATTTTCGGAGTTCATGATGAAATTTTTTGGGCCCTGAAAAATATTGTGTCATCTGTGATTAAATCAGATTTTCATCACGCCCAGACACTATTGTCTCGACTGTCGATCAGCTGTCCTACGGCCATTGTCTGCGATGGACGCTACTCCAAGGAGGCGCACGAAAATCGTAACGCTGCACAAACACACTGGCAAACCTTAGAATCTGTGGTCAATTCGTGAGCAACGACTTCGTTGAATGGACACGCGAAGTACAAACATGTTTAACGGAATTATTCGTTTTGTTTCAATTAATTTGCACATGGATGTGTTTGTGTATATATATATATATATGTGTGTGTGTGTGTGTGTGTGTTTGTGTGTGTGTGTGTGTGTGTGAAAAATCATACGATCAAGACTGTATAATTGTAAGCCAAAACTGTACAATACTTTTTATTGAATGTTATTAAATTTCGGGATTCCGTATTGGATATTTGAATCGAAGTATTAACTGATGAAAGGAGCAGAAATTCCAGGATATGTACCAACATTTAATGTTATCCAGTCTTTGACTCCAATCATATCGTGTCTACACACGCACACACAGATTTCATGGGATGTCACTGGAAACTTTTGTAAATTCTCTTGTTTATAAATTTCCGTCGCAAATTTATAAAACAGGATCTTTTCATTCATAAACAGATTCGGGGTTTTTGTATAAGATTGAATTGTTCGCGAAGATGGATTTCTCGCCATTTAATCATTAACCTTTTTATTTGTTTTATGTATGAATAATTCATGAATTTGTAAATTGATTGCACCTTTATTGAAATTAATATATATATATATATATATATATATATATATATATATATATATATATATATATATATATATAATCACTTTTCTGAAAAATAAGTGTAAAATCTAATACTTCCCAAAACACATTATTGATCCAAAAATGTCTTCAATAATTTTTTTTTAATCGCTTTATTTTCACCGCCCTTGTAATTTTTTACTTTTTTTTTAGCGATTTAAGCACATTAGTCTTTACTTTCTTTCTTTTATTCTTTCATTCTTTCTTTCATTTCACTCTTTCTTTCACTCTTTCTTTCATTCTTTCTTTCTTTCTCTCATGCTCTCATTTCTTCTTTCTTTCTTTCATTCTTTACTTCTTTCTTTCATCTTTCTTTATTTCTTCCTTTTATTCTTTCTTTCTTTATTTCTTTCTTTCATTCTTCTTTTCATTCTTTCTTTCTTTCTTTCTTTCTTTCTTTCTTATTTTATTCTTTTCTTTATTTTTTCCCTTCTTTCCTTTTTTCTTCTTTTCTTGTTTATTTTTATTTCCTTTCTTTATCCCTTCAGTTTCTTTTTTCTTTCCTTATTTATTTCGTTTCCTTATTCTATCCATTTCCTATTTTCTTCTTCTTTTTCTTTTTCATTTATTTCCTTATTTCTTTTCTATCTTTATTTCTTCCTTTTTCTTTTCTCTTTCTTTTTTCTTTCTTTCCTTACTTTTCCTTTTTATAATTTACTCTCTCTTTCTTTCTTTCCGTATTTCTTCTGTTTTCTTTCTTTCCTTTTCTCATTTCTTTCCTTTATTTCCTTCCTTCTTTCTTTTGTTTTCTTTATTTCTTTCCATTCCTCACAACTCTTCTTCTTCTTCTTCCTCTTCTTCTTCCTCTCCTTCTTCCACTCCTTCTTCCTCTCCTTCTTCCTCTCCTTCTTCCCCTCCTTTTCCTTATTTCTCCCTCTTAAATCAAAATACAAATCAATTACTGTTGTGTGTAGGTTTATCGTTTAACTATAGCAGCCAGGTAACATTGATACGCAGGTAAAAATAGTTATTATCTGCCAATTGACGAACGCCTCAAATTGTTTTGCCAGCTATAAATTACTGGAGATGGGACATGGGATATACAACTGACAGTGGAAAGGCGGGGGAGGGTTTTGATTTACTTTGCTTTTTTAATCATAAAATGCCTACAAGAAGTGTACAAAGCATTTTCTGGAGACAATGCCAGAAGAAAATTGTTCCTATTTTAGTTCTAAAATGCATTGTTGTTTAATATTATTTTATTTTTTTCCTTCATTACGTGGTAGATTCAAATTCTTCGTTATTATTGAGAAAGCTATGTAATTAAATGTTGCAGAAGTAGTGAAAATTCATATTTGCTTTATAAGCATTTTGTACACATATAGAATTGAACGATATCCAGACAAAAATTGTTTAAAAAATGAAGAGGAAACGCTTTACTCGTGACTTAAATATTTAAAATAAATAATTAGACAGAATAAAATAGAATAAATAATCCTATGAGAATTGTGCTTGTCCCTGCCTTTATTAGTTAGCACGATCGTTACGCCCTGCCAACACCTCATAAATAATGGACTATTCCGCGTTTTGATTACCTGGTTTCAGTGAGAAAATGAAAGAAAGAAGAAAGGAAAGATAGAAATGGAGAGAGAGAGAGAGAGAGAGAGAGAGAGAGAGAGAGAATCAGAACAAGCTAATGAGAACAGATACAGGCACTTTGATCAAAGCCAAAAGGTCAAGAAAATATGGCGACTTCGTAAAAAAGCGCCATTTTTCATACACACATTATTGAACGGCGGAAACTGAGTAAGGCAATCGCCAAAAATCGAATTACCATAAACGAAATAAAATAACATAGTCTCCTGGACTATTTTTAAATTCTTATTTCCTAAGATGAGGATTTGGCGAGAAAGAAATAAGGGAAGATAAAAGTGTTTAACGTCTCCTGCCAATACCTTATAAATAATGGACTATTCCGTTTTGATCGCATGAACAGAAGGGAATAGAGACTACTTGGTCCCAGTGAGACAGAAAGAAAGAAAGAAAGAAAGAAAGAAAGAAAGAAAGAAAGAAAGAAAGAAAGAAGGGGAGATAGGAGTGTTTAACGTCTCCTACCAATACCTTATTAATAATGGACTACTCCGTTTTGATTGCATGGAAAGGAGGGAAAAGAGACTACTTGGTCACAGTGAGAAAGAAAGAAAGAAAGAAAGAAAGAAAGAAGTCAAGTGTTTAATGGCTATTCCAGTGCAATAGAAATCTTTTTATTTCTACCCACTTCTACGGCTATTCTATTGTCGTAGAACTTGCCACGAGCTTATTCAATCAGTAACTTAAAAGAACCTCCACTAAATTTTCGATACCTAAGGTTTAAAATGAATTATTTAAAATGAAAAAGCATTCTTGAAGCTTTCTTTTTACCTTTAATTGAAATCTAAATGATCAACTTTACTATTTCCAGAGAGCAAAATACTCTGGTGTATTTCAAATAGAAATTATGTTGATTGGAATCTTAGCTTTTTGGCCGCTTTCAGAAAATGGATAAAAACTGGCATTTCGACACATTTGTAAAAAATTTTTAAAATAAATAATAGTTATATATAAATATATATAAATGTATATATTATATATATATATATATATATATATATATATATATATATATATATATATATAAATGATAATTCTGACCTTATGCCCTCGCTTTAACTATGAAGAGGTAAAGATTTGTTTTTTAAATCTCCCTAATAAATAGGTACAAGTGGTTATCAGTTCCGAGGAGAATTCATAAGAAGCGTTAACACATTATGCATCTGTTAAAAAAAGGATTTATCTTCTATCTCAACGTACCTCTTTTTATTATTTAACCCAACCCGTTTGAATATATATATATATATATATATATATATATATATATATATATATATATATATATATATATATATATATATATTACAACAGAGAACCCAAAATTACCTCAACATAGAGATATTTTACTTATTTATTTAGTTAGTTTCTTATCATTAGTTATCTACCATCGCCTGAAGAAGTAACATCATTGTACCGAAACATGAAATTATTTGTGTAGCGAAGTAAAATATTTGCATTGTAATTTATTATAATAAAAATATTATAGTTATAAATATATATATATAGATATATATATATAGTACAGGTAATCGATCCGTTGGTATATAATCTGGCTGGATCCTAGTAATATTAATTATTAAAACTGATCCACAGAGAGCTCGATGTCTGTATTTTAACAGAGCTTATGTATTTTTACAGCCCTCCCATGCGCGGTTATCATCAGTCCAGAACGGCTTGAAACATTGAGGTTGAGGTACTTTTTGGTTCTTTGCTATAAAGAGGTTGAGGTACTTTTTAGTTCTTTGCTATAATATATATATATATATATATATATATATATATATATATATATATATTCAAACGGGTTGGATTAAATAATAAAAAGAGGTACGTTGAGATAGAAGATAAATCCTTTTTTTAACAGATGCATAATGTGTTAACGCTTCTCATGAATTCTCCTCGGAACTGATAACCACTTGTACCTATTTGATGTTGTAATAAATGACTTCTAGTTACTTGAAAGACAACACCTTCCCCCTTCAATGACGTGTCATTGGCGTCAACTTCTACTCGACTCTCAAGACTCCAAATATGACATCATTCAACTGCCAACTATTTTTTTTTTTTTTTTTATAATCTTGGCTCTCATTAGATTTCTTAAAGACGACTTGGTTCGGTTTAGAACGTTTCACAAGCCTCTTGTATTCTTCCACTTATCTCTCTTTCTATTCCTCCTCCCTTTAACTCACTCACTCTTTCTATTTATCCAAAAATTTATCTTTTCTTTTCTTTTTTCATTCTTTCCTTTATCTATTCTTTTTTCTTTTTTCTTTCCTTATTTCTTTTCATTATTATAGCCATTTCTTATTTTCTTCTTTTTTTTCTCTTTCGTTTATTTCCTTATTTCTCTCCTTTTCTTATTCACTTCTTTATTTCTTTCCTTTCTTTATCTTTTATATTTTTCCTTCCCTTTGTTTCTTTTTCTTGCCTCTTTCTCTTTTCCCCTTTCTTTGTTTCTTTTTTTTTTTTCGTTTCTTGTATTTCTTTCCTTTTCTTTCTTCTTTCACTTTTTTATTTCTTTCATTTTCTCATTCCTTTCCAACTATTTTCTCTTTATTTTCTTTTTTTCTTTCTTTCTTTCTTTCTTTCTTTCTTTCTTTCTTTCTTTCTTTCTTTCTTCATAAATCTATTTTCCTTCTTCCTCCCCATTTCCTTATTTTTGCTTTCCTTATTTCTTTGTCTCATTCCTTCTCTTATTTGTTCCCTTTTCTTTCCTCTTTCCTTTTCTTATTTCTCTATTTATCTTCAATGGTGTGCAGACTTTTTGGGCCACCTTGGTAAATTACTTTTGTTAATTTTACCCCCAAATCGAGAGTAATTAGCAGTATGCTTTTCTCATTTTATCTTATGATCTTTGAAGACCAGAAAACAAGTTAACTGCATTTTCGTTAATGTTATATGGTGGTCGATAGAGCATCTTAAGCATAGTGATTCTGAAAAAAAGGCCATGCAAAAATACTGAGTTAAATTTCATCTCTTTTCTTCAGTTAAAAAAGAATTTTTTTGTTTGCTAAAAGTGATCCTTATTATTAAAGAAAGTGCAAAACGTCGAAGTATGGCGTTAGTAATTAATGTTGTGGACTCTGACACGAAGAATTGCCTTAATTCGATGTGACATTCATCAGAACAAGGTACATATTTTCTCATTGGGAATTTCTTTTACCATTCTTCTTTCTAGTAATCCCAAAGCTCTTAGTCTTCTTTGGAGCGCTTCAGTTCCCATCACAATTGTTCAGTTACATTGAGATCTTGTACAGTCTTCCAAAAGTTGAACATCTTCATACCCACAAAACATTTTCGTCGCACGTGATGTTTGCCAAGGAGCACCGCCATGTTGAAAAAGATCTCCATCTTTGTAGTCTGTCAGAAGATTAGATCGTAGTAAACTAATACAGTTTTCGCAGTTTGGGTTTTCGTCAACCTTTACCAATTTTCTTCTACAATCACAATATATACATTATGTGTGTATCTCGTTGCCATTTTGTAATGTCAACGAATAGTCGTTGCCACTTTCGTAATGCTCGTTGTAGTAGAGACTTTGTAATCGCAGATACAACTATATTAGCGCCGTTGAACAATACTGGTGTCAGACGCCTTCGAATAATACTCGCACTGATAGTACTTGCTCAATAATAATCGCTCGAATAGTAATCCGTATAGTGATCTGAATATCTTGAACTTTTTTCTATCTATCTATCTATCTATCTATCTATCTGAATATCTTGAACTTTTTTCTATCTATCTATCTATCTCAGCATATTCTTATCTATCTATCTATCTATCTATCTATCTCTCTCTCTCAATATATTCATATCTATCTATCTTTTGTGACGTCAACGAACACTCGTTGCTACTTTTGTAATGTCACCAATACTCGTCACTTTCGTAATGCTCGTTGTAGTAGAGACTTTGTAATCGCAGATACAACTATAGTAACCCCGTTGAACAATACTTATGTCAGACGCCTTCGAATATCACTCGCGACTAATATTAATTGCTTGATAATACTCGCTCGAATAGTAATCCGTATAGTGATCCAAATAGAGAAATAGTATAGTGAATAGAGTAGAGAACAGCGGACCGTATAGTAATAGAGGATAGACTAGAAATGCAGATCCGAATAGCATAAAAGATAGACTAGAATATACTGATCAATTAGACATCACGCAACATCCTACTTATGGGTTTTCTCTATGGTCACGTAGTCTACTTAAATCAATAATGGGATCGCCTGGCGATCTAAGTTCAAACTCAAGTGTCGGCAGTGACACTTTATTCCTACCACCAACCAATCACTAATTTTTAACGTCTTTGTGGTGTATCCTTTTTTCTTTCTCACTCTTTTTTATAAATTCTATTGCATTAAGGTGTAACTTTATTGTGAATTTCGCACTAAAAATTACTTTTTCCCCTTTTCCAGCACCTCGTGTTTGATGTTCTTTAGACCTCTTCAGTCTTCTATTCCGACATTTTTTTATTTATTTTATTTATTTATTTATTTTTTTGGTTAAAGATGTTTTTTAGCTACTATACGCCTCTTCCTGTCCATGATTCGCCTTCCGGTATATCATTTTTTTTCTCTCTCTTACTCTTCTTTTTAGTCATTCTCTCTTGCATTAGGATGTAACTTTATTTTGTATTCATCACTAAAAAGTAAAAGACTATAACGAACTGCCACTGCTGATCTTGAAATAGCAATCGACCAATGAGAAACGCTCTACATCACTTCCTCCCCAGTCAAGACGAGAGAAAAAAAAGAGAACAAACTGAATGCTGGTGTGAAAAATAGAACGCATATATCCAAAGAAAACAGGGACACCTCAACGTTGTGTAATGGTTAGCAAGCTTGACTCGCTAGAACAATTACGACTGAGTAGTGAGTTTGATCCTCACTGAGTACCCCTACTTTCGACCTTGGAAAATCATTATATCCAAAGAAAATAGTGACTATTTATGTATTACATTTGTTTGTGCTTGCACGCTGATTAATTAGTCAAAGAATGTTAATTAGTTTTATAAAAGGAACTAAATATTCCTCCACAGACTGTTGTTGATTACATTAATTACTTTCTTGAATATCTGGTAGCGCGGGAGGGGATAGGAATTTCTTTGAGGAATCTAATTCATAAGATAAGTGTTTTGGTCACCATATTAGGGAATCAACTTTTGTTTTTTGCATTTGGAGACTTATAATAGAATAAAATGATTGGTGTGACTAATTGATTGGTTTATTTTTTACGGTTTATCAACCTTTTGCAGCATATTTAAAGCCAAAATATATTTTTACATTGTAAGAATATTTTGGAGATAGTAACGATATACTGATGCAAGTCCTACTATAGTTTGTGGGGGGAGAAGAGGAGGATTCATACATTTCTCAAGGGCATTTGCATGGAAGTAACTAACCCGACTGGAATTGGAGCTCCGCTTTCCAACATCCAAATCCGAGCATTCACAAGAATAGACAGACAGACAGATAGATAGATAGATAGATAGATAGATAGATAGATAGATAGATAGATATAAATAGACTTAGATAATAAACAGACTGATATAGTAAATAAACAGAATGTGATAGATAGATAGATAGATAGATAGATAGATATTTCCTTGAAATAGATAGATGACGATAGATAATAAACAGAATGAGATAGATAATAAACAGTATGTGATAGATATAAATAAACTTGATAGATAGATAGATTGATAGATAGAATGGACTTAGATAGATAGATATTTCCTTGAAATAGATAGATGACGATAGATAATAAACAGAATGAGATAGATAATAAACAGTATGTGATAGATATAAATAAACTTGATAGATAGATAGATAGATAGATATGAATAAACTTAGAATAGGCTTAGATAAATAGGTAGATATAAATAGACTTAGATAACGAATATAAGGAAAAATAGGAGAAGAGAGAAAAAGAGAATGAAGGAATATGAATAAAAAATGAGAGAGAATGAAGTAGAGAAAAAAGAATGGAGAGAGAATGAAGGAGAGAAAAGGCATTAGATGAGAGAGAAAACAGGCGAAGATATATCTATGCAGATGTGATAGATGAATCGATAGATGTGACCCGCTTTCGAACAATATCAAATATGGGAAGCGTGAAATATAAGTTTACAGACATCCTCAAGACTTTAAAAGAAATCCAGTGAATCATCCCGTGCATGAAGCTTCTTTGTTGCTGGTATTTTTATTTAAAAAAAAAAAAAAAAAAAACGAGAAAAGTCTTTGCCCAGAGCCGATCCCCCTTTTCTGAACTTCGGCTAAATTTGCTTGTATCATTTTATCTGCCAGTCATAATTTACCAGAAATGTGGTGCTAGAAAAGATATTTTGTCGTTTCTCATCCACCGAGTAAGGAGAGAGAGAAGAAAGGACTAAGCATAAACTATTAGGTTGGTGCAAAAATAATGACGTAATAATGTCGTTTCTTGACGTTAAAAAATACGTCAAAAAACGACATTATAACGTCATTATTTTTGCACCAATAAAAGCATAAACTACAAAAAAGATAGAATACATGATCATCCGTAAAAGGATGAGCCCGAAATGCGATTTATAGGTCGGGGGCACTAAAATCAAGCAGGTGCGGAAGTTTAAATATCTGGGAAGTGACAGGGGACGGCAAGTGCGACGCTGAGATCCGTAGACGTATTGGGATAGCCAATGACACATTCCAAAAGCTGAGCAGAGTACTAAGAGGCAGGAGGATTTCTTTGGTAACAAAGAATAGAGTACTGAGCTGTCCTCCTTTACGGCAGCGAATGTTGGACGGTCTCCTGAAAAATGAAGAAGAGACTCGAGGCAACGTAGGTATGGTTCTACAGAAGGATGCTAAGGATATCATGGACCGAGCGTGTGAGCAACGATGAGGTTTTGGTGAGGATGCAAATAAGTAGGGAGCTTATACTTAACATCAGGAAAAGACAGATGAAATTTCTAGGACTCGTAATGACAAAAGAAGGCTTGGAGAATCTGATACTCACAGGACGAACAGAGGGAAAGAGAGACAAAGGAAAGCAACGAATGACATACCTGGCGGAATTAAGCAAATGGATGACAGAACGTGGTCTGGAGGAGGGTGGCAGAGGGACAACACTTATTGAGAGCTACAAGGGATAGGGAGAAGTGGAGAGCCATGATCGCCTACGCCCTGAAGGGACACGGCACATAAAAAGAAAGAAAAGAACACTGAATAAACGGAAATGAAAGATGAGATAAATTCCCCGTACATGATTAAAACATTTAATAAGTACATTCAATATTATACAAAAATGTTACGACGATCCTCACGTATCCCAAATCAGATGAATGTAGGCATTGCTTCAAGAATAGGCATGTCGAAACTGAGGTACATAAAAAAATGAACAGAAATGTCTTAGTTTCTTTGGTTTTCCTGACAAGGTGAAATAAAGTGCCTCGACGAAGTTGCAGAGCTAAGGTCAACAAAAGGCAGTGAGCATAATGTCCGTTCTCCACGAGTGTGGACTTCAGGAAATTGGGAAGATTTTAACCGTTTAACGAACGAAAGTAAAACCTCAACAGTCTTGTAAAAGGGGCTGAATTTACACGTGACCAACAGACACGTGATGTCAGAAGCCTCGCTGTTCGTAATGATTATTGTTTTTCTTGTCCGTCACATTCAATGAAACATGTATAAGAGAAGGATGGTTGTCTCACTCCCTCTTTCTCTCTCTCTCTCTCTCTCTCTCTATATATATATATATATATATATATATATATATATATATGTGTGTGTGTGTATATATATATGTTGTGTGTGTGTTTGTGATGCGATAAGAAACAAATAGGAAACGTTTATAAATTTAACATGTTTCGCTTTTAATTAAGTTTCATCAGAAATTAAATATGGAAAGGAAAAGAAAATAAATCATGTAATTTTTTATTTTTGTGTTCTTCGTTTTTCATTTGGGAAGTAACCTTCACGTCTTGTCAAGTAGAGTTCATGTATATAATTGTTGTGTGTTTGTGTATCAGAATTCTACATTTGTTTCATAATGTGTGTGCATGTTTGGGCGTGGGTGCGGCTAGTGGGCATTTTTATTTCTGTCTGGTAGTGTCTGTATGTTGATTGGGGGGATGTTTTGTGTGGAAGTGAAATAATTTAGGTTACACCGGTTGTAGTTGTAAAGAGAGATCATAAATTCTTTGAGTATGGATTTTATAAAAGTTGGGTATATAATAAAGTATGTTTGACGTATGTTTATTAATGGGAAATACTTATCAAGATTTCTAAGTATTTTCTACGTAATAGATTATGTTCTTTTTTTATTAGATTTATTAAATCGAAGTTATGGCCTGTTTTATTTCTATATGTTACGAGAGAGTTCAAAGTGTTGTCCCAGCATAGGTCACTGTTATATACACTATTTACATTATTCGGACTATTGTCCTCACCTTTGTCGCCATATTCATTACAACGTTTCGGCCGTTATACGCTCCGGTCTTCTTCAGCTGGTTGGAATGTCGAACTGAACCCTCAAGGACACATGGCACAGTGAATAAAGGCGTTGGTTAGATCCAGTGAGAGGACCCAAAGAGTGTGAGTTTAATACTCGGTTAAGGCAGTGGAGAACTTGGAGAGGGGAATTAACAGAAGATAACTGACATCCATTAAAAATGGCACGTGGAACGAGAACAGTTTACCCCAGTGAGCGAAATAAAGGGTTCAGTTCGACATTCCAACCACCTGAAGAAGGCCGGAGGGTACAACGGCCGAAACGTTGTAATAAACATGGCGACAAAGATGAGGACAATAGTCCGAATATTGTAAATAGTGTACATAATACCTCATCTCAGAAATATAGACAATCACTGTTATGTTCGTAGATACGGGCGTTTAGATTTCTAGATGTTTCGCCTATTTAACTTTTCCGACATTAAATGAATTTTATATCATAAATCCCGGCATTTGATATAGTGGTGGATCTATTTTTCTTGCTAACTATATCTCTGAGAAAATAAAGGAGGTCCTTACATCAGATCTGTTCCTGACTCATTACGATCCAAACCTTGACATCACTGCAGCCAGCGATGCTAGCTCCTACGGCATCGGGGCGTGCATTTTACATAAGCTAAAGGATGGATCAGTAAAGCCAATCGCCCATGCATCTAGGACGCTATTACCAGCTGAAAGGGGTTACCCGCAAATAGAAAAGGAAGCCTTAGGATTATCGTCCACTCCTTACTATCTTTGGATCAAAAAAGGGTCTGCTAACACATACTGCTAATAGAATGCAAAGATGAGGAACCATTCTCCTCAATTACAATTACAAAATGGAGTTTCTCCCATCTACTTGAATCTGTCATGCAGACAGGTTATCGAGATTGATTCCTAAATATGCTGAACCCCTGGAAGACAGTCATTGTTGCCATAAGAACAGAGGTCGGCGTAAAAAGCATCTTGTGCAATACTATCAGAGAGCTTCCAATTACAATCAACAAAATAATAGACAAAGCGCCCGAGGGTGACTTCATAAGGGAAATAAAAGACAAATTGAAAAGCAAAGACCAGAGTATTTCAGAAGTCTACTCACTCTGTAACGACATATTAATATACGGAGACAGAGTAGTAATCCCATCTACACTTCAGAGTGGAACACTAAAGGAATTTCATGTTGGTCATCCGGGAACTTCAAGGATGAAGAGTCTGATGAGGAGTTATGTCTACTGGACCAACATGGACAGGGATATTGAGAACACGGTCATATCGTGCAAAGGATGTGCTTTGGCTGTTAAAGCACCTCCGATAAAATTCAATCCCTGGCCTAAAACCCGACCATATTGATTTTGCTGGACCGCTTGATGGTTTTCACTACCTCAGTCATTCCAAGTGACCAGAATTATTGAAATGCAAGAAGCCGACCGCGGAAGTCACAGTCAAGTTTTTACACGAGCTATAAGCCCGTTTCAGAGTCGTTGACTTTATTGTAACAGATAATGGCACACAATTTACATCGTGTGAATTTAAGGAGTTTTGTCCGTCATTCCTGATCGAACATATTACCACGGCGCCATATCACCCAAGGAGTAATTGACAGGCAGAGGGTTTTGTAGATACTTTTAAGAGAGCACTGAGGAAGGCGAGAGGTACTCCCACCGAGGAAGGCGAGAGGTACTCCCACCGATACAGCTATACAACAGTTTTTGCAGGTCTATCAGGTAACTCCTAATAGTAGTGCTCCATCTGCCAAGACGCCAGTGGAGGTCTTGTTTGCCAATAAATTAAAACCAGTATTTGACAAATTCTTTCCGAATGAAACAAAAGCAGGTAATAAAAATAAAGTGCTTAAAAAGCGCTTTAGGATCGGCGAAAAGGTTTATTTTCGTGTATTTGGGAACAACAAAGCTCAGACAGGAAGATAGGGATAATTGACAAACAAATCAGGAACAGGATGTACATGATCCACGGACCGAAGTTTGTACATAAACGTCATGTTAACCAAATCAGAATGAGATATGAAAGTATAATCGACAGGGATCCCGTAGAAAATGACGTCATCTTTGACACATTTGAGGTTCCAATACCACAATCGGTACCAGAGCTCAGAAGATCCAAAAGGAAAAGGAAGTTCAGGAAACCTTTAGAAGTCAACCCGAAAAGGAAAAAATATTACGCATCTTTCATTTCATACCATGATTACAGAAAAAGAAAAGGAAAAAATACCCTTCTCTTCACATATAAACTTTTGAATTACCAGAAAAACGCAATACTCATTGGATTTACCATTAAAACTTATCCAGTTTTTTTCATTATTTTGGTATAATGAATAGAGACTACTGTTAACATGTGTAATGTGTGTTGAAACCTAAAAAAAAAAGAGAAAAAAAATTTGTGACGTAATTCCTACATATTGCTTTTTTCAAAGTGGTTGTTGCTGATTTACTTGCTTTTATTATTTTTTTGGTTGAATGAAATATTGCGTGGTAAGGAAAAAAAGGGACTCCATGCGGACTCAGGCTGAAAGGGTGGGTGTTGTGGTGTCTTCCCTTTAATGAGGCTATTGTGGACTCTTCCACTTACTATAAAGTTGTAGGAAAGTAAGCTTCTGGGAACAGTCGACCTTGAGCAGAGAGGAACCCGGACGAGGCTTTGCCGAAGAGAAAAGTTTCGTCCGAGGAGGTAAACAGGCCCTGAACCCGTCTAGGCAGGTTCAAAGGGAATATTTTTGGCCGAGCCTACGGGCTCGGAGTACCCACAATAAACCGGCCTTGTGCCACTTACGCCGTCGTGGTGGTGGGCTGTTAAATATTAACAGTGCTAGACTGTTCGTAACTGTCAAACTCCCTGCCTTGAGCAGAGAGGAACCCGGACAAGGCTTTGACGAAGGGGAAAGTTTTGTCCGGGGGTAGGTAGACAGGCCCTGAACCCGTTTATGCCGGTTCGAATGAAATATTTTTTGCCCAGCCTACAGGCTCGGAGAACCCACAATAAACCGACCTTGTACCACATATGACCCACGTGGGGAGCCGCTAAATCTAACAGTGATAGATTGTTCTTCCGAGTGCTCGCAGCTCCTGTCGAACTCTCTGCCTGGAGCAGAAAGGAACCCGGACGAGACTTTGCCGAAGGACAGAATCTCGTCCGGGAAAGTAGACAGACCCGAACTCGTTTATATGAGTTTTTTGGCCGAGCATATGGGCTCGTATGACCCACGTTAAACTTGGCCTTGTGCCACATTTACTCTCGTGGGGGTATGGTCTAATAAATATCAACAGTGATATAGACTGAACGCTGGTCAACCAACACACGCTCCCAAGTCGTGTGACACACTTCTGTTGTATTTACTTTTCAATATACTATTTATCACTAAACTCTTCTTTTGTTATTTCTTAACCAATTACTTGGTCACAACAATTTATTATTTTAAAAATGTTAGCCGTAAATAATAAAAATGTTAGCCTTGAATTGGATAATCAATTAAAAAATCTTCTAGGTTTGTTTTTTTTTTTTAGTCCACGTTCTTTTGGGAGAAATGTATTTTTATGACGGCCAGGTGGTTTGTGTAAAAATTGTTACACTTGTATATCTTTTAGTGGTTAAAAAAAACATCAAAATTGCGAAGGATCCATTTCAAGTTATGGAAAATTATTTTTTCTTATATACTGATCAATGAGAGTCGTGGTCTCAAGCCCTAGTAAGAACCTGAAATCTTGTGAGCCTAATTTTCTGAATAAATAGAACTCAGGTCAGTGGACGAAGGGGAAGACGTTTTAAAAACAAGGGTAAAAGGCAAATTAACATTAAGGAACAGAAGGCATTTGTCATCAAGAAGAGAGCATCAAAAGGGCACCGGTTACCAGCCAACTGCAAAGAACCTAGATTTTCTTCTGCGGTTGGACAACGAAGAAGGAAAATAATTCTAAGAACTTTTCCAAAGCACGAATAGTGGAAATTTAAAAAGGGGCTTTAAAAAAAAAATTACGATATGTCCCCCAGAGATGTTCTTAAGGTAAGTAAAAGTAGGTGTCTTCGTTTTTTGTTTTTTTTTTCAAAAATGTGGTTGCACCTTTGTTTTTCTGCCTTCTTGAATTGTTTTTTCCCCCTTTTTGTAATTGAATCTTGTCTTTTCCCAAAATGTAATCTCTCCCCAAACATTTTTCGATGGTTATCCTTTTTATTAGAAATTGTTATCCTGCCTTAATAAGCGCACAAAAAGAAATTTGCTTTTTGCTTTATTTGTGTAATAGATGTTTTTTCCTTTAACATTTTACGCAGTTGTTGATTCTTATTTTGAGATTTGCAACAATTTTTCACCTCAACGAGAAGAGAAGCACGAATTATTCTTTCCCTTTCTATTCTTACTAACTTGTTTCTTGTTTGTCACAAGAACTTAGATTTACTTGGGAATCAGTCAGTTATGTGCCATGCGTGATACAAGCTAAGGCGATCATGTATCTTTCGATACATAACTGATGAGGCAGATTTTTTTCTGCAGTAGGTTGCCATTTCTTTCTGTGGTAGACCAGTTGCCATCCAAGGCGAGAGAACCCGGTCTGTCCTGCTATTTACCCATAGCTGTGGAGAAAAGAAGAGGATTCATATCTTTCCCAAGGGTCAGTCAGTTATGTGCCATGCGTGATACACGCTTAGGCGATCATGTATCTTTCGATACATGACTGACGAGGCAGATTTTTCCCGCAGTACGTTGCCATTTCTTTCTGCTGTAGACCAGTTGTCATCCAAGGCTATAGAACCCTGTCTGTTCTGCTAGTTACCTATAGCTGGGTGAAGAAGGGGAGGATTCATACCTTTCCCAAGGATATTAGCAGGTAAGTGAATGTAATGGATTCAAGTGGAATTCGAACTCGGCTCTCCAATTCCTCAATCCAAGCCGCTATCCATTATTGCACCACAATTTTTATAATCTATGGTTTCTTAGCTAATATGGTTAGGGCGTCTTCTTTTCTTATTCCATTTGCAAAATTTAAGCCGAGATTTAAAGCCGCTATCTTTGTGACAGAAAGTTTAGCACTAGAGTTGTGAACAAGTTTCGGGTTACCGATCTTCCGAGGGCGTAAAAGTTGTGTAGCTTACGGAATAGACGATATATGTCTTTGTTGATTTTGTATAAAATCGTTTGTCATAAATTTTCGCCTCTGATGTGGGATAAAATTTTTTCCTACCTGGCGTTTTCCCCGCCGATATAGTCTTCTCATTTGTGAGCTTCTCTTGGTGCTTGAGTTCTTCTGAGCATGTAAGAAACTCTATCTACAACCACAACCGGTTTAACCTAAATTCTTTCACTCCCATTCAAAACATCGCCCAACAAATATACGGACACTATCAGACAGAAAAAAAAAAAAATAAATACATGAACGCACACACGTTATCAAGAAAATCCCGAATAGACCAAGTAAAGTTTTAATACGTAAACAAGATTTATACACACAAAGGCTACCTGAAAAGGCAAATACATGTGAAGCCTACATAACCAATGAATAGCAAACAGCACAAAAATAAAAATAGCATAATTTTATTTTCTCCTTCATATTTCATGACTGATGAAGCTTAATTAAAAAGGAAACTAAAGTTATAAATGTTTCCTATGTGTTTCTTATTGTATTAGGTTAGTGCAAAAATAATGTCGTTTTCTCACATAGTAACATATATGAGAAAACGACATTATTTTTGCACAAACCTAATATTATTCTGCCGGATTCTAATCTATACTCGATTTAGATTTTATCCTAATTATATATATATATATATATATATATATATATATATATATATATGATAAAATATAATTTTACGGTGTGCTATATTTATGAGTTAAAGTGCTCAATATCAGGGATAGAGCATATGTAAATAGAATAGTGGACATTGAATTCAACTCCTACAGGCGACAGTCTGTTTCATGCTAAACTCCATCGTCAGGCTATATATATATATATATATATATATATATATATATATTGAACAATAAAAAAAATATTAAAAAATTAAAATCTTCAGACACACTGGGTTGTACATTAATATTCTTTCGTTTTTATTATTATTATTTCATTTAGATTCCTCGACTAGTTTCGGCCAACATGGTCATCATCAGGAGAAAAAAAATTCTGCTTGCTGGTAGCAGTGAACTATAGATGAGATTAAAACAACGCATAGAATAAATAATATTAAGCTCTACTATGTATTGAGTCCTTTTTTAAAATTAAATGCTATAGACAGTGGAATTATACGCCATTTATTCTTATCCTATACCTGGATATATATATATATATATATATATATATATATATATATATATATATATATATATATATATATATTTTCTCCATCAAGACATTCATTTCTGTAGTTTAGTGCTAGCAGCAAGCAGAAATATTTCTCCTCCCGATGATGGCCATTTCGGCCGAAACTAGTCGAGGAATCTAAATGGAATAATAATAAAAAAACGAAAGAATATTAATCTACAACCCAGTGTGTCTGAGGATTTTAATTTTTTAATTTTTATTGTTCAAAATATATATATATATGTGTGTGTGTGTGTGTGTGTGTGTGTGTTAAATGAAGGTCTTAAAACTGAATTTTTACCCTAGTATGTATTTTTCTAAAACTGAAATTTATATAATCACAGTAATGAATAATTTCCTAATAGTTCACGTGTCTCTCACATTCTTTTTTTAAATAAATATCTTGTCTGACAGAAAAAAAAGATATAAATTCATTGTCGAATAATTTATATTTGGAAAGAGGCGTGCGCATGCGCACAACAAACAAATGTATCGGGATCCATTTTGCAAATTAAAAAAATAACATTTTATATAAAACAAAGCACAAAAAACGCGTTAAAATTGTACATTTTTTAATTAATTTACTGTTGGCAGTACAATTAGTAATTAATGTGCAGTTGCATAAACTATGTCAGAGACACATATAATAGAAGTAAACGCGCTCCAACAAATAACAAAACATATTTTAATTTTTTATATGCGTGAGGTCAGCTGGACGGCTGCTAATAATACAGGAAGAAGTACATCCTTCAAAAGCGCATCGTCTCGTCTAGACATTATTATCAACCAATCAACGATGACACTGACAGAGACGAAAGGAAGTTGCCAACATCCAACCCTTCTGCTACACAATGTAAAAATGCCATTTAGTGTCATAAAACAAAAGAAAAGAAGAAGGGCGAGGAATTTATGAGTAAGTTGAGTAGGAATACATTACGATTCATACTTCCTCAACCCAGTGACATTTTTATATAGACTTTACTTAACACTTAGTACTTCTCTTTTACCTAACGTTATCTACTGACCTCAGATAGAAGCCATGGCTGGCGTGTCTCTGACCCCGGATGAGCTCGCAAATAATTTCGCTATTACTTGACATAGTTATATTTCAAGAAAATGTATTTTATTAAAGGATATTTATTAAAGACTAGCTTAAAAGCCGCCTAATCGGATGGATTTAAGCTGGCTCCTGCGGAGTGATCTTAATTGATACAATAGGTAGGCAGGAGTAGATGCGATAGGCAACAATAAACTACAGAAGAACTCAAAAATGATCGCTGTATTTAAATATCGCATTAATATTTATGGCTTACCTTTTAGAAGTTCAACGATAATTCTTTTACCGCCACTTTATTTAAAGACATTTTGATGTGCGTAGGTCCTTACTTTCCGTACAAACAATTATTTTTATTTCATGAGTGACTTTCGTTGGATTTTGCAATTAATTTTGATTATCTCCACATTTATTTCCAAGTTATAAAAATTATTATCGTACAAAAAAAATTCGCCGCAAAAAATCACGTAAAAATCGCCGAAATCATTCGCAGTAATGAAAACTTGGAAATCCAAAATTTCAGGATTACGTGTCCGGATCCGGACCGGAATGTTTTTAATTTGCTCACGGAGTCGGCCTGATTCCAAAATGGTATATGTTAGGCTACGGCCTCTAGCAGTAAAGTTGAAAATGTGTGACACAATGACATTCGCATTTTTATATAGAAGATGAGCTATTGAGAGTTGTGTCCCTTTAATTGAAAAAATATGGACAGTGATACACTGACATTGGCATTATTATATAGATTTGCTTAGTACGACAATGAACGGTTATTTTGTGGAACAAACTGACGAAAGGAAGCTCCCCCCCCCCTACAACTTTAACTTCTTTATATCTCGTATCAACTGTTATTTTTCCTGCATAATATACACTTCTGATCTCCTCCTTTTACGTCTATAAAACCGTGGGCGGTAATAAAGCCACAGGGGAAAAAAGTCACAAATCAGCTAGGAAAAAGTCACAAGTTATATATTAAAAATATTTATGTTTACATGTATATTCAATGTTTTTAGTGCTGATCATTAAAACGAAAATTCCATCTGACGCCACAAAGAAAGTCCGCCACAAAACTCGTTAAATTACCATCAGTTCTGCATCTTCCTTTACTGAAACTCATTGATATATTAACCTTTAAGCAAAGTGAGAATTCGACAGTTAAACTTTCTATTAAAAATCCACACAGAAAAAGGGCTAAATTGTTTCCTTTTTCCTGAGATATTTTTTTTATCTGTGACTTTTTTTTCCTATAACATATTTTACCTGTGATTTTTTTACCTAGATTCTATAAAACAACCTCATTCAGTAACCCTCTACCTTGAATGCCTCTTGGGTCTCGTATTGAATGTATGCTTTTTGAATATGCATATTGTTCAAAGGAGACCATATGAATAGGTCTCCCGGTGAGACTCGAGTAATTACACTACTAATTAATTGTCTCGTGGTAAGAGGCACCCAGTGAAAATTAAATTAATTGCTGATCTGTGAGACTAGCTTGCTTCACAAAGAGGCCCTACAATATTTACTTAGCTTAGTCTAGCCTGGTACAAGGCCTCAAATTTAATGCACCCAGTGAAGATTAAATGGACTGTGGAACTAGCTTGATAATCACTACGAAGCAAGTTACTGTGTGTTTTTTTTAATTTTTTTTACTAACTTACTAGGAAAGAAAAATATCAAGAACGTCCGAAAAGTAGTGCTTTCAGCTATAAAACCTCCAACATAAATTATATTGTTTAATACACGGGGTCCTCGACTTACGACAGATTTCCGTTTCTACGATCTGTCGTAACGCGATTTTCCATGTAAGTCGGATCGTATGCGCGATTTTCCGTGATTAAGCAATTACGTCATTCGCCTATGCTAACAAAATAAGTAATAATCAAGGACATAACAACACATTTTTATGACATATGTTAACATAATTAGGACTAAATAAAACACATGAATGACATTGATAAAAATAGTGAAAGAGAGCAAATGTCCAACAGTCCAATATGGCGTACAACCAGGAACTGACCCACGACGCCCGAGGCAGGGAGGTAAAAGGCATAAGTTGAAACACGATTAATTGAGATTGATTCGTAATTACAAATCGTCGCAGGTCGGGACTACTGTAGCCCGGCGACTTACTGTATTTGCTACATTTGACGGGCAAGTGTACTCAATATGGGCGATAGAGTGTTTAAAGATATAGGCTGTGTATGGGCAGAGAAATGAACATTGCACGATGATTCTCAGTCAGTTTTCACTAGATCATCTATATCTACATGACACGCACACACAAACACACACACACACACACACATATATATAAAGAGAGAGATATAGAGAGAGTGCAACAGACCCCTCCCCTATTATGGTAAGGCATTAACTAAATGAATACACCACTCCCACAAATGTCATACTATTAAGTGGGAAACAGTGCCGCAAACAGTGACTATTACGGTTAATAATGCAAGACTCTTCGGTAAATCGAATCGAGTTCTCTCAGTCACTGTGTGTTTATCTAAAAATAAATACGCTTAAACTCACCTTCATCCCAAAGGCTTAGTGGTAGAACCTCCGACTGACGCCAATTCAGTTGGGTTTCGATCCTAGCTAGAGGCAACCGGACATCTAGCCACACTGATGAGCTGTGGATACAGCGAAACAGTCTGTCTGTGGATGACTATATATATATATATATATATATATATGCACGAATAAAAAAAAGAAAGATTTTTCATTCTCAGATGGACTTTATCAAGACAAATGCGAGAATTTTATTTTGCAACAAGTATTTATAAACAGATAAAATTTCGTTAGTTTTCTTAATTTAAAAATTATGAAAAACTAGCAAAAAAACAACATTCACAAATATGCTTCAGTTTTTATGATGCAATTATTATGTATTTTATTTTACTTTGTGAAATTAATTTATACATTTTTATATTTTAAATAATAAAAAGGTTTGAATTTAACCGCCTTCTTATAATTTAAAAAAAATATAGTGATGTATGAATTTGGAATTGTATATCTTTTAGGAAATAGATTTATATTTGGATATGATAGGATCGCAGCACACTCAAGAATTTTCCATCTAAGTGAATTACTTTCTCTTTTCATGAGTGTTTCAGTGTCTTTTCCTAAAGGTTTACATTGATTTTCAGTTAGCCTGAAGTATATTCATATTATCTTTTTGCAGATATATTTTACTTACATCTGATTGTGTGTTGTGTCCCCATGATACAGATATAGAGATATTATTAATATAAAAATCAATCAATCAATCTATCTATCTATCTATCTATCTATCTATCTATCTATCTATCTATCTATCTATCTATCTATCTATCACAGTTTTTGTTCAGGATCTATCTATCTATCTGGTCAACCATCACAGCTCTTCAATATGGATAGAGAGAGAGAGTAATAATAATTAACACTGCATGGTAACTGTCAGTATCATTCCTGAAATGATTTTCAGAAATTAACTGTTGCCATGCAGCGAGACATTTATATCAACATCTATCATATGCACACACACACACACACATATATATATATATAATTTTTTTCTTTCCCTTCGGTTTTATTAATAAATTTGGATTTTAATTATGGTTCCTTTTTTCTCCTCGTTATATTATTTTTTTTCTCGCAGTGCGAATTGTTATTTAATATTTACCAAAGTATTCTTCTGACGAAAACGAAAGTTCTGGTTGAAAAGTATCCTTAAAGAGTAATGCTTTCCTGCGCTTTCAAATCTCTCTCTCTCCCTCTTTCTCTCTCTCTCTCTCTCTCTCTCTCTCGATCCCATCTTAGAGCAATCGGATGTCTAGCCACACTGAAGAGCTGTGATACAGCGAAACAGTCTGTCTGTAGACTATATATATATATATATATATATATATATATATATATATATATATATATATATATATATATATGCCCCGGGAAATCGGGTTGAGCTCTGTAAGGAAAGGGTTTAAAAAAAAAAAAAAAAAAAAAAACAACGGCTTCTGCTGCTATTAAGCATTGCTCTTCAAGTAAATTGAATTGAGTTCTGCGAGCCGCTGGCGTATTTTCGTATAGAGAAAAAACGTTAAAACTCCCTTCCTTTCTGCCGTGCGACGATGGCCTAGAGGTAAGATATCGGATTAATGTCAAATCAATCGAGTTTCGATCCCGGCTTGGTTGAACCAATCGGACGTCTAGCTACACTGAAGGGCTGTGTTACATCGAAAAAGATCTGTCTATGGATGACTTCATATATATATATATATACTAAAAATAATGGAAGCCATATTAACAAAAAAAAACAGCTCTCAATAGTATGACCTTGGACACAATATGCTGACAGTGTTTTGAAAATGAAACATATAAATATATATACATACAACAATCTATTTCAAGTTAACAGTTAATATAGTTTATACTTGAAAATGGCTAAATGTGGAGTCGAAAACGCTCGGAAAAATATAACATTTAAACAGTGTATGTAATTTTTCTACCGAAAAGAAAAAAATTATAAGATCACATGAGAAATTATATAAAAAAAACTAAATCAAAGCACCTTGTCTGCCATATTTAATGAAACTTGCATATACATACATACATACATACATATATACATACGCACACACACACACATATATATATATCAATAAAACGCGCACACACACACACACACATATATATATATATATATATATATATATATATATATATATATATATATATATATATATATATAAGGAGATGAATTAGTTTTCAATGGATATTTTATTTGATATACTGAAAATATAATCCATTAACATACAGACTGGTAAACATCTGAAAGATACCAGCTTGTTTGTCTTGAAAACCAGTATTCAATATTCACTCTTTTCCCTTGACCTATACAGCAGCTTCTGGGTGGCAGCAGTGTGGGTGGGAAGCTCGCTATGATTTGAGTCTCCATGCAGGTCCATTAAATTGATTGATAGATATGAACATATTATCTCCACTCATGGCTTTTCAGTGCACTTTTCGAAACCGAAACATCAAGAACTATGCACTAGTTCATCAATATCAATCTAAAATAAAAGCTTATTATATATTTGCAAACTATTTAATGTATATACAATAATAGATTGCATTTGCCATCAGTAACCTTCGGTGATACAGCCATTTTATTGTTGATGTTAAACCAAATATTTCTAGCGTTTGGAAGAGTCAATTTCTTCTTTTACTTCCCTGTCTACCTTCATGGCGAATATTATGGGCAATTGCAAGAAATACAGAAAGAATTGGACTTTTCATATTATAGATGCATTAAAGGAAAAAAAGATGCTTGTCACTAGCATGCCACAACGGTTTATGAAAAAAAAGCAAACTTCTTTTTTTTCTTTACTAAATTTCACCCAATACAAGCCCCAACAATGACTGAATATAGTTGGTTACTCAATGAGGCATGTGACATGAATAGAAGAGGAGGATTGATTGAGTGCTTTTTTTACGGTTTATCAACCCTTTGTGAGTTATTTGAAGTCGGAACATATTTCTTTGGATGGTAAGAATAATTCTTTTTTTGCGAGTGAATATGACATTAACAAATTTTTTTCGAAGCAACAGTGATTTTTCCAGATAAAAGTCGTACTTTTTAACCCATAGCTGAGTGAGAAGAGATGAATGCATACCTTTCCCAAGAGTATTTGCGCGTAAGTGAATATAACGATCTCAATTATGCTATATTCATCGTTTAAAGTGTTCAATATCAGAAACAAACAACACTATAAAATAGCTTCAAAACTGCACACACACACACACACACACACACACACACACACATATATATATATATATATATATATATATATATATATATATGATATAATGGAATATGCGTAAACCTGTGTTCCTCTTCACTGGAATATGATTGGCTGGTGTCCGTCATAAATATCGACAGGCCTGTAGGAGAGTCAACGAACATTCGTCTGAGAGCTAAGTCTATAACGACGCCCATTGATCTACAATGCTTACCTGCGACTACGACGCGTACCAGTCGATTACTGCTACCATATTCGACTTGGTTATAGTAACCAAAACCACTTAGCTACTTTCCGGGATATATCAATATATATTAAAAAGAAAAGAGAAAGCACAAACGTTTTTGGTTGCAATACGGATTTTTTAAAAATATATATTATGCTTTATTTTCCATAATTTTGCAACACTTGTTTCGGGTCTCGCGACATTCCTCAGGAAAAGAGTAGATATTTCCACATATTATTAAAATGAATTAATTTTCTTTATGTTTTTTGATGTTAAACATTTTCTGTGTCAAACATTCTCTTTTTTGTGTGTTAGTGACACAAATATCTTCCTTGAACTGGCAGTTAGAAAGTTCTTCTCCCTGTAGGGTAATAAAACAATTAAGATTGGTTCGAAAAAGTATGAGGAAAGATATCTGTATTCTTATCTTTTAATGACCCCTGTGTGTTCTTAGATCTATTTCCAATTTTTTTTATTGTGTGTTTTTGTTAGTACGCGTATGTATATTTATATTCCCACTCCATACATACATACGGTCATATTATAAGGAATTAGTATACACATAGACACACACACACACACACACACACACATATATATATATATATATATATATATATATATATATATATATATACATTCTGTTTATACATTATTTTTATAGATACAATTTATTTAAGTAAATGCTCTGTTTTTAATTAAACAGCATTAATTACATTTACTGGCCTGATTGTTCGAGAAATTCAGTAGAAAATATGCGTTCTCCGACAAGAATCGAACCTGTATTCCTATACGGAAACAGTCATTTGATCTGACATGCTATACCATTCAGCTACAGAGAAGCGTCTGGTTAGCAAAGTCTGAATTACTGTTTATAAACACACAAAAACTTCGACGATACTTTCCGAACGAACATATCTATTCACGAAACGTATCTTAACGTAAACAATGACAACATACAATGAAATGGATTAAGTCCAACAATTATTTAATATATTTTCTGTTTATACGTTATTTTTTATAGATACAATTTATTAAAAATTCAGGCCGGTAATAAATTCCAGTTTCGTTTTAGAAGCATTAAAATTAACAAGCCACTTCTTGTCCAGGCACAAATGTATGTGAGCAAATGTCTGCGAAAGGGATTGTCTAGCCGTCTTTGTGTGTGACAAGTGTTTTCGGGAAACGAGATTAGCCAGCCAATATGACAAATTTTATCAACTTTTAATATGGATACAAGAATCAAATGAAGAAAAAACAAGGCCAGCCGCAGAGGAATTAAACATCAACCCCTCAGTTAAGAAAAAATTTTCTAGCACAACATAGTTTTCTAGCAGCAGACTTATCAATTGATTTAATATAATCTTTCCACCTCGTGTCAGCGGAAATCGTTAGTCCGAGAAGGCACAATGAGTCACGGTGATGGAGGTTAGCATCAGCCTTTATGATGGAAGACAAAAGAGGATTAAAAGTGAGCAGGTTCGTTTTTGAAGCAATAAAATTAGCAAGCCTCTTCTTGCCCAAACACAAATGTACTTGAACAAGTGTCTGCGACAGGGATTGTCTAACCGTCCCCATGTGTAACGAGTGTGACAAATTCTATCAAATTTTAATATGGATACAAGAATCAAATGAATAAAAAAGCAAAGCCACGTGCAGGAGAATTAAACATCAACCCCTCGATTAAGTAGTAGGTTGTCGTGGTGGAGTGGCTTGCATATTCCCATGACCCGGAAAACTATTCTGACTAGAGCTTATCTCCTGACAGATCCAACTTAGCCAGATAGATCAATGGGTAGGAGTCAAAGCCTTAGAGGAACAAACCTCAATGACAAAAAGACCTGGAGTGGGCAGAGGCTCTCCAGTTGCATTGATGCACAAGCATCAACAAACCGCCATGACTTGACATACAACGACTAATAATGGATGGTAAGCAAGCAACTACAATGGCATAGACTAATCAACTCTACTCAACTGAATACTATGGTTGCTAGAAGGAATTGCAACCACTAATACACATTCGTATTCTTGACAAGATCCAAAGAAGAACCGGCAATGTTATCGGTCTTGACCCGGCATCACGGTTTCAGTCATATTCCCGCCGCCATAACATAGCTTCCTCGTGACCCTTCAATAAATATTTTAATGGTAATTGTTCTGATGAGCTTACCTCTTAATTGTAATACTAATTGTTCTAATGCGCTAACCTCTTAATTTTAATGGTAATTGTTCTGATGAGCTTACCACTTAATTTTAATGGTAATTGTTCTGATGAGCTTACCTCTTAATTTTAATGGTAATTGTTCTGATGAGCTTACCTCTTAATTTTAATGGTAATTGTTCTGATGAGCTTACCACTTAATTTTAATGGTAATTGTTCTGATGAGCTTACCTCTTAATTTTAATGGTAATTATTTTGATGAGCTTACCTTTTCAGTACTTTGACTTTACGAATTTAAGCGCAATACTAGTTAATGATACTATACTAGACTGGCATATCTAATAATTTCACTGTTTAAATTGTTAGTTGTAACCGTAAGTTCTAAGCTAATAGTTCTACTCTCGCACTTCTCGCTTGTGTAACTCTCTCAATGCTTTCTGCTTTCATGCCAATTCGGATATTCAAAAATTTAAATGCTGTGTCAATTGTCATCTCCAGGGCTGGGTTATCCTTTAGTATAAGCTGCAACCTAGGCCCCCTCAATCTTTTATAAAGCAATGATTTTAATTTTGTAGATGTTATAACTTCTAAATAGTTTCATAAATTGAAATAATATCAATATGGCAGTCATATTTATTTGACTTTGCAGGAAGCAAAACAAGGAAAAGAATGTTTTAGATTGCGTCATATGTGGTTCAAGTAGACGACATGTTTGATTTTAGTTCAGAATGTTTAAATATTAGAAATTTTTATAAAGCAATGATTTTAATTTTCTTTGTATATTATAACTTTTAAATAGTTTTATAAACTGAAATGATATCAATGACAAATTCATTTATTTTGATTGTTTTTATTGTTGTAATGCTGGTTATCAAAAGATCTGGTTTTGAAAAATGTGCTAATTTGGTTTGCAATAAATAGTAAAATAGTGTTATTTCTTGAAGATTATATTTATTAACAAACAAAAGATGGCTATTCTAGTTTATTTAAAGAATTTGCAATAAGTTTACTTCAAGTTATGTAAATGTCACTAAAATATATCACGAGTGAAAACTATTCAAACAGGTGCGGGTGAGTTAGTGGCTCGTTGGGGCGTCGGCGATAATTTAATTAGCCTAAAGGCCATAATCAGGCCTTGATCATCTCCTATCGCCTTGAAACCTGTTCTTTTGTTGTTCTCTCTGTTTCTTTCACCCCCAATAACCCGTCGGGGTTCTTATCACAATGCTTGGTGTGAAATGATTAAAAAAAAGAAAAGCGTGGAAGCAATTAAAAAAAAAAGGGTGGGTATGAATATTATATTGAATTGTTCATACCACATTACTCGTGGCGCGTCCCCAGTAGAAAGCCAGGTTGGGAGATAGAGAAGAATGAAGAAACTAATTAATAATGTTCGAACTCACTCGAAATAAACTAAAATAACTCACTCGAAATAAACTAAAAGGTAGTAAAGGAGAGCAAGAAGAAAGGACTAACTGTTTACTGTAAGTGGTTGTCTGCAAAAGATGCAACCCGCAGATGTGAGTTACTCACTGGAGCCATCTGAATCAAGCAGTTAGTAACAGACACCAGAAAATTTGATAATACAAATCTGAAGCTGTATAGGAATAGCAAAATTATTAGGTGATTCGGAAAATAATGTCCGATTTTAGAATCAACATTTTTTCCTGAGTTAATGCATTTAAACAGTGTTTAAATTAGTCAAAATAAGGACCCTAAACGTCTATATATTTCTGTCACCGAGTGACAAGGTCATTTATGCCTTTACGATAAAACTCTAAAGTTTTGAACGCCAAGAAATCTTTGAATGCAGTTTCTAAATCTTTGTAAAAGAAAGTCTTTTAGCTTAAATATTCTGTCAATATAATTTAATAAGTGGTCGTTAGTAGGCGAGAAATCAAGAGAGTATGGTGAATGTGACAAAGTATCATGTCCGAAATCGTTAACCTTTTGTAGTTCCTGATTTCTTTGTATAGTGTCCTATATTCTGTTCCATGTCTTGATATTGTTTTTTGTCTCCTTTTCATCATATCGAGAATTTCATGTCATCTATTCATTTTTCTTTGAAATGATCTCGATTATTGATGTTACTAAAGCTTCTCTTAATGTGCACCTGTTTGAGTTTCCATTTTCGTTTTGTCTATTGTATCTGCTTTTCACGTTGTCAATATATTTTTCTTTCAGCGTCGAGTCGTTCAAGAGTCTGCCGTATTGCAGTTTGGGTTCTGCCTTAGTCCCCTTCAATTTCCGCAGTTTTATTCAAAGTTTACATATCACTAGAAGGTGGTCGCTTCCACATTCGGTACTTGGATACGTTTTACAGGATAAAATTGCATTCCCGAATCTCTTGTTGATAGTTATTTGATAGTTGATAGTTGTTTTGTTTTTTTTGTTGTTTTTTTTTGTTTCACCCCCTGGGTTTCTCCATGTCCATATACGTCTTGGGTGAACTTGAAACCACCTGTTGGCTACTACCTGGATATTCGCCGTGCACTGTTGGACCCTTTTTCTCTGCGTTCCTTATGAGTTCCTAATTCAAATTTGCCAACTATTTCACCATCTCCCTCCTTGAATAATTTGGCATTCAGGTCATCTATGACAGTCGTAATTTCTTGGCATTGTCTACTTAGAGTAAAAAAGATCGGTAGATGTGGAGAGCCATGATCACCTACTTAATGGGTCAGTGTGAATGGATGGCAGAACAAGGACTAAAAGAAGGTAAATGGTCAAAAGACACTTAGAGCAAACAAAGACAAGGACATGTGGAGAGCCATGATCAACCATGGTCTTTCAGAACATGACGCAGAAAAGAACTCTAACACTCACCCTGCCAATACTTGGAATGGCTTCTTTTGAAACTGCAAGAACAAAGTAAATCTGACCAATTTATTGACTTGGGAATTTACTGTAAAGCTTACCGCAGATAAATGTTTAAGCACAACTGTTAAACTCAGTCTGTTAATATCTATCGCAGTATTTTCAGTTTCTATCTATCTATGTATCTATCTATCTCATTCTGTCCATTTTCTATATATCAGTCTCATGTTCAATATGTATGTATCTTTCTCTCTCTCTCTCTCACTCTATCTCATTTTGTTAATTTTCTATCAATCTCATTCTGTTGATTATCTCTCCCACTCTCTCTATCCCATTTTAGTCATTATCTATCTATCTATCTATCTATCTATCTATCTATCTATCTATCTATCTCATTCTGTTTTTATCTATCTATGTGTCTCATTCTGTTTTTCACCTATCTATCTATCTATCTATCTATCTATCTATCTATCTATCTATCTATCTATCTATCTATCTATCGCATTCTGTTCACATCTATCTATCTATCTATCTATCTATCTATCTATTGTATTCTGTTCACATCTATCTATCTATCTATCTAACAATCTATCTATCGCATTCTATTCACATCTATCTATCTATCTATCTATCTATCTATCTATCTATCTATCTATCTATCGCATTCTGTTTTTATCTATCTGTCTCATTCTGTTTTTCATCTATCTATCTATCTATCTATCTATCTATCTATCTATCTATCTATCTATCTATCTCATTCTGTTCACATCTATCTATCTATCTATCTATCTATCTATCTATCTATCTATCTATCTATCTATCCGTACTTTTAAATCCAAGCCGTTCCTTTTCACAGGAAGCACTTGTCGGCCTTTAACTGTGAAATGTACTTCTGATTTTCTCTTTACCACTGCCAGCACAGATTCTTTTAATTATTATGTATATGTATATGCTGTTCCATAATTTATGTGTGTGTGCGTGCATCTGCGTGCATCAATATAGCAGACTAGGGTGACATGCTGCCGAATCCCGATGAGCAAGCAAGTCTCGATTATCAGAGCGTGCTTCACGCTTCTGGTCTCGTGTTACAATAAGCTCAGCTAACAAAATAACAGACCGGTTTGTTGCGCTAGAGAGTTGAATATCTACTACTGGTACCGTTGCTCAGTGTTCAATCCTTGGTAAACGCCAGGATTTTAAATGTTGGTTTTCAAGACAGACACGCCCACTCTCTGCCACTTGTCACTCTCTTTTGATTCTCATTTTGTTCACATCTATCTAACTAGCTCATTTTGTTAGAATATATCTATCTATCTATCTATCTGTCTACCTATCTATCTATCTGTCTGTCTGTCTGTTTGAGTCTACTACTCATATCTTTGTATCTATCTATCTCAGTCTACTCATATCTCTCTATCTCATTTTGTTCATATCTATCTGACTAGCTCATTCTGTTCGAGTCTATCTCAGTCAACTCATATCTATCTATTTATCTATCTATCTATCTATCTATCTATCTATCTATCTATGCCTTCTCCGATCTATCTATTTCAGTCTATTCATATTTATCTATCCATCTATCTATCTATCCCTCTGCCTATCTCAGTCTACTCATATCTATCTATCTATCTATCTATCTATCTATCTATCTATCTATCTCAGTCTGTTCATTCTATCTTATTCTGTTCAAAGCTATATTCTTTCTTTCACGCACCTTCAACTTCTTTTCCCCTCCCATTTAATTAGTCCTCTCTCTCTCTCTCTCTCTCTCTCTCTCTCACTCTCGCTCATTTGCCCCCATCTCTCTTTCTCCCCCCCCGTAGGATTCTTTCTATCTCCCTCACACATGATCTTTCTGGCTTCGATCTTACTCTTTTCTTTGAATTGGTCTATGTCACTTTTCTCTTATTTTCTGTTACATAAATTCCAACTCTAACCACTGTACAATTATTTTTTGATTGTAAGAATTTTCTTTTGAGATAATAATTTATTGATACAAGTCCTACTAATTACCCCCCCACACACACACACATATATATATATTTTGAACAATAAAAAATATTAAAAAATTAAAATCTTCAGACTCACTGGGTTGTAGATTAATATTCTTTCGTTTTTTTTTATTATTATTCCATTTAGATTCCTCGACTAGTTTCGGCCGAAATGGCCATCATCGGGAGAAAAAAATTTCTTCTTGCTGATAGCCGTGACATACAGAAATGAATGTCTTGCTGGAGAAAATGAACTTTTGTCTGTAGTTTTCATTTGTTTTTTTATTTTTTCATCTTTTTAACATGAATCTTTTAACATTCCTTTGATTGGTCAAACAGTCTCTTTTAAGTTGTTATTTGAGATAAGAGCTGGATGGATCCATGCTGCTCTGAATTCCCCTAGTCAGTTTGACAGTTTTATTGGTTCCTGGAGAGGGGATGTGTCTGTTAAGTGCGTGTGTGTGTGTGTGTGTGTGTGTGTTATTTGGTTCTTAGGGAGTGAGTGAGTAAGATATGTATAAGCGGGTATATTACTGCGGGTGTGTGTTATCATTTGGCTCATTAGCGAGTGAGTGAGTATGATGTGTGTAAGTGTGTATATTCGTATGGGTGTGTGTATAAGTGTGAAACCTCAACACCTCCGTAAGCATGTCTGTCTTGTGTGGGTGAGAAATGTAGGTAGGTTTTGATTTGTAGGGTTATCTTTTAATACTATCTATATTGTTAAATTTATGGTTTAGCCCGGTCGGATAGTGTGTTTTTAGACGTTGTACCCACTTATTTTCATGTGACTATAAAATCTTTCTAATGTTATCTGCTCTGAACTTTTCTATTCTCTCAATTATAGGGAATTTGGCATGGGTTTTGAAATCATGTTTTTCCAGGCGGAAATGTTGTTCTACAGGTAATAATTTTTCATGGGGAGTGGACTTAATTCGCTTACGATAATTATTAATTCTGTAGTGAAAAGGCCATTCAGATTTTCCTACATATTGTTTCTGGCATATATATATATATATATATATATATATATATATATATATATATATATATATATATATATAGGAATAAAGACAAAAGAAAAAACTTATATGACGACGAAACGCGTCCGCTAGCATAAGTTTGCCTTTTTTCTTCTTTTTTTTTTAAGCATTTCACCCGCAAAGTAAAGCGGACAAAGGACGGCAGAGAGTGTAAGTAAAGGAAAAGACTAGGTATGGGGGGGGGGTTCAGTTTGACATTATATTTAAAGTTTTGAAGATTATAGTTATCAGGGAGTCAAGTAAGAGGAAGGGAGTTCCACTGTCGGGAAGTGCTAGAAAAGAAGCTGGTGAAGTAAAAGAGGTGTTTCGACAGTAAAAAGTTGGGACCGAGATGCCAACCTAGTAGATCGCTTTAATTCAGTGAAAATATCTTGTCAGAGCAGATACCATGAAAATATTTATAGAAAAGACAGACGGAAGCCAGTCTCTCTTTATTCATACTGACTTTATACACATATTTAGTTATATAGCCGATTGTTTACACACACACACACACACATATATATATATAGTTAAAAATAGACCTATTAATATATATATAATAAATTCTAATGAGCCAGGTACTACCTACCTAGGTTTCCCCACATGGGATCATCAGGGTAAAGTGGCTAAGAAGGAATTAATTCCTTTTTAGCCAATTTTTTACTCAGATGCCAATTTGTTTCAAATTGAATATCAAGTGTTGTAAAGTTGGTAAGCTTGGGTTTGTTATATTAACTTACTCTCAAATACACTTGGAAATGTTTGAATCTACCTCTCCCCCAGCTATGGGTTCTTTGGTTAGATGAATCTATCTATCTATCTATCTATCTATCTATCTATCTATCTATCTATCTATCTATCTATCAGAGCATTGCAAAAGTTTGTGGCCTATTTTCATTGTTTATTAATTTTCTAATCGGTCACAAACTTTTGTAGTGATCTAATATATATATATATATATGTGTGTGTGTGTGTGTGTGTGTATTATTGTTTTACTTCATTTATATTGATATATATATATATATATGTGCGTGTGCGTGTGTGCGTATGCGTGTGTGTACTAACAAAGCCTTCGTCGAATGATGTTTATCGCCAGAGTCATTACCTAACGAAGGCTTTATTGTCGGGACATCTGTCGTTTATTTTTCACTGGATAATTTTAACAGAAACAATGAACCAAATGTTATTCATTTTCTTCCATCGTCAGAATTTATAAAATAAACTTTGACAAATTTCAGTTTCAATAAAAACGCTATGATGCATTCATAATACGTAGTCAGCAAAAAGACACCCCGAGTTGTTAGCAACGCCCTTCTTCTTCTTCCTTGTGTCGTCCCCTTTAGGACGTGAGCGATCATGGCTTTCCACAATTTCCTCTCCATTATAACTCTTGGGAAGGTTTGTTCTTTTGTTACCTCTCCTAATCCATGTTCTGACATCCATTTAAACAAACTCGTTTGGTACGCTATTCGCTTCTTCCCCCTGTCTCTTTTTCCTTTAATATATTCTCTGTGTGTTAAATTCTCCAAACCCGCTTTCCTCATTATATATTTCAACTGTCTCTTTCAGATTCTAATTATAAATATCCCTTTTGTTTCGCGTTTCCTTAAAACTTCCTTGTTACTCACATGTTCGGTCTATGGTATTCTCAGCATCCTTCTGTAGAAACACATGTCAATTGCTAGATTACAGAATTTGAACCCGATTTTCATTGTTTTTATTTTTCTAATCTGGCACGAATTTTTGCAGTGATCTAATACCTGAGCCTGTCTATGTGTGTTTCTATCAATTGAAAAATATGAATTAAATCCGCTCGAATGATAGAATAAGGAACAAATTTATAAATTTGACGTGTTTTGCTTTCAGTTTAACTTCATCAAAAATTTTCTCTCATCCCCCCCCACCAAAAAAAAATCTGATGAAGCTAAAATAAAAGTAGCAAAACATGTCAAATTTATAAAGGTCTTCCTGTGTGTTCCTTAATTAATCATATATATATATATATGCGATTATATACTGCAGGACAAAATCTCTAACCCGGATCTTTTCATCAAATGTGACATTGGTGTTATCGAATCCTTTTTGATGCAGTCACAATCCAGATGGGTTGGTCATGTCATAAGAATGAGTGATGATCGGATGTCGAAAATCCTCATCTTTTTTATGGTAAGCGTAATGTAGGACGTCCTTGGTTACGCTTCAAGGACAAACTCAAATTTAAATGCTGCAAATATTCCTATAGAGGAGTTCGAACTTGATGTTGAAAACCGAGCAAACAGGAGAAATAGATGCTACCGAGGTATAACTAACTTTGAAAGGAATCGTCTCAACCATCTGAGAGAATTAAGAATCAACATTAAATCTCGGGCTAATATATCAACCCATATGACGGGCAACCTTTCAGGATGCCCTTCGTGTAGACTCGTTTGCAAATCCCGTGTAGGATTGTTGTCTCATACGAGACATAAACATAAAAACTGAACTGAAAGATACTCATACGTCGGAAACGACGGGAGAGTCCATTACACACACACACACACGCACACACACACATGTTTGTGTGATTGTGGGGGTCGTGATATTTTTAGGAAATATTAGGTTGGTGCAAAAATAATGACGTAATAATGTCGTTTTTTGACGTTAAAAAATACGTCAAAAAACGACATTATTACGTCATTATTTTTGCACCAACCTAATACATATATATATATATATATATATATATATATATATATATATATATACAGAGAGAGAGAGAGAGAAATCGACCCAATATTCAGAGAATTCGGGAATAAAAATAAATTACTTATCCGTTTCCACAGATTTCTTCAAATATTGCCACTGACCATATCTACAACGACCTCATAAAGAACGATGTTCCCAGATGATAGGGGTTGCACTACAGTAGGCTCTCGTGACCTTTTCAAATTTCCTTGTTATATGAGTGTAAAAATACCGCTTAAAGTTCAATAAATCAAACTTTTTAATCAGTTCACCCCAAGCAAGGCGATATTGCCACTAAAACGCAAGGGCGTTACTGGGAGTGGAAGAATCCAATCCTAAACTGGAATATAACCGGACGATAAGCGAACCTCAGTTATGTGCCATGCGTGATACGCGCTTAGGCGATCATGTATCTTTTGTAGGCTGCCATTTCTTTCTGCGGTAGACCGGTTATAGAACCCGGTCTGTCCTGCTATTTACCTGGGTGGAGAAGAAGAGGATTCATACCTTTCCCAAGGGTATTAGCATATAAGTGAATGTAATGGATTCGACCGAAATTCGAACTCGGCTCTCCGATTCCTCAATTCGAGCCTCTCGCTAACCATTACTCCTTTTTCCTGCAGTAGGTTGCCATTTCTGTCTGCTGTAGGTTGCCATCCTAAGCTATAGAACCTGGCCTGTCCTGCTATTTACCCATAGCTGGAGGGAGAAGAAGAGGATTAATACCTTTTTCTCAAGCGCATTAGCACGTAAGTGAATGTAGTGGATCTGACTGGATTTCGAACTCGGCTCTCCGATTCCTCAATCCATTACTCCATCATGCCTCCGTATAAGCGAACCTATCTACTCCTATTGAAGAAAAAAAATCAAAGAAAAAATAAATACTAAATGAATTTCCAGAATTTAGGCGAAGACGTCAGAAGTCTAGAGTTTAGAAGTAATCGATAAACCCAATCCTAAACCCTAATCCTAATTCTAATCGTAAACCCAATCCTAAACCCTAATCCTAATTCTAATCGTAAAGCCAATCCTAAACCTCTTCTTCTGTTCAAAAAACTGGCGAGGAATTTGAATAAAAAAATTAACGTCCCATTTGAACATATATACCAATTACAAAGTGAAAATACCAAAATCAAACAAGTACAAAAATTTAAATATATGGTAAGTAGTGGAAAATGCCTTCCAAAAGCTAAGCAAAATATTAAGATACGCGAAATTTTCGATAGAAACAAAGAAAAGAATACTGTTACGTAATATCAGTCCTTCTATGTGGTAGTGAATGTTGGATAATCTAACACATTAAGAAAGAGACTTGAAGCAATAGAAAGGTGGTTCTACAGAAAGATGATGAGAATACTATGGACTGAACATGTGTTCAAGCAGGAAGTTTTATAGAAAATGAAAACAAAATGAAAGAATATTTAACACCAGAAAGATTATTTGATTGAGTCATTGTTTTTTTTACGGTTTATCAACTCTTTGCAGGTTATTTAAAGCCAGAAAATATTTTTAGATTGTAAGAATTTTTATTCTTTGTAGATAATAATGGTTTAGTGTAAAAATTCTTACATTAACCCATAGCTAGGGGATGAAGACGTGGATTCATACCTTTCCCCAAGAGTATTTGCGCGTAAGTGAATATAACGAACCCAACTGGAATTGGAACTCCGCTCTCCAATTAACAATTCCGAGCCATTATCCATTACACCACCCGAACATCCATGCTAGTATTCCCAAGCGGTCACCCTTCTAGATACTGACCAGGCTTGACGTTGCTGAACTTCGGTGATCATACGGGAGCCGATCTTTCAACGTGCTGGCGGTAAGCCTCCATAAGAAAGAGACAGTTGAAATTTCTAAGGCCCATAGTGAGGAAAGAGGGCTTGGAAACTTTGCCACCCAAAGGACATATGAAGACAAGAGAGACAGAGGAAAACAATGCATAACCTGTCTAACGAGTTTATGAAAATGGACGGCAGAACAGGTTTTAGGAGTGATAACTCAAAAAAAAAAAAAAAAAAATTAGCTACAAAGCTAAGGAAATTGTGGAGAGCCATAATTGCCAATGTATATAGAAGATGAAAAAGAACGAGTTTGTGTAAAGAGATGGCAGAATAGGGTTATGGGGATACAGCAAAAAGACCAAATTTAATAAGAGCTACAAAGCTAAGGAAATTGTGGAGAGCCATGATTGCCAATGTTTTGAAGGGACACGGCATATAAACGATGAAAAAGAACGAATGGCAAAATAGAGTTTAGGAGAGATAAAAAAAATTACCAAAAGCTACAAAGGACATGATATTGAAGAGACACTGTACCCAGAAGAAGAATGCGCGTATTGTAGAAAATAATATTAGCGTGTGTATAGTCTTTCCAAAGCTAGTCTCACATATTAAGGGCGTTTCTGGTTATTCCCAAGGGCTTTAGAAATGCAGCTTGGTGACTTAAGTTCTGCTCATGAACAAATTCTTTTCCAAATAGTGTTTGGTAGTTTATATCTTCATGTGTCTTGAATTAGAATTTCTCTGTGCTCAGCAAACTAATAATTTGCTTACTTAAAGGAAAAAAGCAACAATAAACACAATTGTTGATTTGTTCAGCAATAGGACATAATTTTCTTTTTCAATACCTTTTATCTTCTTGCTTTTTTATGCGTCGTTTACTTTCAGGATGTAGGCAATCAAGCCCCCTCCCCCGCATTCCTTTGTTCGCCCCCTTATTATCCTCCCCAGTTTACACAAGCTTGTTAATCGCCTCCCCACTACCAACCAACCACCCCAAAATGAGGCATTCTGGGTAAGACGATAAACTACATCCAATAGCAAGGCCTCTGATCAGGTTTTGAGGAGAGTTTAACCACCTCTTAATAGCTAGTTTTTCCAGGTCCACCCTGACCCGGGGTGGTAGCACCTATTAGGGTCCCTCCTATGGACAACTAGTTAACCCCCCCTCCTAAACTACACTATGGAAGTGTAAAAACAGGTTTTAATAGCAGCAATACTTTTTTGTTAAAAGTTATTACTAGCAGTAGTGTATTTTCTTTTGGCAGTGAATCTTTCAGTATCTGTCTATATTTATGAGATGTGGTATTATGTACATTATTTACATTATTCGGACTATTGTTCTCATCTTTGTCGTCATATTTATCACAACGTTTCGGCCTTTCAGTATCTGTCTATATTTCTGAGATGAGGTATTATGTACATTATTTACATTATTCGGACTATTGTTCTCATTTTTGTCGTCATATTTATTACAACGTTTCGGCCGTTGTACACTCCGGCCTTCTTCAGGCGGTTGGAATGTCGAACTGAACCCTTTATTTCACTGGGGTAGACTGTACTAGTGCCATGTTTTAATGGATGTCAGTTATCAGTTATCTCCTGTTAATTCCCCTCTGAACTCACACTCTTTCGATCCTCTCACTGGAACTAACCAACACCTTTATCCACTGTGCCATGTGTCCCTGAGTACTATAAACCTAATGTCTTCAGTAACAATTTTTTACCAGTGCTCATATTGCAATTTTTGCTGTTATCATTACATTTTTTTTACCAGAGCTCATATTGCAACTTTGTTGTTATTATCGCTTTTCTCTGGCACTCCGTATTACTGGTTGCCATATTGTATTCATTTCTATGCTTGGTCGGCTCAGATTTTTGTGGGATAGCATATGTGCTGATTCTTTAAGTTTACAAATTTTCCAATGGTGTTCTTTGTCTATGATCTCAGTGAATCTTTGCAGAAAAAACTATTACCGGCAATACATTTTTACCAGCAATAAATTATTACCAGCAAAATATTTCTGAAAAAACATTACCAGCAGTACATTTTGGGGGAAAATATTTCCAGCAATACATTTTCGAAAAAAAAAAACAACTCTTAGGGTCCCATTTATGGGTAAATAGTTAACCCCCTAACTGGGGTCAAAAAAACTATGAAATGGTAAAAATAGGTTTTAATACCAACAATACATTTTTGTAAAAATTATTACCAGCAATTATTAAAAAAAATATTACCAGCAATACATTTTTGAAGAAAAAATATTACTAGCATTATATTTTTGAAGAAAAAATATTGCCAGCAATAGATCTTTGAGAAAAATATGTATTAGCAGTAATACATTTTTGAAAAAATTATTACCAGCAATAAAAAAAAAACTTGTCGGCATTAAATAACCCACTGTGGTTGCCGTAAAACAAAACAAACCCAAACCAATATATGCTGAGATAGATAGATAGATAAAAAAATATTGCCCGCAATAAAAAAAAATCTTGTTGGCATTAAATAACCGATTGAGGTTTATATGCCGTAAAACAAACCAAACCAAGCTTTTTAAATATGTTACTCGCTGTCTACCCCTCCCCCTCTTACCATCAATATGCCCTGTGGGTGTCAATTTCTCTTAATGCTGTTTTCTCATTATTTCGACCGCCTATTTCTAGTATAAAATGCACGTGTCCTTTTTGTTTTTATGCAATCCATTTACACAAGCTCGTTAGATCGGCTATTTGCATCTTCCCTCTGTCTCTCTTTCCTTCAATATATTCTCCAATCCCGTCTTCCTCATTATGTATTTCAGTTGTCTCTTTCAGATTCTAATTATAATCATCTCTTTTGTTTCACTTTTCCTTAAAATTTCCTCGTTACTCACATGTTCAGTACATAGTATTCTCAGAATTGTTCAAAATCCAATCACCTCTCTGTTGCCTCAAAGTGAAATGGAAAAAAAAAAGAGTGTGAAAACAAAACGAACCAACCACATATTTTTGTGATTGATTTACTACATTACTACATTACTACTAATGACTACTAATGACTACTAATGACTACATTGATTTAATTTGCTGTTTAAGGAGCTAGAACGTTAGAAAAGCACTACTTAAATATAGTGGTCCACTCGTAAAAACAATAGGGAAAACATCTTTTGGGAATATATTTTGTAGATTAGCATTCTTTAGGGCTTCCTTAGGCCACGACACTTGTCAGAATAGAAAAAATATTGATTTTTTTTTATTATTAATTTAGAATGGCGGTCCGTTTTATAATATCGATACAGCGTCAAATCGATCCCCAACTTTTACATTGTTATTGGAACTGGATGTAATGAGTACAAAAATAGGCTTTTTTGCGGAGGTAACAAAAAGATTTCTTTTAAATGAAGATCAAACAGCTACATACATTTTAAATTAAAGAACAATGGTTTATATAAATTAATAAATGCAAGAATCCGTTTATGTAAAACAATAATTATTAACTTCAAATTGCAAACAAATTTAAAAAATAAAGATAGAGAAAAGGTTTAAAAATTCAGAAAATTAATATATATATATATATATATATATATATATATATATATATATATATATAGATAGATAGATAGATAGATATATATTTGGCACACTTTCAAACTTGACATTTGTTACTTGATAAAACTTTGCGATCGATTTTACACTATAATGATATTATTTATCTCCTTCTAAAATGATTAAAAAAAATCAATATTTATCGATTCTGCCAAGTGTCGTGACCGAATAAAGGTCTAAAGAATGTTGTGTACAAAAATTACTTGTAAAAAAAAATCCTATTTTTTACGTGTGATTCAGTCTATTTCAGTATAGTAATTCCTCGTGTATAATACGCATTTTTTTTTTTTTTCTAAAACATAATAAGCAAAATTAGGGGTGAGTATTATGCACAGCTACAAAAGAATTGCCGTTTCATAGGTTGATTTTAGTTACTAAATGACTACTCACCACAAGCATACGACAATTTGACACTAACATTCGGCGACATAAGGTTGTCAGATACAATCATATGGTACCTAACAATGATCACAAATGTAAAATAAAATAAGAATTATCATAAAACTAAATTCGAATAATATTATTCTATGTTTGAAACCATTTTTTGTGAAAAAATATATGCAGATCCGGTAGATTGCACATTTTATCGAACAAAAACAGGTTAATGAGTCTGCACAGTAGGCACAATATAAGTATTTCTGTTTCCTTTTAGAATCGTGATGATCGGAAATTTTAATAAATATCTTCAACTAGCAGCATGGCTCGGCGTTGCCCGTGCTTGATTCAAAAATCGTACGACTCATAGAGCAATCGCTATCACTTGACTTAAAATATTATTGCCCTTCCTTGCCTTTAAATGAGTGCCCTTTGCCGTGCTGATGTTGCTACATGCCTTACTTCTTTCCTATCTCACACTGCGAATTTTTCTAAGCTCTATACTAAACATTAAATCTGTTGTGAAAAAAGAACTAAACAAAATGAACACAAAACGATCAGCTTTAAAAAAAGGACTCGCAACTGGAAAAACCGAATGAAAAAAGAATGTTAACAGCAAATACTTTTTCACACCCAACCCAGTTCTGCGGAATCAGAATCAACGTTGAGTTTAAGCAAACGAATAAGCCAATTGGAGTAAAGTGCCATGCAGATTTAAGTTTTTCCCACTTGCGACGAATGCAGCTATCGATTTTTTTTTGCATGCTAGCATGCTAGTTAAAATTCGTGTCAGTCAGCTGTTGGGTCTCACGCTGGCCAATAGAATCTTCCTGCCTATTCGTGGCAGCCAGCTATAGGCTCTCACTCTGGCCAGTAGAAAATGACCGCAAACTACATGAAAACTGCCGTAGAAGCATGAAAAAATCGATTATTTCTACTATCGATGGAAGTTGGGAAATCCAAAGTCGGTGTTGGCCTTCCCGCTAACATGGAGCATGTGCATGTAAATTTTGGTGCAAATCCGTCGAAAATTGTGGCCGTGCAATTCGTTACACACACACACACACACACACACACACACACACACACACACACACACACACACACACACATCCTGCCTTTTATAGATAGAGATTGCAACTTGAATAAGAGTAGGAAACGCTGGCCGTAATAAAGTTGGAAAGGGTTTGATTACCAAAGAATGGGGGCGTATTATACGTGAGTAGAAGCATTTTTCCATACTTTCAGCACAATTTTAGGGGTGCGTATTATGGATGAAGGCGTATTATACATGAGGAATTACGGTAGTTCCTTAGAAACTATTACGATTTTTAAGGCTAATTTTTTTTATTTCTTCATGTCAGTGGGGGTAGGAATATAAAAATAATTTATAAATAGAAATAAAATCAATCCCTTCTTCAATTAAAAGGCCCTTGAATTAAAACGATATAAAGTTCTAAATTGTTTCTGTTTTTGGTTAAGAGGGGAAGAATTTAAGATTCTTTTAAATTTAATACTGCCCTCCTATTTTTTTTGCTAAAGTTTGTTCGAGAAGGAAGCCATTGATACCATTCTAGCGGAGTCGTTGTTATTTTGAAGAAGAATTCTTCTCTTTTCCTAATCATGTTTTTCCTTTTTCTTATATTCTTTCACACTCAGTGACGCCTGTAATATAATATAATATAATAATATAAATATTATATATATATATAATAATAATATATAATAATATCATATATAACATAATATATAATATAATATAATATATAATATATATAATATATAATATAATATATTTTTTTAATAATTTCACCCCTTAAATTTTGAGACGAGTCATTGTGAATGTTACACAATAAGTCCTTCGCCTATAGTGGTCGTTTTATTACGTTTTCGTTACTTTACTCGTAGAAGCTGTATCTTTTATAAACAAGAAAGCAAGAGTTCAATCCCTGGAACAATCAGAGGACAAAACAAAACAGAGAAAAAAGGAAAAATTATGAAATCCCAAATAAGAGTTTACAATTTTTTCTTTTTCTCTTTGTGATGTGACCTAGTGTTAATTTTTTAAATTTAATTCACCTATATATAAGGCCTAAATGCCACTCAAGGTAGATGACATATTGGAGGTGGAAGAATGAAGTAAAGAGTGTAGATTATGAGGATATGTAGAATAGATAATCAGTTTACCCCGAGACAAAGAAATTAACTCTTAGGAAACGACAGAGCCAATATACCGACCGAAAAATCGAATGACGAAGAAAACCACTGGGCCGGTCCGTTAGCCCGATAATACAAGCCTCGAGATTAGCTGGCTGGTCTTCGTACCAGCCAATCAGATTTCTTCTCGCATTTCTTGCACATGTAGGTCTTTCAATGGCGGTTTCTATGATAGTTTACTGTGTTCTGTGATTTTACATCGAAGTTTTGTGTTCCAACTGAGGGATTATGAAAAAGGCTCCGTTTTCTTGGCACTGAAACGCCAAATGAGGCCCCCTCTCGAAAGGGTTAAGATTGTAGTTGTTTGGGAAGCTTTCTCTTGGGTGTCTGTTCCACAAAGTAACAGTTCTGGTGAAGTGGAACGTACTGCTTATGTAAAGGAATGCGGAGTGAATAGAAATGATTTGACGCCGTGTACGCGGCATGGTGGGTGTCCTAGCTGTGAAGGTCTAAACTGGTGTAACTAAAGAATGTAGCTCGTCTGAACATTTGCCATAGCGATAGAGTAGTGAGAGGCTAGCAAGGTTTCGTTTTGTGAGATAGGGCTTGCAGGGTGACAATAATTCATCACACACACAAGGCCATGTAATTGCTTTTGAAATCTGTTAAGACTAGATACTGGGGATTATTCAGCACCAACCCATATTTTTATGTGCCATGTCCCTTTAGGACGTAGACGATCATGGCTCTCTACCACTTTCTGTCCCTTGCAGCTCTTAATAAACTTTGTCTTTCTGTTATTTCTCCTAAGCCCTGTTCCACCATCCATTAAGTATGTTATACGTTGTCTTCCTCTCTCCCTCTTGTCCTCTGTCTGTTCCGTGAGTATCAGATTTTTCCACCCTTCCTTCCTCATTATGTGCCCCAGAAACATCAAGTGCCTCTTCCTGATGTTAAGTATTAGCTTCCTTTTTGTTTCCATTTTCTTTAAATCTTCGTTGTTAGTCACATGTTCGGCTCACGGTATCCTCAGCATCCTTCTGTAGAACCACATTTTTTTTGCTTCAGATATGGCAGCAATTCTTGGTTATGATTTGACTCTTATGAAGATAAAGCATGGCAGTAGGAATCCGATATTTTCTGCAGCGATACAAAGAATCGACCATTCTTTCACCATCTTTTGCGATGGCATCGAATATACGAGTTTCATTTGGGGTCTGGATGAACTTTACACCAAGTAGACGTTCAAAGCAAAGAGCTTCATTAAGAATATGACAGCTCATCGGGACGGAGATAAATTTAGGGTCCGCTGGTTGGTACCATCATTTCTTAGAAATCGCGAGTTTTAGGGGGATATTAACTGAGTGAAGAAAGACGAACAGTGTCTGGAACGGTAATAAAATCGATATATTTAGTTGTTTCCAAACTTATCTTCCCTGTATTTCTATCTTAACTTTTTAAGTCCCCTTAGTCCTTAGATTCTTGTGAACCCTGGTTATGTCATACACTATTATGCTTTCCTAGTTAATGTGAATAAGTGTTGCCCCCGGCCTGTTCCCGGCACCCTCTTTTGTTATGATTCATGTTGAGGTTCCCAACCTCCCCACTTTGTTTTTGTCCCCTGTTTTCAACTCTGCTGGGTTAGCCTTTGATTTTTCCCATTCCGTCATTTATTTTCACCCCCCCCCATCCAATTCCATTACTTAGTGTGCTTCTTGATTCTGGCAGAATACAGCGGCCTCTCTTATTATTTTGAGGGGTGGACGGGTCCTACTACCATTTGTTTTGATTTTATCTTTGTGTTACATTTTAGTTTGTTTTCTGGTTTTTTCCCCTCCCCATCATTTCATGAATTATGAAATTTTATATATTTTTGTAAGAAAAAAAAAAAGGGGGAAAAAACGACATTTTGGACTCTCATTAGATTTTGATGTCATGAGGTGTTTTGTAGGTTCCCTGCAAATATGCGGTATTGTGGTATATGCAGGATTGAGAGGTGATGGATGAGTTCTTGTGGTGAATGAGTAACTTGTAATGAATAAATGGGTCGTGAATCTCATTAACTAGGACTAGGATAGCTAATGAAGACCACTCTCTCCCTATTTCCCTCCGTCTTTGTACCACAGTTTCTGTATTAATCAGAAATATAGAATTATTTCTATCATAACTTTTGGAACAGTACCACTAAAGCCAAAAGCTGAGATACGTAGATGTCTTCTTCATAAAGTAGCCTCACCAGAAAGCTGCAAAGATAATGCTGGACCATGTAAGACCTTAGATCCAGTTCACAATGTAAGAAGAAAACAAAGCTAAGCTGAACTTCCTGCATGTACGAAGAACTCGCATAGAGAATGTGTTCAAGATTATCTGTTTATAACAAGTCAGCTTTCATCGGACAATAACTAAACTTCAATTCCTACCATTCCTTTACAGAAATGGATCTGATGCCTACAATACTGTGCAAAAATCCTAAGTGCTGATCCAGACCCCAAACAACTGGAAATGATTATTATCAAATGTATCCTTCAGAATAATGGCTACTCTACAGACATAACATCAACAGACAGAAAAAGAAGGGACGAGGAAAAGGAAACAGTCTGTCTCCCTTATGTCAAGGTTTTATTGGAAAGGGTTTGGAATATATTCTGTCCATACGACACCAGGACAATATTCAGAAGAAGCTCCACCCTACGGAAGAATCTATGCTGAGTCAAGCTTAACACAGAGGAAAGTATGACCAAAGAACTGAATGTGCCACATACCTTGCCGGTGTGGCTGTGAAACCAACCAACCTTTAAAAAGTAATGCTAGAGGCACATCGAAAACCTGTAATTAGGAATGAGACAATGAAATCATTCTGGGGTAGAGGGTGAGGGAGGTTACCAACTCCTGTGGAATGAATTAAAACTACTAAAAAGAGAAGAACCTTTGAGAATCATACGTCTGAAGAAATCAGATGTTATGAGGTTGCGGAGTTAACCCCACTTACATTTCTAACTAAAAAAAAACGCCACTAGGGGACGCTTTCTGAATCTATAAATACACTAATATTTTCTATCATTCACATTTTCCTATATTCCTTTGACACTCTAGGATATAGGCCTATCTTGCAAACGCATTTCCCATTGGGAAACGCACACACAAACGCACACACATTCGTACGTACTTATTTTCTCTGGTACTTCTACACATATTTTACATACACGGACAATTCACTACTCTTTAAATGTTTTTATGTATCTTCATTGTATTGTCACATATTGTCACATACATACAATATCCTTGTCTTTGTCGCTCGCAACAATGTCAATTTTTGTCTTGTTGATAATGCAGTATCGTTTATATATATATATATATTGGTTTTAGTTGTTTCTAAAATCTAAAATATGGCGTATAGTTTTGGTGTCGTATGTGAGAATTAAACACATTATGTCGTGTGAGTCTAGCTGGCTCGGCATTTCATTTTGGCGCGATTTTGATTATTTACAGGAAGTCATAATGTTCTTCTGTTTCTTCTGTGCCATAAATGATCGTAAAACACCGCTGACCCGGAGACGTGTTCAAACTTGAATCATAAGAAAACAATAAAAGTTGTCCTGATTTTGGGGAATGATAGTCACTTATACTTAGTGTTCCTTAAAGTAAGATGAATAACGAAATTTTGAATGTTAAAATGTCGACCATTTGTAACTGTAGGCAGAAAGAGAGAGAGAGAGAGAAATAAAGAGAGAGAGAGAAAGAAAGAGAGAGAGAAAGAAAGAGGGAGAAAATACAACAGGCTAATAATTTTCTTTTATTTAGACACGATACTAAATTAAATTTATATCTTGTAAAAAGTATTTAAAAAAAGCCTGGACCTACTTAGTTATAAGTTATAACTCATAACTCAGCTATCTTCTGCTAGGAAACTTGGAACTTTGTCCCGACAAAAAACGGAGTATCAAAAGAATGGCCTTTCCCTTGACACCGCTATTATTTTAACAACTCTCAATCCCCAGCAATGGTTATTGCTTTTAAAAATCGACGATTAGAATTGTAATAAAACCAAAACACGAATTCATACATTTTTTTTTTTTTTGTTTTGAGAATGACAACAAAAACTGTAAACATTATTACAACCAAGAATGTTTGCAGTTCCTCTCTTCTTTTTGATATACACACTTTTCTTTCGTTGGAACTACTATAACATATATATATATATGGAATGTTTGTCAAAACATCGGCTGATTGTCAATTTATTCGAACTTTATAAAATAGTTTAGAAGGATTTCCTTATTGGTGGTTCAAATATTTTAATAATTTAATAAATGTATATAAATTTATGAAAAAAAAAATTCATATTTATTTCTTTATAAATTGGTAAATGATGAATATTGATTTGCATTAATTTTAATTGTATTAGTTTTTAAAATGTTGTAAATGTAAAATTATTCTTGTAAATAAACAATCTAATAGTGTTTAATATTTTTGTTGTAAATTCTCAAGAACAAAAAGAAAATGTATAAATTCACTGTCATCGCATCATTAGGTTTTATTACAATTCTAATCATCGCTTTTTTAAAACAATAAACATTGCCGAGGAGTGAAGGTAGTTAAAATAATAGCGGTGTGAAGGGAAAAACCGTCCCTTTGGCACTGCGTTTTCTTTTTGTTTTTTTGGTTTTTTTGGTGGGGGAGGAGGTACGAAGGCCCAAGTTTGCCCTTCTGCTTTTATTATCATTTCCTTTACTTTTGTTGCTGAACAGAAAGAATTATTTTTTTCCTGAATCTTGGTATTATTTGTCCCGCAAAAATAATTTGAAGACGCATGAGAGTCCCGGTAAAAAAAATCACCCCAAAAATATGCACGCACACAGACACACACATACGCACGCACACACAAAAATCACGACATGGCATTTAAACAAATGACAATTAATAAATGTATTAAAAAAAACATGTTTACAGAAAAATCAAGAAACGAACTTCATCTTCAAATTTATTGAGAGTTCAATACCATCTTCAGTTGATATCTCTGATGTACACCCTTATGCAAATTAATTGAAACAACCGTTTTATTTTATTTTCTTTCACAATAAGGTCAGTTTTAAACCCACTGGGGTTACAGGGTGTAATCGATTTCTATTTTTTCCTCAGATTAGGTCATTTGCAGTGGTGTGCAATCTATTTTCGAGGTGTATGATGAAATTTGTTTGGCCTTGAAAAATATTGCGTCATCTGTGATTGCATCAGATTTTCATCACGCTCTGACGCTATTTTCTCGACTGTCGATTAGTTGACTTACGGCCATTGTCTGAGATGGAAGTTACCCCAACGAAAATTGTAACGCTGCACGAACACACTGGTAAGCCTTACCAGTGAGCAAATCAAAGTACGATAGACTGTCTCCGAAACTCTCCTGATTTAAATCCAATCTAGAATCTGTGGTCAATCTGCAAGGAACGACTTCGTGGAATAAACATACGAAGTATTAACATGTGCACTGGGTCATGTTTCATTGGAAAAAGACGAAACAAGTAAATAATAACGGAATTATTCGTTTTGTTTCAATCAATTTGCAAAAGGGTGTACTTTAATGCTGCGCTTTTTACAGGAGAGAGAAGAACACGTCTAGTCGCTACAGAGTCATAAAAGAAAAGAAAGAAATTAGGGATTCTAAACCCCTCCACAAATTATCCTGTGAGAAGGATTAAATATCAAGAAAATAAGAAAAACATTTCAGCATAAATGTTTTTTTTTAATAAATTAAAATATGCTTACAATATTTAATTCAAGATTTATATATATATTTTAATTATTCTCTTTAAAAAAAACAACAAAAAAAACTTGTTTTGGGGTTCTGACCTTATTAAAAACTTACTAACAATATGAGTTTGTCCATGAGATCACCCCAAAGTTAACCTAGTCTAGACACTTTCACACTGTTTTGTCTGACCTGTCTCCAGCCCTCAACCGGAAACGTCAATAGATAGCAATATTTTGCTTATAAAGTTCTGACAGGTAAGGTGCCAAATATTTATTCTGGGGTGGAAAAATTTTCAAAATTTATGTAAAAGTTTTAAAATTAAAAATAGATCTTTTTTTACTTTTTTTTTTTTGTAAAATAGGCAAAGATTCAGTCAGTTATGTGCGATACGTGGTAGACGATCATTTATCTTTCGATGCATGACTGACAATGAAGATTTTTTTCCCGCAGTACGTTGCCATTTCTTTCTACTGTAGACCAGTTGCCATCCAAGGCTATACAACCAGGCCTGTCCTGCTAATTACCCATAGATGGGGGTGGGAGGGAAGAAGAGGATTCGTACCTTTCCCAAGGGTATTAGCAAGTAAGTGAATGTAATGAATTCGACTGGAAAGTCAGTCAGTTATATGCCATGCGTGATACACGATAAGGCAATCATGTATCTTTCGACGGACGAGGCAGATTTTTCCCCATTTCTTTCTGCAGTAGGCCAATTGCCATCCAAGGCTATAGAACCTGGTTTGTCCTACTATTTACACATAGCTGGTGAGAGAAGAACCCAAGGGCATTAGCATGTAAGTGAATGTTATGAATTCGACTGGAATTCGAACTCGGCTCTCCGATTCCTCAATCCGAGCTGCTATCAGTGCCCCTTCTACAGTTTCAATAAACCAATGAAAGGCAATTCATAAAGTATTATTGTTTTAAAAGTTTCTTTATCTACATGGAGAGAATTTTGCATAAAATGTGTGAGTTAGCCATGAGTGAGATTTTTTTTTTTTTTTTTTTTTGGTAGGGGGATTCACTAGTTTTGGGACTGCCAGTAATTTAAACTACATATTTGATTGAAACTTTCGACATCACCCCAGGGTTCCAATGACTACTGACAATATAAAAATCTGTCAATTTGAATCTCAAGTTCCTTGCATTTGTTTGGCTTTTTTAGGGAAGTATTTTCTCAGACTGAGAGTCTTAACGATAATATAAGGTTGAGGAACCTGAATTTAACTATCTGTTTGCACACTGAAGTCCCAAAAGGCTGTGACATTGGAATTTTGCACTACTTGTAATGGCATATGTTTCTAGCACTTTATTCCATAAAGAAGGTCAAACTTGTGGAATTACATCCTGTGTACGTACTCGGTTGCCCAATACTCTGTTGACACCAACGATAAATTAATATTATTATTTTATTTTCTTTGATTTCTGGTGTATACTCATTTCTTTCCGGGGCCAAACAAGTGACCTAAGGTCACAAATACCATCATGATATTTTCCATCGTGTCATCATGACATTTTTTGAGGAAAAATACCTAAGATCACACATTTTACATAGATAAAGCCCTTCGTAATGTGTTGGCTGTACTTATGAGTACAATTTTTTTGTATTCATTAAGGCATTGGCTACCAGACATTTCTTTAATGAGTCTATTGTAATTTTTCCAATCAATCCGAGGGCTCCAACTACAAATGGAACTATTGATGTCCTCATGTGCCACATTTTTTTTTTTTAGATATCCTTGTATTTTTTTATTTATATCTTCTAAGGTTCATTACAGGCTGCCGGGAATGCCATGTCAATAAGAAGCCTCATTTTGATTTTTGCGGTCTCTAACCATTATTATTATTTCCTTTAATTTCTAGCGTGTACTTATTTCGTTTCGGGTCCCAACCAGAGACCTAAGGTCAGAAATGTCATCCTGACATTTTCCACTGGGCATTTTTTTTAGAAAAGACAGAAACAAAAAACTAAGATCATACATTTTACATAGATAAAGCCCTTCGTAAGGTGTAGGCTGTACTTATCAATATAATTTTTTGTATTTGTTTAAGGCATGGGCTACCAGGAATCTCTTCAATGAGTCTATTGGAATTTTTCCAATCTATCCGAGGGCTCCAACTACAACTGGAATTATTGATGCCCTCTAAAGCATCATTTCTTTTAGATTTCTACTTCCTTGTATTTTGATAGTTTTTTGCTGATCCTCAAAGATACATTACATTTTGCAGGGACTTCCACATCAATAATAAATCACATTCTGTTCTTGTGGTCTTTGAACACGGTGCCTGGTCGATTAAATTTGATTGTTCTGTCTGTGTCTATTGTAAAGTCCCATAAAATTCTTACATTACCTATCACTGTGACCGGGTCTGGGTAGTGTTCAACCCAATTTCTTTGTTTCCTTTCTATAAAAGTTGCAGATTTTTCAGTGTAGATATTGGCCCACTCTATCATGCCAGGTTTTATACTCAGTGGGTGCCACTACCGTGCAACCAGATACAAGATGATCAATTGTTTCTTGATATTTATCACAGAATCTGCATTTTGGGCTAACACAATTTTTTAGTATGTGAGTTTGGCAATTTCTAGTTAGCAAGCATTGGTCCTGTGTAGCAAGAAAAAAAAACCTTCGGTTTCAGCTTTTAACTCTGTACTATGTAGCCACTGATAGGTACGGGGTTTGTCTACATCAGCTTTTTTGGTACTGGCAGAATATTGATCATGAAGATGTTTATCCTGCCATCGTTTCTGTATATGATCGATTGCATTTGCCTTTGCTTCCTTTTTTAAGTATTTTGCAGCTGCACTGGGTGTATTATGCATTACTTGCTTTCTTCGCCCACTTGAAACTCCATTTTGAATTTGTTGGTTTCCTTTATTACCGAATACAATTTCTTATTTCTTTCATGTTCTTTGACACAGATAATCATCAAGTCTTCTGTAGTTTTTATGTATTTTTTTAGGCCGATTGTTGTCGTTTTCTAACTAGACGATTATATATACTTATACAGACGATCAACATCAGCGTTGGTATAATGCATGCAGTGACAAGTGAGAAGCTTTCGCGTTTTAGCGTCCATTTGCTTAATGTCAGCTATGGTCCAGTTAAGGATATTGAAACTGCATTGCACCACGGGCTCAGCCAAAGTGTTTATGGTTGATATTCTGTTTTTTTTAATTCAGCTCGGTATTCAATACCAGACTTACATACCTGCAGTATTTTTTCTTGCTTTTTCCTTCATTTGTTTATGCTGTATTCCATCTCCTTCGCTAATTCCTAGGTACTTATAGGCTTCATCTTATTCCAGTTCCCTAATATTTGTGACAAAGTCTAGATCTATTGAGTGCCTTTCTTTAATTCTCCATTTCTTGCACATCTAATCCGAAATCCATACCGATGTTTTCACTGAAACATTTTACAGTATTGAAGAGGCCCTTCAACTTATTGTTGTCTTTGGCAAAGAGTTTGAGATTATTCATGTAGAGTAGGTGATTGAACAATTTCTTGTTTACTTTGTATCCATAGCTATTATTGTTTAGTTCATGAGTAAGAGGGATTAAGGACAAACAAAACAGAACGGGTGACAGATTCCTCGTCGGATATTCAGGCGATTGGAAGTGGCGGTACTTTTGGAGTTATTTAGGTATAATGTGGTTTTCCACATTCCCATGCTGTGTTTAAGGAAATTTGCCATCACCCGAGGAGACTTTGCACATTTTAGTTCGTCAGGGCAAACGTGATCAATTTATACATAATGGACAGACATGTTATTGGCTTATAATTTTTCCGATCATGTTTCATCCATTTTTGACAAGAGATATATAATACTTTCAGTGATCCATTAGGGGACTTCATTGGGATTATTATTATTATTATTATTATTATTATTATTATTATTATTTCCTTTGATTTCTGGTGTGTACTCATTTCGTTTCGGGTCCCAACCAGAGACCTAAGGTCAGAAATGGCATCCTGACATTTTCCACTGAGCATTTTTTAGAAAAAGCAGAAACAAAAAACTAAGTTCATACATTTTACATAGATAAAGCCCTTCGTAAGGTGTAGGCTGTACTTATCAATATAATTTTTTGTATTTGTTTAAGACATGGGATATCAGGAATCTCTTCAATGAGTCTATTGGAATTTTTCCAATCAATCTGAGGGCTCCAACTTTAACTGGAATTATTGATGCCCTCTAAAGCATCATTTCTTTTAGATTTCTACTTCCTTGTATTTTGATAGTTTTTTTGCTGATCTTCAAAGATACATTACATTTTGCAGGGACTGCCATATCAATAATACATCACATTCTGTTCTTGTGGTCTTTGATCACGATGTCTGGGCGATTGCCTTTGATTGTTCTGTATGTATTGTAAAGTCCCATATATTTGTTACAGATCCTATCTCTGTAACCGGGTCTGTTCATATCAGTTTCTTGCATTATTATTAGTAGTAGTCCTAGTCGTAGTAGTGTTCAGAGATTTTTTTTTCTTAATGTTGCCTTTTGTTCACGCATGAAGTCAATATTGACCTACCATGATGGATTTCTTTGATGAACAGAGTTTTCCTTAATATATCAGCAGTGACGAGAAAGACGTTCTTTTAGACTTTTTGTATTTAGACGCTGCCAGACATTTGGTTCCCCATCCCTTTTTTGACCAAACCAACTTATTACCATTGGTATTGTTGTGGTCTCCATGCCTCACATTCTCTCAATTTGGTATTTTTAGATCTTAGAGAGTTTTTTTCTCTTGTCTTGAATGTAGTTTTCATCTGTTCTCATAACAAAAATGAAGACGTTGTCCACTTGAAGGGTTGTCGTCAAGGTGTCTAAGGAGTCAAAACAAATTTCAAAACAACTACTTTCTTAATTTATCCTGTCCATTGGCCTTAATTTCTTTAACAGCTTAGATTTGCGTATCCCAGAAAATAATAACTTCATCGTTTTCTGTTACATTTAATGGTTTACATTCATCGTATTTGCCTTTAACTATTATTTTGATTGTGTCCACAGATTACACAATGGCGCTATACTGTTGCTTTGTTATATTTATTCTGTTTTGTCCAATTCTGAGCATCCAGAGAAGATACGGCCTACTGTTTTATGTTGTTGCATATCCTGCACATTCTTAATAAACTGGTCTTGAACTAAACCCTTCGACCACTTATTCCAGACCAGTTGTTCTCAGGGTTTGATCCACGCCTTTATCGATATAGATATTACCTTTTCTTCCTGTTTGTTCTAGGGCTTGGTGTTGACCTTCAATTTGGTTCTTTGGGTACAATTGTCAGTTCCTTGTTTTTCACTATTTCGATTTCTGGTATATAGCGCTATATTTTGAATTTAGCAGATTATTATTATTATTATTATTATTATTATTATTATTATTATTTTCTTTGATCTCTGTTGTATACACATTTCCTTGCGGGTTCTAACCAGAGACTTAAGGTCAAAAATGCCTTGATAACATTTTCCAGAGATCATTTAAAAAACAACCTAAGGCCACGCACACATTTTACCTTAGATAAAGCTCTTCTTCCTCTTCTTCTTCCTCTTCTTCCTCTTCTTCTTCCCCTTCTTCTTCTTCCTCTTTATTATTATTAATAGTAGTAGTAATATCAGTAGTAATATACCAAAGTCAAAAGATGTACTTCTACGCTTGCACAACAGGTGACATTTAGAGAAAAATAAACGTGCTTATTTGAATGTTGAAGATATTGTTTCAAATAAGACATTGCTCGCAGTAGTTCAAGGATTAATTTCAGTTCTGTGACAGACAAAATTAGTGATTAGATTTTTCACGTGGTTTTTCAACCTCTAACCTGATTTCAATTTAAATCCGCACAGGTGTGATATCAAATGACTTTAGGGCGTGTATTTTTTTTATGACATGAAACTAAACTGATCCCTTTTCTTTATTATCGCCATGGTATAAATAATATATTAGACGGGGTTCTCTAGCCGTCGGTGGTCGCCAATCTAGGAAAAAGACTACTCTGAATTCAGGACCACGAAGAAAGCAACGGGAAACCACTCCCCCGATGACTTACTGGCAAAGACAAAAAGCGATTTTCTGTTGCTTTCTCCACAATTTTATTTGAGCATTATTAACATTATTCGCTGATTAGATCATCGGATATAGATATATACGAAACCTTGGACAGGTAAAAAGAGTTCTTTTTCAAATTTAATGTCACATCACTTGAGAAGGTAGGCAACCACGTCACTCCACAGATATCGTTTTCTGTGAATGACTTATTGGGAAAGATAGTGGAGTGGTTTCTCGTTGCTTTCTTCATGGTTCTGAATTCTGAGTAAATCTTCACCTAGACTAGCAGCCATGGCTACAGAACCCAGTATACTATGTTATTTAAACCATAGGACGGGGAAGAAATAGATTCATGCCTTTCCCAAGAGCATTTCTGGAAAAGTGAACGAAACTGTCCAGGCTAGAACCCGGCTCGCCTATTCAGTTTTCTGCGCCAATAACCGTCACACTCTTTATGAGATTCGTAATATGTTACGAGTGAAAGCTTATTTAACCATAAGTAATTTTTTATTTACCTGCACTCAACGCTTGTTAATTATTTCCTGTTTTGGCCGCTGTTGACCCACACCCCTGTATTCTATCTTCTTATAATAACACTTAGTCTTTTATTCCCTCTTTCTTTGACAACGTTCTGTAGGATCCCTTATAGATTCCTTTCTGTGCATGCTATGCAGCACAGTGTCATCTTCATATGTTATGCTGTTAAATTTGTTGCTATTTCCTGCATAACCGACTCCGTTTTCTTAATATATGTTTACCGAGCACGAAATACCTGATAAGTAATCCACGAACGAAAATGTTTCTATGACAAGAGCTTTTTGATAATAAAAGAATAATAATGCCTTAAAATCAGAATAATGCTTAATAAAACATAATAATTTCCTCAAACTAAAATCATAATAATGATTTATTAGAATAAAGCATAATAATGCTCTCTCATAGTAAAATCATAATAATGCTTTCTTATAATAAAGGCATAATAATGCTTTCTCATAGTAAAATCATGATAATGCTTTCTTATAATAAAAACATAATAATGCTTTCTCGCAGTAAAATCATAATAATCCTTTCTTATAATAAAAGCATAATAACTCTCTCTCATAGTAAAATCATAATAATGCTTTCTTATAATAAAAGCATAATAATGCTCTTTCGTAGTAAAATCATAATAATGCTTTCTTATAATAAAAGCATAATAATACTCTCTCATAGTAAAATCCTCTTTAATGCTTTCTCACAGTAAAATCATTTGTTAATATATCTCTATTGCAAATTCATTTTCAAAGCCTAATTCTTTTCATAGTTTTTCCAGAGTAACATGTTTCTTTTCAATCTTTCTTTTTATTATAATCATTATCAAAAATTTCCAATAGTATAAATCATTTCCATTCTTCAAGGCTAAATAATTACACAATGCATTTTTCTTGAAAAATCATTATCAATTCATTTCTATTGGATCAAATAGCCCTGTTATCTTCATATTTGCCTCTATGTCCTGCTGTATACCGGAAATGTTCATTGCTTTGGCGGGAAATTATTATTTTCCAAAGTTGAAGCGCTCGCCGCCTTTGTCGAAGAAGCTTCTTAGCACCTTTTTCATATCTTTACGAATCTATTACGAAGTGTTAACAACAATGGTTGGTTGGATATTTTTATCGCGAATCGTTTCATTTTTCAAAGGTCGTCCATTAATGCGCAGCTTTTTTCTTATTTATTTATTTCCACAGTGAAACGCGCTTATCACAGAAATCGAGTTTTTGTTTAGTAATTCTTTTGAAGGGAGTTATCTTTTTGTTTGCATTTCCCATAGAGAGTGTTTATATATTCAGAACACTCACAGAACGTTTCAAATAAGATTTGTTTAGGAAAGTCGGCTAAAAAGATCAAATAAAATAAAAGATACTAAAGCTGGAGTTAAGTTGATCTCTCAATTCAAATTCAAATGACACAACGGGCATTTCAAGAAAGTAACATGAATGGGGATGTGTGTGTAGCACAACGGTTATCGACACGGAAAATCCAATGGTTCTTCAGGCAACCAAAGTTAAACGGTAGGATAAATTGGGATCTAGATGTTAAAGATAGTAAAATAATAATAATATTCTCTTAGATTAAAATTATCTTTAATGTTTTCTCATAGTAAAATCATCTTTAATGCTTTCTTATAGCAAAATCATAATAATGGTTTCTTACAGTAAAATTACCGTTAATGCTTTCTTATACTAAAAGCATAATAATGCTTTCTTAAAGTAACATCATAATAAAGTATTCTCAGAGTAAAATCTTAATGTAATGCTTTCTTAAACAAATTAATATTAATCTTAATCGTAATGTTTTCTTAAACAAAATTACCGTTAATGCTTTCTCATAGTAAAAGCATAATAATGCTTTCTCATAGTAAAATGATAATAATGCTTTCTTATAGCAAAATGATAATAATGTTTCTGATAGTAAAATCATGATAATGATTTCTTACAGTAAAATCATCTTTAATGTTTTCTCAAAGTAAAATCATAAAAATGTTTTCTTAAACTAAAATCATAGTGCATTGTCAAAATAAAATTACCGTTAATACTTTCTCATAGTAAAATCATAATAATGCTTTCTTATAAACCAATGATAATGCTTTCTCATGGTAAAATCATAACAATGCTTTCTTATAATAAAAGCATAATAATGCTTTCTCATAGTAATATCATAATAATTTTTTCTTATAATAAAAGCAAAATAATGCTTTCTCTCTTAATAATGCTTTCTTAAAGCAAAATTACCGTTAATGTTTTCTAATAGCAAAATCATAACAATATTTTCTAATAGCAAAATCATAATGCTTTCTCAAAATAAAATTATCGTTCATGTTTTCTTATAGTAAAATCATTAACTGCGCTATTTTTCAGTTGCTAGCGTCAACCGCTACTTAACCTAAAAAGACAGAAAGTAAAGTGAACAAGTAGTAAAGCCGGACTAATAAAGCTACTGTTCGCCTATGGATTTCCCATAACCGCTGACAACACTGGGAACCTTCACGCCTGAAGCCAAAATCAGCGACAACAGATGCAACCCTGAATTTTTTGTCATAGATTATGTTTACGCACTACTAATAAAACTGAAAACAGTTACGCAGCTCCAGCCCCTAAAGATACAGAATATTGCAAAGGGGAGTCAAACTGAACACATTGATAACCTCTCAGTCGAGGAACTCAAAGAAGCTGAAGGGTCACCAGATCAAAGTAAAGATAGATATGTCAATAAAGCTAATAAAGCCGTCCGTAGAACAACAATCGGGTTAAAGAAAAAAAGGTGGGAAATAGGTTATTAGAACTTGTAGATGCCGATATAATTGAACCGGTTTTAGAACCAAGGCAATCGGTCAGCGACCGCGGTTATAGTGGCGAGTGAACCAAGTCATAGCCCGGGAACGACACCCAATTCAACTTATAGAAGAGATGCGGCAGAATATGAATCGACGTAAGATATTCTCAAAATTTGACCGGAATTGGGGATACCACCAGTTGGAATTACACCCACAGTCACGCAACATTACAAAATTCGCTACATACGCGAGCCTCTTTAGATGCAAACGTCTCATGTTCGAACTCAATACGCCGTCTGAAATATTTCAAGATGAGATCAGGAAAGTGATACTGTGACACTATGTAACATCGATAAAGGAAAAGGGTTAATTTAAAATATGAAATGGAATACACTGAGAGGCTTAAAAATACGGTATAACATATAAACTGAAATAAGGAACGAAATGCTTTCCTATAGAGTCTAGCTTGAAGAAAAGACGGGCCTGAAGAGAATGACTTTATTGGTTTTTTGAAATATATTACCAGAGGCCTTGTGGAAGTTTTCAACCCACGAGATCCGATAAAGAATGATGAAAGTATATTCAAGGTTAGTAGAGAATTTCGGTAAAAGAAGCAGAAATTGATTTATGTCCGCTTAATTAAAGTTAAAGTTACAAAAACATGTCTCATGAATACCAGACGGAAGAAGGGGTTAACTGAGTTATAATATTTGGTAATTTTGAAGACGAAGACAGAATCGAGAAACTGGTTTATGCCTGCCTGTCAAAGAGCCAATATTTGGAAATGTAAACAAATCGAGAAATAGGATTTTATCCTTCGCTCGAAGAAATTACGAATACGAAATGGACCTGTAAGGTTCATGAGTATGATTAAACGAAAAAATATGAAGACAAGTTTTGCTAATAATGGGTCGGCGAAACAGCTTGTAAATATCTGCTTAAATAAACAGAAATGGGTACTGAGAAAATTCGTTGTTGAAAATTAAGATAATTACAATTAATAATTAAAATTAAAAACCTCTCTTTCGCCCACTCGGTTTGAAAATCAGATTTGTCAAGGAGATAGCCGAAGATACGGGCTTAGATAAAATACTGAGAGAGGAGGGAGAAGGAGGATAAATTATCTCTGTCCATTTGGAAGTAATGGTGTGAGGCATAAATAAGTTATAAGGGTAGGGAGATACCTGCAACTACCACCAGTAGGGCGAATAGTTCTCCCAAATTTGGAAAGATAATTAACATTGCGAACCAGACAACAAAGAACTCTTGTTCAAATCGATACAGAAACCTGGGGAATCACCAGATCCTCAAATAATGTCACCCCCACTCCAGTCTTGTCGAAGTCAATATAAGCAGAGCGCTTAGTTGACCCAGCGAGAGACGAGAGATAAGCGGCGAAGATGCTACTGAAATCCACGTAACTTGCTGCCACAAGAACTCCCGACTTTGGCCCCTGTTCCAAGAATTAGCAACAACAGGCAAAGTGTGACTATAGAGATTTTAGTGGGAAGGATTAATGTTGTTATCCAAAGATTACCAAATTGAAAATTGACCCGAAGAATCTTTCGCTTTTATTTCGTCTGCAAGAACTTTTTCCTTCATAAAACAGCTTCGCCGTAGTTCGAATCAGCGCTACATATTAATAACGATACTTGGCCTCCACTGCTCTGTGATCAAGAAACACATCGTAGGCGGAGCTAAGTGTGGACCGAGACGACCAGCGACCAATAGTCCGTCGACCAGCGACAGTATCGACCAACGTGGGATTGACCATGCAATCCACACATCGTCCTACGACCCTGAGTATCAAATCATCTTTTGGTATAGGCGACGTGTGACAAGGGTGATATCTGATCACTGCTGACCAGGTTCGACCCGGGATCGGCAGGGAAGTGCGTGTTATATTACAAGGCATTGCGGGCGCCGTCAATAACATATCACACTGAGATTCTCCAGTTGACAAACTACTTGGACTCTTGGGCAACGCAGGGCGGACGGTGAATTGGTGCGAGCTGTTCAAAGATGAACTTGTATTTGATGGAGGACACAAGGTGACGAGTGAAGCAGTGAATCCGATGCAATAAAAAACATCAAAGCTGTCATATTCAGTGACGTTACGCATAAACTGTTTTTTGTCTGGTGTTTCAACAACGAAACTTGCCTTTTTTCTTACTCACTTTATAGTGGATGGGGTAGAACTCTGTTATCAGTTTCTTTTTTCTTAGCGTTACCATGTCCCCATGTCACTTATACCGACACACTGTTATGGGAACTTACCCATAATAATAATGGACTATTCCTGGCATTATAATACTGCGCCTCTCAAGAGGTATGAGGATGTTGTAAGACGAGGAGAGATAATTGAGAGCCTATTGTAAGGATATTGGAATAGTGATACTTGTCGAGACAACATAGTTCACTCTAACCAAATCTGATAGTCATTACTAATACTTCTACTTCTTTGTATTATATTTCTTTTGTAATATATCTTTGTATTCCATACCTGTGTTCGTGTTATTCTTTCATTGGTTCTAACCTTGGACCATCACCGTGGTACAAGGAACTTGGACCATAACACACACCTCTTTTAGAATTTCTATATGATTTTTTTTTTTTTTTTTTTGGTGGGGGGGGGTTCTTTTCCCAATCTCTATCTCTTAATTTTCCGCCATTTGGAACTATTTCGGCAATATCTGTTAGTATTCGGGAAAATGCCTCACACGGAGGCCAGCCTGTGGTTGCGTGAGGTGTTGTTCTACAGGCTCTGAGGTAGGTATTTAGTTCCTTTCGCCAGTTTTTCTCTTGAGCACGAGCGATGTTCAAGGACTCTAGCATAGAACGGTTTTGTCGTCCCACAATGGCGTGCGTTATACTGTTTTCCACGAAGAATGTTTTCAGCTCTTCGGACTGGAATTGAGGTCCGTTGTTACCAACTGTTTCTGGGAATCCATTTTGAGTGAACATTTTGTCCAGTAGTTTCGTTATGCGCAAAAAGCAATATATGCGTAACGTCATTAAAAAAAAAAAAAAAAGGACTCACCGAAGAAGGCAACTTTAAAACTGCACAAACGGCGGTAAAAAAAACCAACAGGCAACTGCAATTCAAAACACGACTAACATCGAACCAGCAACCGAGACGACGACTAACACTTTAAAAGAAATGCCTTGTCAAATATAACAAAAGAACTGTTGCGCAGAACAGAACATAAAAGAAAGACAGCGAGTGAACGAGAGATGTCGAGAGAGAGAGAGAGAGAGAGACAGAGACAGAGACAGAGAGAGAGGGGGGGTTATTCGACATACTTACACAGATACTTAATACATAGAACTGATAACTTCCAATAGCAATAAATATTGCATGCAAACCTATAGCTAATAGCCTCAATCTAGATAACCCTGCCTTGACAGTTAAGTTCTAATAATAGGAGGGATTTAGTATCCTAATATGCAGGGCATACGCATACACTATGTACACCGCCGGATATAAACACCGCCTAGTCCAGTGTAGGAAATAAAGGATGCTGGACATTTTGGGTTCCTTTTGAAAGCAGTTCATGATGAAAAATGATGAAGAGGTAACAATATTATCAACATTATTATTAATTACACTTATTTCTATTTGTATTTGCAATACAAGTTATTGTAATAATTATTATTACTCATATTATGCAATATTACTTAGATCAGACGTAATAAGAAATTAATAATAATTATATTTTTATCATGTATTTCAAAATATTTAACGGCGGCACACCCACGTGCATCTGTTTATCTATTTACTATCAAGTCATTTAATACAATTTTCCAGCCATACAGATTGCGTTTTACGCACCCACACAGTGTCTTCACCTATCAAGTACTTGGCAACCACCCGAAATATTTGTTTATAAAAAACTTATAATGTCGTGTATTAAATTGTATCAATAGATGTTGTGTTTTGTATATTTAAATTTATTTCATAATGTTGTCATAATGTTTAATGTATACTTATTATTGTTCACACACATAATAGTTCGAATATGCGGAATGATATGAGAATATATATCGAAAACAAATACTGAATTTCCTCTTAAAATGTAGAAACAAAAAAACAACCCTAGCTAACACTTGTCTAATTTTAAATATATATTTCTTAAAGTAAAATCATCTTCAAAGCTTTCTTTTAGTCAAACCATTTTCAATGTTTTCTTATAGTAAAATCAACATCAATGATTTCTTACAGTAAAATCATCTTCAACGCTTTCATATTTTAAATCATTTTCAATGTATCTTATAGTAAAATCATTTTCAATGCCTTTCTTATAGTAAAATCATTTTCAATGCTTTCTTATAGTAAAACCATTTTCAATGCTTTCTTGAAGTAAAATCATCTTCAATGGTTTCTTATTGTAAAATCATTTTCAATGCTTTCTTATAATAAAATCATCTTTAACACTTTGTTATAGTAAAACCATTTTAAAGGGCTTTCTTTAAGTAAAATAATCTTCAATGCTTACTTATTGTAAAATAATTTTCAAGGCTTACTTATAGTAAAATAATCTTCAATGTTTTCTAATAGTAAAATCATTTTAACGCTTTCTTATAGTAAAATCATTTTGAATGCTTTCTTATATTAAAATCACTTTAACGCTTTCTTATAGTAAAATCATTTTCGACTGTTTCTTTTAGTAAAATAATCTTCAATGCTTCCTTATAGTAGAATAATCTTCAATGCTTTCTTATAGTAAAATCATTTTTAACGCTTTCATATAGTAAAATCATTTTCAATGCCTTACTTTAATAAAATAATCTTCAATGCTTTCTTTTAGTAAAATAATCTACAATGCTTTCTCATAGTGAATAATCTTTAACGCTTTCTTATATTAAAATCATTGTCAATGCTTTCTTATAGTAAAATAATCTTCAATGCTTTCTTATAGTAAAATCATCTCTAACGATTTCTTATAGTAAAACAATTTTCAATGCTTTCTTTTAGTAAAATAATCTTCAATGCTTTCTTATAGTAAATTCATCGTTAACTCTTTCTTATAGTAAAATCATTTTCAATGCTTTCTTATAGTAATATCATCTTTAACGCTTTCTTATAGTAAAATCATTTTCAATGCTTTCTTATAGTAAAATCATCTCTAACGCTTTCTTATAGTAAGAACATTTTCAATGCTTTCTTTTAGTGAAATAATCTTCAATGATTTCTTAGAGTAAAATCATATTCAATGCTTTCTTATAGTAAAATTATCTTTAAAGTTTTCTTATAGTAAAATTATTTTCAATGATTTTTTTAGTGAAATAAACTTCAACATTTTCTTATAGTAATATCATCTTTAACCTTTCTTATAGTAAAATCATCTTTAACGCTTTCTTATAGTAAAATCATTTTCAATGCTTTCTTTTAGTAAAATAATCTCCAATGCTTTCTTATAGCAAAATCATTTTCAATGCTTTCTTATAGTAAAATCATCTTTAACGCTTTCTTACAGTAAAATAATTTCAATGCTTTCTTTTAGTAAAATAATCTTCAATGCTTTCTCATAGTAAATCATCTTTAACGCTTTCTTATAGTAAAATCATATTCAATGCTTTCTTATATTAAAATCATCGTTAACGCTTTCTTATAGTAAAATCATTTTCAATGTTTTCTTATAGTAAAATCATCTCTAACGCTTTCGTATAGTAAGATCATTTTGAATGCTTTCTTTTAGTGAAATAATCTTCAATGATTTCTTAGAGTAAAATCATTTTCAATGCATTCTTATAGTAAAATCATCTTTAAAGCTTTCTTATAGTAAAATTATATTCAATGTTTCTTTAATAAAATAATCTTCAATGCTTTCTTTTAGTAAAATAATCTTCAACGCTTTCTCATAGTAAATCATCTTTAAAGCTTTCTTATAGTAAAATCATTTTCAATGCTTTCGTTTAGTAAAATAATCTTCAATGCTTTCTTTTAGTAAAATCATCTTCAACGTTTTCATATAGTAAAATCATCTTTAACGCTTTCTTATAGTAAAATCATGTTCAATGCTTTCTTATAGTAAAATCATTTTCCATGTTTTCTTATAGTAAAATCATCTCTAACGCTTTCTTAGAGTAAAATCATTTTCAATGCTTTCTTATAGTAAAATCATCTTTAAAGTTTTCTTATAGTAAAATCATATTAAATGCTTTCTTTTAGTAAAATAATCTTCAATGCTTTCTTTTTTTTTTTTTTTTTTTTCCTTAAGCTTAGCGCCCCGAGCAAGGCATGAAGCCACTAGGATGCAGGGGGGGGTGCAGAAGATTTGTAGCAAGAGCAGATAGGAGTGATAGAAGAAAGGATGAAGGGAAGGTTAGTGTGTAGATCAAGGTAACTGGAGATGTCGATTGACATTGCATTTGAGTAGTTGGAGATTATAGCTATCAGGGAAACAGTAATTGGGAAGGGTGTTCCACAGGCGAGAGGTGCGAGGTATGAAACTATTGGAGTAGAAGAGACGGCTACATTTTAAAGTTTCTACAGTGTAAGGGTGAGAGCGGGATGCCAGCCTCGTAAGGCGCTTGTATTCATGGAGACTGTGGACCAGGGAAAGCAGCTCATCGGAGCAATTGCCATGAAAGTATTTGTAGAAGAGACAGAGAGAGGCAACGGCGCGTCTGTGAAATAGTGGCTGCAGGCGAGACGCCAGATCAGGGCCAATCACATTACATATCCGTCTCTGGATCTTGTCAAGAACTCCGAGGTAAACAGATGGTGCACCAGACCATATATGGCAGCAATACTCCATGCAAGGGCGAATGGTCGTTTTGTATATTTGAAGTATCGATTCAGGGGAGAAAAATTTCCTGGCGCGGCACAGAGAGCCAACTTTCCTCGCGGTGGACGATGCAATTGACTCAATGTATTTGTTCCATCTCAGGTCAGCAGTCAATGTGAGACCGAGCAGACGCAGGGAGTCGCTCTCAAGAAGTTGAGTATCAGACATTCTAATGGGGGGGGGCAGGTAAGGATATCTATGGTGGTTAATGGAGAGTAGTTTAGTTTTTGAGGCGTTAAATTTGACCATCCAATTGTTGCCCCAGTTAACAACCGATTGGAGGTCCATTTCAAGACGCGCGGCCAGGTTAGTTTTGACCGCGACACTAGAGTTGTTTTTGAGGCAGGAGTAAATTGTAGTGTCGTCCGCGTAGATGCCAACTTGGGAACCTATGACGTCAGGAAGGTCGTTGATGAAAATAAGGAAATGTGTGGGGCCAAGGATGGAGCCTTGGGGAACACCTGCGTTCGTGGGATAGGAACTGGGGGAGAAACCGTTGAGAACGACCTTCAATTCTCGGTTTGACAGGAATGATTGTATTAGATCAAACAGTCGACCAGTAATATCGTAACCCTGGAGCTTACGAAGAAGGCCGGCATGCCAAACCCTATCAAACGCTTTGGAGATGTCTAAGGCCACGGCACGAGCCTCACCATTATTTTGAAATGCTTGGTAGACGGTTTCAGTGATGGCCGTAAGCACGTCAGCTGTAGAACGGGCGTAGCGGAAACCATATTGCTTGTCTGAGAGAAGGTGGTTAACCACTTCTGCGTTGATTAGGGCTTCGAAAACTTTGCCGAAGAGGGGTAGGAGACTAATAGGATGGTAATTAGCGGGGTCAGAGAGGTCTCCAGAGTTCTTAAAGACAGGAACAATGGATGCGGACTTCCAGTAGTCAGGAAAGCAGGATTCCTTGAGGCAGTATTATACAGTTTAGAGAGGGCGAGTGCAAGCTCAGGCGCGCATTTCTTCAAGACAATGGCCAGTATGCCATCTCCACCACTACCCTTATGGGGGTCTAATTTGGAGATAATACCCAGTACTGATGACGGGGTTATGCGTAAGCCGCTCAATAGGGCCTCAGTTCTTAGAGAGAAGTCAGGTATGCGTACACCGGTGGAGTCAAGCGTCGAGTTATATGAGAACTTCCGAGCAAGGCATTCAGCCTTGTCGGTTGAGGAGGTCAAGACCTCGAACTGGTTGAATAAAGGAGGTATGGAAGGTTTTCTATTGTTCGGGACACTCTTGCAGAGACGCCAATAATCTTGCGAGATGCAATACGCTCCCTCATTCGAGCAGCAAATATTGTCTTAGCTTCGTTGAGGACACGGTTACACTCGCTACGAGCGGAGGCAAAGAGACGTATATTGCAATCCGACATGTCGCTACGAAATATGTGAAAGAAGTTGTTCCTATGGGCAATGGCGGCTGAGCAAGCAGCGGAGAACCAAGCGGAGGAGGGCGACTTGACCTTAAATTTCCTTGAGGGGATGAAAGCGTCGATTCCAGCTTTAACCCAGGATGAGACCTCAGAAGCACATTCATGAACAGGGAGTGTAAAGACAACATCCCAAGGGACATCGCGGAGGAAGTCACGGAACGAGTCCCAATGCGATCGTTGGTAGTAGAACGAGGTTCTAGTAATGGGAGGTTCTTTGCGGGGTGTGGAGTTGAAGGAAATGTTAACAGATACCACGGCATGATCGGAGTTACCAAGAGGGTAGGGATGTGTGGCGCTACAGGATTCGGGGATGGAGGTAAAACACAGATCTAGAAGGGAGGCCTTATCTGCTAGGTTGGGGGCAAAACGCGTCGGGGAAGTTGACTATCTGCGTGAGGGATTGAGAAAGTTAAGTGTTTGAATGCCAGCCAGGTCAGTAGTAGCATTCTCGAGCCACTTGGTATGATAGGCGTTAAAGTCACCAAACACGAATATGTGAGCAAACGGGTGGAGAGAGAGGGCCTTGTCTATGCTGTCCGATATGCTATCGAGTATCCCGCAGTCTTGAGAGGATGGAGAGCGATATAGTAAAATCATCGTTAACGCTTTCTTATAGTAAAATCATTTTTAACGCTTTCTTTTAGTGACATAATCTTCAATGCTTTCTTAGAGTAAAATCATTTTCAATGCTTTCTCATAGTAAATCATCTTTAACGCTTTCTTAGAGTAAAATAATTTTCAATGCGTTCTTTTAGTAAAATAATCTTCAATGCTTTCTGATAGTAAAATCATCTTTAACGCTTTCTTAGAGTAAAATCATTTCAATGTTTTCATAGTAAAATCATCTTGAATGCTTTCTTATAGTAAAATCATTTTCAATGCTTTCTTATAGTAAAATCAGCTTGAACGCTTTCTTATAGTAAAATTATTTTCAATGCTTTCTCATTGTAAAATTATCTTTAAGGCTTTCTTATAGTAAAATCATTTTCAATGCTTTCTTTTATTAAAATAATCTTCAATGCTTTATTGTAGTAAAATTATTTTCAATGCTTTCTCATAGTAAATCATCTTTAACGCTTTCTTATAGTAAAATCGTTTTCAATACATTCTTTTAGTAAAATAATCTTTAATGCTTTCTAATAGTAAAATCATCTTTAACGCTTTGTTATAGTAAAAACATTTTCAATGCATTCTTATTGTAAAATCATCTTCAACGCTTTCTTATAGTAAAATCATATTCAATACTTTCTTACAGTAAAATCATTTTCAACGTTTTCTTATAGTAAAATCATCTTTAACGCTTTCTTATAGTAACATCATTTTCAATGCTTTCTTTTAGTAAAATAATCTTCAATGTTTTCTTATAATAAAATTATATTTAAAGCTTTCTCAGAGTAAAATCATTTTCAATGCTTTCTTTTAGTAAAATAATCTTTAACGCTTTCTTATAGTAAAATCTTTTTCAATGCATTCTTTTAGTAAAATAATCTTCAATGCTTTCTTATAGTAAAATCATCGTTAAAGTTTTCTTATAGTAAAATCATTTTCAATGCTTTCTTATTGTAAGAACATCTTTAACGCTTTCTTATATAAATAATATAAAATAATTTATATAAATTATAAAATAATATTTAACGTTTTCTTAGAATAAATTCATTTTCAATGATTTCTTATTGTAAAATAATCTTTAACGCTTTCTTATAGTAAAATCATTTTCAATGCTTTCTTTTAGTAAAAAACTGCAATGCTTTCTTATAGTAAAAGCATCTTTAACCCTTTCTTATAGTCAAATCATTTTCAATGCTTTGTTATAGTAAAATCATCTTTAATGCTTTCTTATAGTAAAATCATCTTTGACGCTTTCTTATAGTAAAATAATCTTTAACGCTTTCTTATAGTAAAATCATTTTCAATGCTTTCTTATAGTAAAATAATCATTAACACTTTCTTATAGTAAAATAATCTTCAACGTTTTCTCATAGTAAAATCATTTTCAATGCTTTCTTTTAGTAAAATAATCTTCAATGTTTTCTTATATTAAAATTATATTTAAAGCTTTCTCAGAGTAAAATCATTTTCAATGCTTTCTTATAGTAAAATCATCTTTAAAGCTTTTTCAGATCGAAATCATTTTCAATGCTTTCTTTTAGTAAAATAATCTTTAACGCTTTCTTATAGTAAAATAATATTTAACGCTTTCTTATAGTAAATTCATTGTCAATGCTTTCTTATAGTAAAATACTCTTCAACGTTTTCTTATAGTAAAATCATCTTTAACGCTTTCTTATGGTAAAATATTTTTCAATGCTTTCTTTTAGTGAAATAATCTTCAATGCTTTCTAATAGTAAAATCAATTTCAATGCTTTCTGATAGTAAATTCATCATTGACGCTTTCTTATAGTAAAATCATTTTTAATGCTTTCTTATAGTAAAATGTTCATCAATGCTTTCTTATAGTAAAATCATCTTTAACGCTTTCTTATAGTAAAATCATTTTCAATGATTTCTTATTGTAAAATCACCTTTAACGCTTTCTTATTGTAAAATCACCTTTAACGCTTTCTTATAGTAAAATCATTTTGAATGCTTTCTTTTAGTAAAATAATCTTCGATGCTTTCTTATAGTAAAATCATCTTTAACGGTTTATAGGAAAATTATTTTCAATGATTTCTCATACTAAATCATCTTTAACGCATTCTTATAGTAAAATAATTTTCAATGCTTTCTTATAGTAAAATCATTTTCAATGCTTTCTTATAGTAAAATCATTTTCAATGCTTTCTTATTGTAAAATCATCTTTAACGCTTTCTTATAGTAAAATCATTTTCAATGTTTTCTTATTGTAAAATCATCTTTAACGCTTTCTTATAGTAAAATCATTTTCACTGATTTCTTATAGTAAAATCATCTTTAACGTTTTCTTATAGTAAAAATCAATCTTAATGATTGTTACGTTTTTGTTAATCTACTAAATTTGATAGTCATTAATTTTACTTTTATCATGAAAAAAAAGTTTAATTTTTTTGTACAGAACATAAAACAATAATCTTTATTTCATTTTACTGTCGACTGTATTTGATTTTGCCGCCTTACCCCGCACCTTTAGTCATTTGGCAAATATAAGGAACCTAGTGATTATCTAACTCACAACTCGTAGTGTTCAACTAGTCTGGCTCATTAACCATTACCCCCACGCCAAGGCAACTATAGGTAGCGTAGTTTTGGCACAATGTCACAAAAATGGCTTCCCCAATGAGAATCAAACTTACTATTCAGTAGAGATGTTCAGCAAGGCCGGCTAGCTAACGATTACCCCACAAAAAGGCACAACTGATTTTTACCCTGAAGGTCGAATGTTTTTGTTTTACAATTGAGCAACAATACATTGATCAATTTGATCTGATGATCGTAGAAAAACAAAAGAGAAGAAAAAAAAAAGTGATAAATATAATGTCTTGTTACTCATTTCCAAGTATACACGCCTATTGATGGTTGGTTGACTAATCCCTTTTGCAGGCGCAAGCTCAGGCACATTTGTGTTTCTTCAACACCTGCAAAGCAAACCCCGTCCTGAGTATGACGATAAACTACATCCGTGTCCAAGTTAAGACGATAAATTACGTCCAGCAGCAAGGCCTCTGATCAGGAGGTTTTGAGGAGCGTGGAACCACCTCTTAATTGCTGGTGTTCCCAGGTCCACCCTGACCCGGGGTGGTAGCACCTGTTAGCGTCCCAGCTATGGGAAAATAGTTAACCCCGAAACTGAGGCGAAAAGCATTATGAAAGTGTAAAAATAGGTTTTAATATCAGAAATACTTTGTAAAAAAATTATTACCAGAAATAAAGTTTTGAAGACAAAAACTCTAACCTGCAATATATTTTTGAAAAAAGAAGAAAAAAAAATATTAACAACAATAAATTTTTTAAAATTATTTTACCAGCTATACAATACATTTTTTGAGGAAAAAAATATAACTAGAAATAGATTTTTGACAAAATAAAATATTACCATGGCAAAAAAGTTGTCGGCATTAAATAACCCATTGAGGTTGATATGCCGTAAAACAAAATAAACCAAACCAATCTAAACCAAAGAATACCTATTCTATTCATATGAATCTATCCTAAAAATGTAGTCGGCGTTAAATAACCCATTGAGGTTGATATGCCGTAAAACAAAATAAACCAAATTAATCTAAAGCAAAGAATACATATTCTATTCATACGAATCTATCCTAAAAATGTTGTCGGCATTAAATAACCCATTGAGGTTGATATGCCGTAAAACAAAACAAACCAAACCAAGCAAAGTAAACCCGTAGTTTATACTACAACCTTGTTGAGCAGACCTTAGTGGGAGAGAGCGCATGATCAATATTTGAATGAAGTCAGTACACTCAAACACTCGGTCACGATGACTTGTGACGTTGTACTTGCACAATCATAGACAGCTTTCGACATTATTTAATTTCTTTCACAAATCTTGGGTCCACTCGTGGGGTGTGGTTTGCATTCCCAACGATGCCACACACTGGGATCGTGTCCTCAGGCACCGATATTAACAAGACCTCCTTGCTAAATAGACCACAGTGAGATTCGAACACGGGTCTCATGATTGAACCCTAATGTTCTAACCAGTTACACATATATACAGATCGATCAAAACCATTAAGTTAATCTTTATATTATTTTATACAATCGATTCCATATTTCGTATGCAGTGTTTCTATTTAATTCTATTCTTCCTTAGCAAAGAAATACACACTGTTCTGGCCTATATTTATCTGCAAGTCATTATAATAAGTTATTTAGTACAGGAAGTTAAAAAGCAAAATTATTATCTTTCCTTAATTACTGAGTTGACATTAAAATGTCACCAGTTACGTTGAATGTTTGCACTCTCAATGAGGCTCTTTGTTTTGAGCGTCTTTTAGCGCTCAAGTTTACCCTAGGCTTCAAGTGGAACTCATTTATACGAACCGTCGTTAAAGACGTTGGAAAAATGAATGGCTCCTGAGGATTCAGTATGAATTCTACATATAAAGAAGACCGAGGAATGGATCTGTCGAAAAGCGATAAACAAAACAAAAAAAAAAAAAAAAAAAAAAAAAAAAGAAAGAGTTCAGTTGCTCGAAATTCCATCTCAAAATTATAGAATATACCATTCCATTTGCAGACTGAAATGAAGGAAATATTTCGATCTTTCTGCTGAGAAGGAATCTTATTTACGTTCTTCTAAAATCTGCGTTAACCAAACACTTTGCCATTCAACATTGTCAGAGATTCTTCCGGTTTGAAGCTCGTCGCAACGACAGAACTAAATCTGTGTAAAAATCGATTTTGAACAGGTTGCTAATCTTTGGCTAATTTTGTTTTGAAAGTGTAATGCACGCAATGGTCCGTACAGTGGAGCATGTCG
>OZ010599.1:16241470-16258970 GCA_963932145.1 Acanthosepion lycidas
CAGTAACTAGTCCCAAAGTGTTGTGAGTTCAATACCAGGCTACAGCAGTGGTGAACCCAAAACTTAGAGAGTTGAGTTAAAAGGAAATAACTGAGAGATCAAGAAGAATGGAACGTGGAAGTAGAACAATCCATCCATCCAAAATAAAAGGCTCAGTTCGAAATTCCAATCACCTGGAGAAGGCCGAAGCGTACAACAAAACTTTGTGAATATGGCAATGAAGATGAGGAGATAACAGACTGAATAATGTAAAAAAAACAAAAACTTCGAGTTTGTACCTCCTTGAAACAAATAAATATATGACTTTGCAACAGGTCAGAGTCAGGGAATTTTAAAAATGCCAGTTCATCTACACAAATCTATACCAAGTGACTGCCTCACACCAACCGTAGCGGTTTGAAGCAAAAGAACTCATCGACCACCGAGACTGAGTAATATTTATTAAATATTTACGCCGGTAGACCAAAATAAATAAATCTACTGTTTAATAAATAAACAGAGCGTCTACTCAAATATGGGCATCCAATAAAAATAATATTTAAGTAATAAAATCTGTCGGATAAATAAATAAAAAATCCATTGCGCTAAATCTATTGCGCCAGTGTTTCAAATGAAGACGAACTGTCTGCCTGGAAATATGTGTCATACTAAACATTTTTTCAGGCTTTAAACGTGGAGTAATGGATAGTGGCTCAAACTGAGGAATCCGAGAGCCGGGTTCGAATTCCAGTCAAATTCATTACATTCACTTACTTGCTAATACCCTTGGGAAAGGTATGAATCCTCTTCTTCTCCCCCCAGACATAACTGACTGACCCTTGAGAAAGGTACGAATCCTCTGCTTATCCTCACTCCAGCTATGGGTAAATAGCAGGCCAGACCGGGTTCTATAGCATTGGATGGCAACTGGTCTACTGCATAAAGAAATGGCAACCTACTGCGGGAAAAATCTGCCTTGTCAGTCATTTATCGAAAGATACATGATCGCCTACGCGTGTATCACGCATGGCACATAACTGACTGACAATAAAAAAAATATTTACACGTTTAGTAAAAAGATTATTTTTTTCGGGGAGAAGAGATCACGTCACTTTTCTTATCTCGAATCGCAAAGTACAAACAAGTCTCTGAATTCCACAGTGAAATCTGAAAGAAACAAACTTTTGTTATAATGACATGAAAGCCAATAGAACAGAATACAAGTTTTGCACAAAACTTTCTTTTTGTCCGCTTTATTGTTAAGGCAAGGTAACCAGTTCAAAAAAAAAAAATTAAATATATCTAAAAGCAAAATTTTTAGCAATCGAAAAATCTTTTGAGAAGGTACAATACAATTCCTTTCAAAAAAAAGGTTCCAACAATACATATTCTTTCAAAAAAGATCCACTTACTTATTTGAAAATCGAAACTAAGATTGTTGCCAGATTCACCAGAGTCGCTGGAACTTTAACAGATTTTTTTTCTTATTTTTAAACACAGTTCGATTCTTAATTGAAGGAATTTTTCATTTTTCTTGTTTGTTTTAATGTTTCTTTCTTTCTTCTTTTGCGTCTTGCTTTTTCCGTAAGAAAGAGCGTAATTCATCCACTGGTAAGAGTCAAAATTCCTTGTGCTTCTAAAATCCTTTCTTCTGCTCTTCTCACTTCCTCTGTCTTTCTAATTATCCCAACCAACCCGACTTCTTATATAGACCCCAAACACGCCCCAGATTAGACACAAAATTTAAATTTTCGTGGGAATTTACCATCCTCATTAGTCAAAAAACCCCAAAGCGTATCGCTTTTTGAGATTTGAAAATCAAACCTTACAAGTAAAAAACTGTTTGCCATTGAAAAACTTTATTAGCGATTTTTTCCTTGCGAGCCATTCTAATTTCAGAAAATTTAAAGAACAAACTTTACACATCAAATTTATTTTTTTACTAAACCGTCTGGCTTTTTTAAATTATTTAAAAGACTTCGCTTAAAAGCAAGTGTAATAAACAAACCTAAAGAAAATTAAAAAAAAAAAAATCTCCTACAGAAGTTACTGAAGGAAAGCAAGAAGAAAGGACTAAGCATCAACTGCGAGAAGACAGAATGTATGGTTGTTAGTGAAAGGTTGAACCCAAAGTGCAAATTGGAGATACAAAAATTAAACAAGCACAAAAATTTAAATATCTGGGAAGTGTTTTAACAGAAGACGGAAAGTGCAAAACTTTTTTACTTCTCGGTAATAACAGGACAACGAAAATATATTATTACCGAGAAGTAAAAAACAAAAACAAATCTATTTCCATACCTGATGATGTCTGTAGGAACAGATGAAACCTGGTAAAAAACTAAAAAAAGACCATATGCGACTGGAATTTATAAACAGGGATTATAACATTCATCTACAGGTTCGTGGTTAATGTACTTTATTAAATTTGTTTACGAAGATGTATTCTCGCCATTTAAATCATTAACTTCTATATCTGTTTTTGTATGAATGATTCATGTAATGTAAATTGAACTGCACCACATATTTGATATATATATATATATATATATATATATATATATATATATATATTAATGCATGTTTCATCAAATAATATAGACAAGTTTTGTCTATTTTAAGTTCCTTTTATATTGTCTGATAAGCTTAATAACATTATCATTGAAAGACGAAAGGAAATCACCATATTGATACATGTTTAAATACAATCTAAGCTTTCGGCTTACATAAGCCATTATCAAAGATGACAATTTCAATAAATCAAACAAAACACAGACGAAACCATAATAATAGTCCGCCCTTGCTGCTTGAAAATTTCAAAGAAACGACAAACTCGTATTTACGAGACGCGGAAGCGAAAATCGCGTCGCAGCTCGTGACGTCACACATGACCACGCGAGAGTGAAAAACGAGAAGTATTAAGTATGTGAAACCGTTGGTATAATCCAATGGCTTCTGTTATAAATTATAGGCATTTTAGAATATTTGTGGAGATTTCATAGTTTATTTTGTTCAGGTTAGGTTTCAACTTTTTTATGTATATAGCTTCAGGAATTTTTAGTTTTTGTTTATTGTTTTCATGTTTAAGTATAGTTGTGCTGTCAACAAGGATTTTCCGGAAATGAGAACGCGGCCAGGCATGTTGTTTTAAATGTCTAAAAATGTTAGAGTTATCATTTAAATGTAGAGTTAAGCGCCGTGAAAGGGAGTTTATGGTGTGACCAACAAAAATATTATTTAATCCATTGGAGATACAATCTCCCAAAGGGTACTTGAATTTGTAAACTATGTTGTTTTTTTTTGCAAATCACTAACGGGGAGTGGGGAAGAATCATTGCGAATAGTTAAGTTGGATAGACTAGATTTAGTGTAGTATATGATTAACCTAATTTTTTGCTAGGATCTGTGGTAGATATATTAGTATTTACTAATGTTTAGTATATTTTCATCTTATTTATAATTAGTATGCATTTGATTACGAGAAAAGAGATTAATATGTTTGGAATTAGTTGAAGTAGTATTAGGTTCTATTTGCTTAGTATTAAGACTTCTAAGAAAGCATCTTATTTGTTCATCAACTATATAGTTTGGAAAGCTATTATTAATAAGTGTTTGCTTTATATTCTTTAGTTCATTGTAAAAAATCTGTTTTGTAGATGAATTAGTTTTTGCACGATGTATTAAATTTTTTATAATTGCTATTTTATAGTAATATGGGCATTGGCTTTTGTAGTTGAGTGTACAAGAATTTATGCTGGTAGGTTTTTTTGTATGGCGAAATAGTAAATTGTGGTTTCGTCCGTGTGTTGTTTGATTTATAGAAATTGTCATCTTCGATAATGGCTTATGTAAGCCGAAAGCTTAGATTGTATTTAAACATGTATCAATATGGTGATTTCCTTTCGTTTTTCAATGGTAATGCGTTTATGCTTATCAGACAATATGAAAGAAACTTACTTAAAATAAATAGACAAAACATGAAACATGCATCAATGAAAAATTGCTGCCTATATATATATATATATATATATATATATATTCATGAATCATTCATACAAAAAACAAATATAGAGGTTAATGATTTAAATGGCGAGAATACATCGTCGCAAACAATATAAATAAGATACATCAACCCCGAACCTGTATATGAATGATATGATCCCCGTTTATAAATTCCAGTTGCATAAGGTCAAATCTACTTCCATACCTGATGATGTCTGTAGGAACAGCCGAAAGCTTGTAAAAAATTAAAAAGACCTGATGCAACTGGAATTTATAAACGGGGATCATATCATTCATATACAGGTTCGGGGTTGATGTATCTTATTTATATTGTTTGCGACGATGTATTCTCGCCATTTAAATCATTAACCTCTATATTTGTTTTTTGTATGAATGATTCATGAATTTATAAATTATAATTCCACCTTTTAATATATATATATATATATATATATATATATATATATATATATATATATATACAGGGTGTTTCAAAAAGAATACGCCAAAATCATTGCGCTGTTTTTTCAGGTCTATAGCATTGTAGTGGACTCAATCAGTGGTTATTTGATAGAGTAGTTATCAAAGTTTGATTGGGTCTCAGTTTCACCGATGTCGTTAGTATAACTTCCGGTTCAACTGAATTGTGGGAAGATTAATCAAAATCGCGACTTCTGAGCAGAAGGCGTTTTGCGTGCCTGAGTTCGCGAAAACAAACGCTATTGTCACGGTGCAGGCAGATTCGAATGATTTCATTTTTCAGCAAGATGGAGCACCACCCCATTGGCATCTCGGGGTTAGAGCTCATCTGAATGAAAACGTGCCTCAGCGATGGATTGGGAGGAGAGGTGCTAAAGACCTTGCTCTCTGTGCTTGGCCTGCCAGATCCCCAGACCTCACTGTGTGACTTTTTCTTGTGGGGGTATGTTAAAGACCAAGTTTATGTTCCAGCACTTCCAGCAAGTATCGATGACTTGAAAGATTGAATAACAGCTGCAATCAACACGGTGGACCGTGACATGGTGAGGCGCGTTTGGGAGGAATTCTCATATCGGCTTGATGTTGTCCGCGTTGCCGGTGGTGGCCACATTGAGCACTTATAAAACATGAAATGAAACTTGAATGTATATACAACACATGTGTTCATGCTAGAGGTTTGTAATTGTTTTCGTTATTGACACATCATGTGATGATTTTGGCGTATTCTTTTTGAAATACCCTGTATATATATATATATATATATATATATATATATATATATATATATATATATATATATATATATATTAATAAAAAGAAAGAACAGTAAGATATATAATCCGGTGTTCTTATAGATATTTTTATTTTTACAAAATAGTGCTCAATGTAAATTTACAGAGCATTAATATTATAAGTTAATAGACTTAAAATATGGTTTTTCGCTACACAGTTCCAACCATGTTTCAAAAATGGAAGCTAAAAGCCCCGAATTTAATTTTGTAATTAAATTAAAGACATTAGTTCCATTTCATACTCAAGCGAATTTTGAAGTAACTTTAAAAATTACTGTGTTTTGATACACAGCTAAAACAAAATTCATTTGATACACAGCTAAAACAAAATTCATGTTTCGAAGGTTACAGATAAATCTATTTTGCTAGACTAGGGGTGCCTGGGTATTCAATATGTCTATATTTTAATGTATCAGTTATTGTTACGTTTTGGTAGTGGGTAGGGATGTATTTTTCAATGAAATCTAACATCCGTTAAAAGCGTGTCGTCTGGATTTTTTTTTTTTTTTTTTTGTTAACAGCTAAAATTCTTACGGCATTTTATTCTTTCGTATATTTAAAGATTTTTGGGAGGTGTATACGTCAGAATACTTTTTATTTAACTACGATTTGAAATATTTCTACTTTTAATTTTTAATATACTATATTTCTTTCAAGAACAATTAAATGTAATTAGAATCCTTTACAGTTTGTAGAATTATTATCACATCAAGTATATTACTATTAAATTTTATCTATGACCTTTTCATATCTATAAGCCGTAGTTCTGAATTTTTTTTCTTCTGATATTTATCTACCCATATCAGAAATGTTACAGGGTGTGCCAAATTTAACCCGGGAACCGGAGTTCAGCAACCCTTGATATCTCAAATAATCCTACTTTAAATAACGGTAGAAGAAAAACACGACAAACGACTCTAAAACAACGAAACTCTTTCTTCGTTAGTTTCAAGAACTCCTACAGAAGGTAATGAAGGAAATCAAGACGAAAGAATTAAACATCAACGAAAGAAGACAGAATCCATGGTCGTTAGCAAAAGGGTGATCTCAAAATGCAAATTACAAACCGGAGATACCAAAATCAAACAAGCGCGAAACTTTAAATATCCGGGAAGTATTTTAACAATGGACAGAAAATGCGACACTGAAATCAAAAGGCGCATTGGGATAGCCAAAGATGCCTTCCAAAAGCTAAGCAGTGTATTAAGAAACAGAAAAAAATTCGTTAGAAACATAGAAAAGTGTACTGAACTGTTACATGATATATGTCATCCTATATAAAGGTAATTGCTGGACTATCTCTTCAAAGAAGAAGAGACTTGAGGCAACAAAAATATGGTTCTACAGAAGCATGCTGAGGATACGCTGGATCGAAATAGGTGAGCAACGACGAAATTTTAGAGAAAATGGAAACAAAAAAGAAACTTATACGTAATATCAGGAAGAGAGAGTTGAAATTTATAGGGCACATAATGAGGAAAGAGGGCTTGGAAAATTTGATATTCACAGGACAGATTAAAGGCAAGAGGGACAGAAGAAAACAATGTATAACCTACCTTGTGTAAATGGATGGCGGAACAAAGGTTAGGAGAAATAACAAAATGCTAAAATTTATTAAGAGCTACGAAGGAGAGGAAATTGTGGAGAGCCATGATCGCCTACGTCCTGAAGAAATATGGCACATGTAGAAGTCAATTAAAATATTCATTTAATTTTCTTTATCTTCACCTTTTTATGAATCATTTATTTAATTTACAATTTTTTATATATATTTTTATATTCTCCCCTCAAGTGAATGAAAAAATTTTTGCATTATTTTATATTCACCTTTATTTTATTTTGCATTTTATTTTGCATTTTATTTTGCATTTTATTTTGCATTTATTTTATTTTCATTTATTTTGCATTTTATTTTGCATTTATTTTATTTTCATTTATTTTGCATTTTATTTTGCATTTATTTTGCATTTTATTTTGCATTCATTTTATTTTCATTTATTTTGCATTTTATTTTGCATTTATTTTATTTTCATTTATTTTGCATTTTATTTTGCATTTATTTTGCATTTTATTTTGCATTCATTTTATTTTCATTTATTTTGCATTTTATTTTGCATTTATTTTATTTTCATTTATTTTGCATTTTATTTTGCATTTATTTTGCATTTTATTTTGCATTCATTTTATTTTCATTTATTTTGCATTTTATTTTGCATTTATTTTGCATTTTATTTTGCATTTATTTTATTTTCATTTATTTTGCATTTTATTTTGCATTTATTTTGCATTTTATTTTGCATTTATTTTATTTTCATTTATTTTGCATTTTATTTTGCATTTATTTTGCATTTTATTTTCATTTATTTTATTTTCATTTATTTTGCATTTTATTTTGCATTTATTTTGCAATTTATTTTGCATTCATTTTATTTTCATTTATTTTGCATTTTATTTTGCATTTATTTTGCATTTTATTTTGCATTTATTTTATTTTCATTTATTTTGCATTTTATTTTGCATTTTATTTTGCATTTATTTTATTTTCATTTATTTTGCATTTTATTTTGCATTTTATTTTGCGTTTATTTTATTTTCATTTATTTTGCATTTATTTTGCATTTTATTTTGCATTTATTTTATTTTCATTTATTTTGCATTTTATTTTGCATTTATTTTGCAATTTATTTTGCATTCATTTTATTTTCATTTATTTTGCATTTTATTTTGCATTTATTTTGCATTTTATTTTGCATTTATTTTATTTTCATTTATTTTGCATTTTATTTTGCATTTATTTTATATTCAACCATTAATTATTTGGCATTATTTTCTTATAAATTTTTCGTTTTTTAGAAGAGAATGAAAAAGAAATTTGTCTTCGCTAGATTTTTCACTCATATTTCTTTTGCTTTACATCTGAAAAGAGTGAAGAAAAGCTTGTAAAGAAGTAAAGTTCGTTAGTTGCAGACGATGGATCTTAAAGCTGAGTCGTGTTACAATTTGCTTTACGTTAACTTTCTGGTCGAATCAGATCGATAATAGTTTTTCGGAAGTCTTTCCGACAATATCCGTTTTGTTAGGGTCTCTAAAAACCAGGTTTCCGCTCATGAGTTGTAACATGCAATATATATATATATATATATATATATATATATATATATATATATATATATATATATACATAATTTGTTGGAACCGGAAAATTTCTATTTTTCTATTTTTCTTTCATTTTCTCTGCTTTTCTATTTCAAAGAAACGCCGGTTCTTGTTCGATTACCGAAGTTAAGCAACGTCGAGTTTCGTCCGTACTTAGATAGTTTGATTGATTGGATTTTTACGGCTTATCATTCCTTTGTAGGTTATTTAAAGCCAGAAAATATTTTTAGATTGTAAGAATTTTTTTGCCTAATAATGATTTAGTGATAAAAGTCTTACTAATTAACCTGCAGCTGGTGAGAAAAGGTGGATTCACAACTTTCCCAATGGTATCTACGCGTAAGTTAATATAACGAACCCAGTGGGAATTTGAACTCGGCTCCCCGATTAACAATTCCAAGCCATTACCCATTATCCAATCCGCACATTCAAGCTTAAAACACCTAGTATTCCTATGCATCCACCCATCTAGGTACTGACTAGGCTTGACATTACTTAACTTTGGTGATGCTACGAGAACCGGTGTTTCAACGTGACCGTAAAGCAGTACTTATTTGGGGAGTCGCTTAAGAACACTGGGCACTGTAAGCCTCTCCTTATGTTTCAGCTTTAAATGACCCACAAAGGAGTGACAAGTCGTAATTATTTATCGACTATCATGTCCTCTTTCTCTCTTTACTTCTTATCTCTCTCTCTCTCTTCCTCTCTTTACTTCTTATCTCTCTCTTTACTTCTTATCTCTCTCTCGTTCTCTTTTTCTCTTTACTTCTTGTCTCTCTCTCCTCTCTCTCTACTTCTTATCTCTCTCTTTCTCTTTATCTCTTTACTTCTTATCTCTTTCTCTCTTTACTTCTTATCTCTTTCTCTCTTTACTTCTTATCTCTTTCTCTCTTTACTTCTTATCGCTTTCTCTTTCTCGTTGTACTTCTTACCTCTTTCTCTCTTTCTATTTCTCTCTTTACTTCTTATCTTCTCTTTCACTCTTTACTTATTATCTCTCTTTCTTTCTCTCTTATCTCTTTGTCGCTTTACTTCTTATCTCTCTTTCTTTTTCTCTCTTTACTTCTTATCTCCCCCTTCCTCTTTTTCTCTTCACTTATCTCTCTCTCTATCTCTTTTTCTCTTTACTTCTTATCTCTCTCTTTTTCTCTTTACTTCTTATCTCTCTCTTTCTCTCTTTACTTCTTATCTCTCTCTCTCTTCCTCTCTTTACTTCTTATCTCTCTCTTCCTCTCTTTACTTCTTATCTCTCTCTCGTTCTCTTTTTCTCTTTACTTCTTGTCTCTCTCTCTCCTCTCTCTCTACTTCTTATCTCTCTCTTTCTCTTTATCTCTTTACTTCTTATCTCTTTCTCTCTTTACTTCTTATCGCTTTCTCTTTCTCGTTGTACTTCTTACCTCTTTCTCGCTTTCTCTTTCTCTCTTTACTTCTTATCTTCTCTTTCACTCTTTACTTATTATCTCTCTTTCTTTTTCTCTCTTTACTTCTTATCTCCCCCTTCCTCTTTTTCTCTTCACTTATCTCTCTCTCTATCTCTTTTTCTCTTTACTTCTTATCTCTCTCTTTCTCTCTTTACTTCTTATCTCTTTCTCTCTTCTTATCTCTTTCTCTTTTTACTTCTTATCGCTTTCTCTTTCTCGCTGTACTTCTTATCTCTTTCTTTCTCTCTTTACTTCTTATCTCTTTCTTTCTTTACTTCTTATCTCTCTCTTTCTTTCCTTTCTTCTTCTTCTTCTTCTTCTTCTTCTTCTTCTTCTTCTTCTTCTTCTCTCCCTGTCTCTTTCTCACTATCCTTTATGCACGTTTTTAGTGAATCCATGACAAAAACCCAGTGGACAAAATGCCAGTCTCATGAATAAAAGTATCCTATACAAAAAGAAATAAATTTAACATTGAAAATTCAAAGAACTTTTGATTCAAATTTTAATGTCAAATTTAGACATTAATAATAATATCCTGTTGTTGTGGAAACTAAGAAAACGGAAGCGCCATTTCACCTATTTTTCAGATACAGTGTAACCCGGATATAAGAGACCCTGATATAAGAGAAACCCGGATATAAAAGAGATTTTCTCTGGTCCCAAATTAGAGCCATACTTACCTAAACAAAATAGACCAAACCCGGATATAAGAGAAACCCGGATATAAGAGTCTTCTTCTCCTGTCCCGACAACTCTCTTATATCCGGGTTACACTGTATATGAGTCGATTCTTTTGCATGCTATGTTGACTCCATGTATTTGAATGAAAAATATTTTTAAGCAAGTTTTTGTGTAGGGATTTGCTTGTTCATAATGCTAATTTGAAGAAGTTAAATGGAAATATAAAGCACCAAAAGAGGAGAAATATACAGAGATCACCCACTTTGTGACCACCAACTTTTTCAAGTAAATCCCAATTACAGTGTAACCCGGATATAAGAGACCCGTATATAAGAGAAACCCGGATATAAAAGAGATTTTCTCTGGTCCCAAATTAGAGCCATACTTACCTAAACAAAATAGACCAAACCCGGATATAAGAGAAACCCTGATATAAGAGAAACCCTGATATAAGATACTTCTCCGGTCCCGACAACTCTCTTATATCCGGGTTACACTGTACAGAAGTACCTTGTCGGCAATATTGTTATGTGTGAATAAAAAGGAGTATCACTTCTACCGGCAGAGAAGTAACCAGGCTAAACTGTGTGGTCGTTATTATTATGGGCTCCTTAACCAAGTTGGGACAATACAATATATACATTTATATGTACATGAAATACCTATTTCTGTCGGGCACTTCACGAGTTTATGGGACCGAACTATTTGCAACTGAAATTCAGAGTAAATCGATCCAACATCTAAAAGAACATTTTCTAACAATGCTACGGTCGCATATTTGATATACAGTGTAACCCGGATATAAGAGAGTTGTCGGGACCGGAGAAGAAGTCTCTTATATCCGGGTTTCTCTTATATCTGGTTTGGTCTATTTTGTTTAGGTAAGTATGGCTCTAATTTTGGACCAGAGAAAATCTCTCTTATATCCGGGTTTCTCTTATATCCGGGTTACACTGTATTTCATAGTTAGAGAGCCCTAGTCTCCCATAAAACCCGACTTTATTTGAAAAAAGACATAACAAGAATGTTTTTTTTTTTTTTTTTAAGTTTCTACCAAACCACGAAGATTGTAACTATGAAATATATCTTTTAGTTAGAGTTTGGATCAATTTACTATGAATTTCTCTTGTAAACAGAGCGGACCCATAAACTTGTGAAGTACCCGACACAAATACATGAATTTATTACTGGCCACCGTATACCAATCGTGCATTTTTTTTCTCCTGTCACTTTATTACCGGCCACGAAATTCTAAACCGGGAGCGACAAAAAAAAAAAACAATTATTTTTAACTGAGAACAAAAGAACATTTACGCAAGTAAAACAGAAGCGAATATGATTAAAGGCTAAGCTGAGCAAATCTCTCTGACAGAAGCTTTTTATCCTAAATACCTCAATAAAGAATCTAATTACCCAGTAGAAATAAACAAAGGTTTCTAACAATCTATTTTATTGTCGATAACAGGGATTAACAAATCCGTCGCTTATAAGTTAACTTAAATCCGAACTAACGTGATAATTTATCCGGCTTGTGTATAAGGTGCATATACAGTGTGCGGCCGAAATATCTTCCATATTTACCTCCCACATAATGGTAAGGCATTAACTACATGAAGACACCCATGGAATTTAACAAAGAAGATAGAAGGATACAACACTTGAGTTTTACTACAAGCGTTTATTCTATTTATGATGACTAGTTTCTTTTCGTTCCAGTAATTGGGGTAAGTCAGTATAAGCATCGTTACTATGGTCGTGCTCAAGTCAGCTTTGTGTTGAGTTGAAACAACCAAAGAGAAAGCTTGACTTGCTTCAAAGGTTGAGGTTTTGGGAAGAAATTCGTGAGCGTTATGCGATTGAAGAGATTTCAGTGCTCAGTGGACCGAGGAAACTAATATTCCCAAGTGGGAACATAATTACCATGTTGTTCACATTTTGGAGCAAAGATGAGAAAGACAGTGAGGTCAGAAATGTTTGTCTTTTTATAGGCTTCAACATCGCCACCTAACGACGTTAGGTGAAATCAAGTGCAGTAATCGTATTTCTGGTTCTTTTACTCTTAGCATCATGGGAAAATGAGTGTCTTCTTTTTTATTACTCATTATTATTATTATTATTATTATTATTATTTCATTTTCGATTTTATTTCATTTTCCCACACACCATTGCCACTATTGTCGTACCATTATGTGGGAGGTATATGTGGGAGGTATACGTGGGTGGTATTTCTGGGGGATATATGTGGGAGGTATTTCTGCCGCACCCTATACAATTTACTATGATTCGGAAATTATAAATGCTTTTTCTGTTAATATTATTATAGATAAAAAGAAACAGTATTTTATTTATAGAAAATGCGACACCGAAATTCGAATGCGCATTGCAAAAGCTATGCCTCGCCCGGTTCACACTCCTTTTGAACAAGAGTAGAGGTTTATTCCTTGTTTACTGTTTAGGCTTGTGTTTCCGGTTCCTACTCCTAAAATCTTCTCATTCTCTTTCAATCCCAGTAGCTCCTTGCGTCTCAGTGGCATTATCGCCTTGTTTGGGGTGAAATGATAAAACAACGCAACATACTAAGAAACAGGATAATTTCGTTAGAAACAAATAAAAGATTGGTGAACTGAGATGTAATATCAATCCTCTTACATGGCAGTAAATACTGAAGAATCTCTGCTCGCAAATGAAAAAGAGACAAGATGTGTTTCTAAAGAAGGATGTTGACAATACCATGGACGGAGCGAGCAATGAAGAATTCTCAAGGAAAATGGAAATAAAAAGGACACTTTTTTTTAATCGAGTTTCCCCCCAAACAAGGCAGCAAAGCCACTGAGATGCAAGGGGTTACCCTGTGTGGAAGAATTAGAAAACAGAAACATTACCAACGAGCGAGAACAATATAAGAGTAATCAGGAAGACAGTAAATAGCGATTGACACTGCATTTACGTTTTAAAGATTAAAGTTGACTGGAAAGCATGGAGTCAGAAGAGAGTTCCACAAGCAAGAAGTGCGAAAAAAAGAAACTTTTAGCATAAAACTTACGGTTACAGCTAACCAACACAACTGTAAATTGGTGAGACCTCGTCGCTTGTCTAGTACTGCGCTTAAGTCCAGGTACCATAGCGAAGATCTCATCCGAACAGTTGCCATGCAAGTATTTATAGAAAAGGCAAAGGGAGGCAACTTTACGGCGGTTGGGAAGTGACTGAAGCCGAGACGCCAGAACAGGGCCAATAATATTGCTGATTCTTCTTTGAATTTTATCAAGGATCTCTAGATATATAGCAGGAGCACCAGACGATATGTGACAGCAATATTCTAAGCATGGACGAATGGTAGACTTATAGATATTTGATTCTTGAAAGAAAAATTGTCTAGCACAATGAACCAAATTTCTTAGCAGCAGAACTAGCAATGGATTCAGTATAGTCTTTCCATTTTATGTCCGCCGAGAACGTTAGTCCGAGAAGGCGTAGTGAGTCACTCTCTTGGAGGTTAGTATCAGCCATACTGATGGAAGGCAGAAAGGGGTCTCTCAGATGATTAATAGAGAGCAGTTTTGGAGGCGTTAAAATTAGCAAACCATCCTTTGCCCCAGTTAACAACAGACTGAAGTTTATTTTTGACATCAGCCGCCAATTTGACCATACCATTGGAAGATTATCCCGGATGTAAAGTTCAAGTCCATGCATGTGAATGCTAGAATCTTTTCAGCAAAGCGAAAGATAGCCTGGAACAGAGAATTCATTGGCAGCAATAGAAGAATTTAAATTGGTTTCGTAAAGGGCAAAGATATCCGGCGACCGTTCCAAGGGAAAGGACCCTATACTGCAGAATTTGAAAGGGAGGCCACACACATTGGAGAAAGAAAGTTTGAAATGGCTAGGTGTTTTTGTTTTTTTTTGTTTTGTTTTTTTTTGTTTATTGGTTTTCTTGTATTTCTTTTCATTTTATTTGTCATGCGGAGATTTGTTTTGAGAAGAAAAAGAAAAGGAAAAGGTCCAATATAATTATCGCTATCCATCGTCAATGGCAACACAAACTAAACAGAATGTGGCTGAGATCAGAGCATAGTGGGTCCTCAGGGTTACTCACTGGAAATATATGCAAGGACACCTACCCATGCGCGACATGGTACTACAAATACCAAGATATGCGACTGTTGATCATAGCAGCTTCTCTGAGCGCTACCAAAAGGTTCGGGCTCCCTACTAGTAATCGAATGCAGCAGAAAGCGAAATGCTCACCTGATACACTCATAATGGAAAGTTGCAGCTACTCATTAGTCCGATCACCAAAACAGTTGAATCATTATGGCCATGAAAGAAGAAAGAACCGGTAACCTATATCCAAAATGGAACAAGGGCCGATCCTCCACTCCTGTCCAATAAACATGAAAGGAGTGTGGCCGGGTGATATGTGAGCTTATCTCTATATTAAATTATGCGCAGAATCAGAAAGAGATATCTGAAGTTTCTGGGACACATACCGAGGAAGGAAGGCTTGGAGAATTTGAAGCTCACAAGACGTATCGAAGGCAAATGAGACAAGGGAAGACAGCGGGCCACCTATCTGACGATCTTGTGTGAATGGATGGCGGAACAGTGGATGATAGGGATGACAAAGGAAGAGACATTACCAAGAGGTACCAGAAGCAGGAGGTTGTGGAGAGCCATGATCGCCCACGTTCTGAAAGGACACGACACGTAGAAAATGATTATTGAGTTCCGCCCATCATATCTGCAATTAGAAGTGAGTGACCTACAGTCAATTGACCTTTTGAAAGACATACAAAACAGGAAAGCCATGTGACTTTTATGAATGACTCCGAGATGAAGGCTATTCATGCTTTAAAAATCTTTTGTCCGACAATTAATTTCCGTGTTTGGCAAAAATATTCATTTCAGAAGACATTTCCAAAAATGAAACTTGCTAAATCTGCATATATTTCTGTCTAATTTGATCGACATTAACACACACATACATATACACACATACACACGCACACACACACAAATGGAATGCTACTCTGATCCAAAGAGATAACAATTCACTACGACGAAATTGTTTAGAAGAGTGCATCCATGCAATCACCAGGCAACAGAAGAAGGACCTATACACGTAGAGTGTTCCAAACGCAAATTAAGGCTAGTATTTGTTGAGGGCAAACGATAGAAAACGGCTAGCTTGCAGGAACTTTTTTCTGGTCTCGCGACAAAGGGTGGCGATTTCCACATATTATTAAAAAATAATTAATTTTTTTCTTATGTTTTTCGATGTTAAATATTCTCGATATGAGACATTCTCTTTTTTGTGTGTTAGTGACACAAATGTCTTTGAAGGACATTTGGGTCACTAACACACAAAATTATGGAAAATAAAGCATAAATATTTTTTTTTAAATTCACATTACAACCAAAAACGTTTGCGGTTTCTCTGTCTTCGTTTTAATATATATATATATATATATATATATATATATATATATATATATATATATATATATATATATATGGGAAGTAGATTGTTTTCGGAACGACTTTTTGCATTTCCAACAATTATTCATTAAAATCCAGCAATTATTTGATTTTTGCAAGAATTTCTAAATCAATGTTTTTCACTGCAAAAAAGACGATAAATCTTCTATATTAATGTTTGCCACACACAAGCTGACACACACACACCCACACACACAAAAAAAGATTTTTAAACAAAATTTTGAACACTATTTACATTATTTGTTGCCAAATTTATCACAACGTTTCGGCCGTTGTACGCTCTGGCCTTCTTCAGGTTTCAATACCTGGTTTAGGCGGCCGAGAAACTGAAGAGAGGAATCAACAGGAGATAACTGGCATCCATTAGACATGGCAGGAACTTTTTGACAATTTATTCCGCTCATAGTATCACCCGATGTTGCAGTAGAGTGCGTTGTTCATATAAATTTCCTTCTCAGCCTCGGCCTATGTTCTTCACTAGCAATTTGTATCTTGAAGAGGTAAAAAAATTCGATCATTCGAAACGTGTTTGTTCGTGTGTTTGTATGTGTGCATATGCATGTGTGAAGCACACGCTAATGAAACATGTGTGTGACTGCTGACTGAGTGCGTGCGATAACAGTAACTTTAAAACACAGTGAACAAAAAAGATGGGAGCCAAGACTTACTTCCGTCATGGCGTTGCATGTAGAAAAACCATCGCTGATATATGCATTGTCACGAGTGTATTTGTTGTTGATCGAGGCCTGATCTGATTCGCTCACTGTCTTCCGCCGACTGTCTTTCACTGAGTGTTTAGTTGCAGATCTGGTTGCTGACGAAACGTTTTTATCGCTATGGGTCTGCCCGAATCTCTAAGTTTTGCGCGGGAATGTACTCAGTATCCTAGGCTTTCACCTATATCCAGGTCATTTGGAGTTCAACAGCGATGACGTAGTGGAGAGCACGTCACGTGATTTGTCATATCCAATCAGGTTCCAGAAGACACTATGTGTTTGTACAAATTTGTAAAAATAATCTACTGAATTTAGTTAGATTTATTTGTAGGCGGCTCTTACTTGTTCATGCTTCAGTTATTGACCGTAAATTATAGGAGTTTATATCTTAAAGGATAAAAGATGCAATTTAATAATCGAAAAATTCTTTGGTCTTTCCTCTTAACAATAATAAAGATTTTGACGATAAAACATTGTTTTTATAAAGTTTGTGGCATTTTTTCATCATCGTATGCTTATTTTTTAGCGAATCTTTGGATGTATCTATGTATATGTTATTGTTAGAAAACCCTCTTGTTATCTATCTCGTCTGCCTTTTTTTTATTCTTTATTCCAAAGCATGTTCATTCAGTATTTTAATGCCTTCGACAAGCAATACTTCGTTCTAATAACTTACCGTATAATGCATGATGGGGAGGGTTGTTTTTTTTTTTTTTTTTTTTTTTTTGTTTTTTTGTTTTTGCTTTTCGTTTGGGTTTTTCATTGGTTTTTGTTG
>OZ010599.1:16263970-16281470 GCA_963932145.1 Acanthosepion lycidas
CCTTTCATCTGCATGGCTGATGCTAACCTCAAGGACAGCGACTCATACCACCTTCTCGGGCTAACGTTTTCCGCTGACATGAAGTGGAAAGATTATATTGAATCAATCGCTAGGTCTGATGATAGGAAAGTTGGTTCACTGTGTCGGACTAGATAATTTTTCTCGACAGAATCTATCTTACATATTAACAAGTCCATGTATTGAATATTGCTGTTGCATTTGGTCTGGTCTTGTTTAAGGTTGACGGACACGCATATCGTAATTAGTTTTTTGTTTTGTTTTGTTCTTTTTTGTTTTGTTTTTTTACGAATTGGTCAAACTCAAACAAAAACATTGTTTTCAATCGTTATGAGTCTACCGATTGAATAGAATTTTATTATAAACAATTGTCTTGTAAATGGAAATTTTAAAGCATTCTGAATGTAAAAATAAAGAAAAAAGTGTGCAAGACAATAAGAAACACTACCTGCCAAAAACAAAAGTGAAGTTTTGTTGAAATCGGTTGAAAAATTTAGGAAACCCGATCCCATATATAAACGAACACATACACACACAAACAACCTTGGTTTTATACTAAGTATAACTCGATATGAGTTGTCCCCCTTTCATTCTCGTGATGCCTCTTAATTGTGTTTTCAAATTGATTTCGTGCAAAAACAATTGTGTTTTTCCAATTTTTGGCGCTGTCAGAACTACCCCCAGGTAATTTTACGTAGTGAAGTTTTGTTGAAATCGGTTGAAAAATGTAGGAAATCCGATCCAATATATAAACGTATACACACACACACACACACACAACCTGTGTTTTATAATAAGTATGATCCAGAGCCTTTTTGGAACACCGCGAACTCTCTCTATATAAATATAGTGTTTGTACATTTTTGTAAATATTCATTGGAGTTTAGATTTTAAAATTGTTATTTTATTCACCCCCCCCCCAAACATAGAGACAATGCGGTATAATGGTGGCTACAATAAGTAAGATTGCGTTGTTGTGGTGTAAGGAATAATGTTGTATGTTTGAGTCAGTGTTTGTTTAACGTTAAGACAAAAGACCATCGCGTCCTGGGTATGACGATAAACTACATCCACGTCCTGGGTACGGCGATAAACTGCATCCAACAGCAAGGTCTCAGATAATGTTTTCAGAAAAATAATGTTGCCAGCTCTAAGTTTTTGAAACAATAATGTTGCCATCTCTAAGTTTTTGAAACAATAATGTTGCTAGCTCTAAGTTTTTTTTTTTTAAAAATAGTAATGTTGCCAGCTATACGTTTTTTTTTTAAACAATAATGTTGCCAGCTATACATTTTTTATTCCTTACAAAATAGGCATTTAAAATTCATATAAACTGGATTTGGCATTAAATAACCCACAGTGGTTGATATGCCATAAAACCCAAACAAACAAAAAGACCATCTTTTTCACTATTCCCCTTTTTGGCCTTGTGCCACATTTTGTATAAAAATACAAATAAATATCACTCTCTTTCGCTGGATTTTACATACCAGTACCAAATCACTTCCTTCAAGTGATTTCATGTGATTTTTAAATGTTTCTTTCATCAAGGACCCTAACACATGAACATTGCCAAAGACTACACAATCAAACTTTGGAACATTTTTAAGTGTTTTTAATTTTTCACCCTTCACCAGGTGGTGACATGTTTTAATCCTTACAAATCAATAAATGTACACAATTGTAATTAAGGTGTTGGTTGTTTGCCAATAATAAAACTTTGGCCATTTTATTAAGAACTCTACCTTTGTTGTAACTCGGTTTTTGGTGTCATAAATTGTATATATTGTATATTCTTTATATTAAGAATCCTGTTGAAAATAGCGACCCCTCTGTGGGCCGCTGCACTAGTTTAAAAGCTGCCTTATCGGGTGGCATTTAAGCTACCTCTTGCGGGTGGGTCTTGATTCGGCCTTCATCACAATAGTTTGGGAGGAGTAGATGTGATAGGCAGCAAGAAACTACAAAACTCAAAACTGATCGCTGCATTTAAGTGTTGCATTAAGCTTGCCTTTTAAAAGTTGAACGATAATTCTTCTGTCGCCATTTAATTTAAAGAAAATTTCATGAACGTAGATCCTTCATTTCCGTACAAACAATTATTTTCATTTCATGGATGACTTTCGCTGGATTTTGCAATTAATTTCAATTATTCCCAAATTTATTTCCAAGTTATAAAAATTGTTTTCGTACAAAAAAAATCGTCGCCAAAAATCACGTAAAAAATCGTCGAAAACAATATATATAAAGAAAGAGAGAGAGAAAACAGACTGAAATATAGATAGATAGATAGATAGATAGATAAGAACAAACTGAAATATATATATATATATATATATATATATATATATATAGAGAGAGAGAGAGAGAGAGAGAGAGAAAGTAGATAGATAGATAGATAGATAGATAGATAAGAACAAACTGATATATATATATATATATATATATAGAGAGAGAGAGAGAGAAAGTAGATAGATGGATAGATAAAGAACAAACTGATATATATATATATATATATAGAGAGAGAGAGAGAGAGAAAATAAATAGATAGATAGATGAGAACAGACTGAAATAGATAGATAGATAGATAAAGAACAAACCGATATATATATATATATATATATATATATATATATATATAGAGAGAGAGAGAGAGAGTAGATAGATAGATAGATAGATAGATAGATAGATAGATAGATAGATAGATAGATAGATGAGAACAGACTGAAATAGATAGATAGATAGATAAAAATATATGGTTACACTTTGTGAACTCGACAAAACCAATGACACAATGACTTTTAGACTCATGATTGAATATCGTGTCTGTTATAAATTAACATTTCACTCCGTTCTCGCATTGACTCTCCGGCAGTTGTCACTGCTGTCGTAGAAACATTGCCATTTAGAAGAATATCCCGCCTTCAATAATGTTAAATTAGATGTTATGTAACATGGTACTGTGGCCGTTGGGTTAAAATTTGTGTTTAGATGTGGAAGTCACGAAAGTAGGGAGTTATTTGTCTACAAGTGGCTATCTATATGGCTCGCTATAGATTTTTGCTTTAATTAAACCTAATTTAAAATTAATTATTTTTTTAGTTACAAGCTAATAAAACAATAAAGTTAATGTTTTAGAGATTGAATAAAAAATTATTTTCCATAAGATGGCTGAAAAATATTAATAAGTCAATAAATTACACACATACAGACAACTGCCCTTTAGGGTGATACTGAGTCTGTGTGGGAGTCGAGGTCCTGGTGTGGACGTCTGTTAGTGTGAAAGTCACCAAAGTAGGGGTTACTTGTTTACAAGTGGCTATCTTTGGATAACGTCCTTAATCCAAATATACACCAATTTATGGCCTTTTAAAAATGCACGCGAAGATAATTAATATAAAGATATATTAGGTTGGTGTAAAAAAATAATGACGTTTTCTCACATATGTTACTATGTGAGAAAACGACATTATGTTTGCACCAGCCTAATATATTGCATGTACAGATAAATATTTAAATCTCTTAAAATAAAATATAAAATAATATTCAAAGAGTTCAGTAGTTCTTATAAAAAAAAATCCCCGTGTCTTTTAGCCCTTAGCATGTGTATGTAGGTATTAGGCTGGTGCAAAAATAATGACGTAATAATGTCGTTTTTTGACGTTAAAAAATACGTCAAAAAACGACATTATTACGTCATTATTTTTGCACCAACCTAATATGTAAGTAGTTCTTTTATGGGCGCGTGGCCGAGTGGGTAGAACATTCGCTTTCTGATCATGAGAGCCGGGTTCGAATCTCACTGCTGTTGATTTGGTTGGTTTTTCAGGAAGAATGTTATCGGTCTGGAAAGGGACGATCCCGGCGTGCAGCAAAAACCTTTGGAAAACCATACCACGAGTTGACCTAAGCCTTGTGAGTGAAATTGGAGATAGGGGACACTTGAATAACAGAACCCGGTGTTTTACAGAGAAAAAAAAATTGCGCAAACTATCCATCGGCTTAAAAAGAAAAACTGTTGCCAACTATAAAAATAGATAACTGAAATTTTTGGTGGGGACATAATGAGGAAAGACGGCTTGGAAAATTTAACACTCAGAGGACACATGGGATGTTAACAAAAGCAGAAGAATGCAGTGAATAAGCATCTTCTTCTTCTTCCAGTGCTGGAAGTGCCAATGGAGCTTGGGTAATTTTTGGATGGTATTACCGTTAAACCCACTTTAAACCATGACCCTGTGTCACATTCGGTATCGACGTGAACGCGCTGAAAAATACCCCTTCTTATTCCATTAGTGAGCTGTAAGTTCCACTGGAACAGCTTCTTTTCACGAACTACTACTTTGTGGAACCGACTCCCCAGGGGATGTTTCCCTGATCACTACAATCACTAACCTGTTCAAGTCTAGGGTTAGTTGTTATCTTTCCCATATATCTTCAAAAACTACTCCCCCTTACCTCTTACTCTGTTATCCTCTACCCTGAGTAGAGCTTGCTCATTGTATTGAGAAGTTAGTCCCTCTTCCAGGAGGTAATATCTATCTATCTATCTATCTATCTATCTATCTATCTATCTATCTATCTATCTGTATTTCAGTCTATTCTTTATCTATCTATCTATCTATCTATCTATCTATCTATCTATCTGTATTTCAGCCTATTCTCTATCTATCTATCTATATATATATATATATATATATATATATATATATCTGTATTTCAGTCTATTCTTTATCTATCTATCTATCTATCTATCTGCATTTCAGTCTATTCTTTATCTATCTATCTATCTATCTATCTTGTTGATCACGCTAGATAACACGCTCTTTCCCAGAAACTATAACTAAGGTCTGCTCAGCATAGTTGCAGTATAAACCGCAGAATGTTGAATAAACACAAATGTGCCTGACCAAGCGTCTGCAATAGGGATTGGCTAGCCGCCCTAGTAGATGGGTATCCTCAAATACGAGTGACCCACTATCTATCTATCTATCTATCTATCTATCTATCTATCTCACGTGAATCTTGGGTATTGTGTTAAGGAGTTAGTCTCTCTGTCGTGAGGTAATATGAAATTCCGTTTTTCTGATTCAGATCTTAATCACATTGTGAGACTTTGTTCAGGAATGTTTTTTATAAAAAGCAATTTAAACTTTGAATCTTGATGATGAATCGTTTGTACCGCAAACCTTATTTCTCCAAAACCATAAATCTTTTTGTTGTGTAATTAAAACCGTTTATCTCGTTCCAGTGTGGAACAGATCTTCACATACAAAAAAAATCGAACCTACCTTAAGCGTGCAGATCAATCACTGGGTGTCTCAAGCCAACCAAAGTGGATGACTTCTACTTGCGTAGTGGTTTCACCCGCCACTCCCCACTTACATCAGGACAGTTCACTCTCAGCTTGTGAAATTGAAGCAGGAAACTGACCCTCGTCATCCACTCCACGGCTGTGAACCAATCACAAAGAGGGTCAAGTCAAGGCAGCTTTCTACATTCAGTTAAACCACTGAACAACAGAGCTCCAAGTCTTCCCCTGTGGTGCAGCCACCATAACAACGTAGAACACAGGTTCACTCTCTCAGCCGTACAGAATCCCGGCTCCCCCACTGGTTCCAGTGATGTCTGGCCCTTCTAGTCATGCCTGAATCGCCTTCGGATAGATGCTGGACGCTGTTGAACGAACCTTCAGAAAATGAAGATAGTCCATCGACGTTGATCCCAGCTGCCAATGCTATGAAGCATCTTCTAGTTTGCTCCAATCTTGAAGATCCATCCACACTTAACGACCTTGAAACCTTAATACTCCAGGCAAGGTTCTGTGGGCAACACTGGATGGATATGGTTTGGCGACTCGATAAGAACAATCTCGCTCCAGAAATTTCCTTTGTATCTTGTTCTACTTAGGACAAACTGTTTGAACTGTAATTTATTGGTAAACTTATCATTGCTAAATACCATGTCGTGGCTTGAATTATTAAATACATTTTATACATTGATTGATTCGTTTTTACAGCCTATCAAAACTTTGCAGGTTATTTAAAGCGAGAAAATATTTTTTTAATTTTGTAAGAACTTGTATTTTTTAGATTATAATGTTTTAGGCATGTACGTCTTACTAATTAGCCCATAGCTGAGGGAGAAGATCTGGATTCATAGCCTTTCCAAGAGTAATTTGCCCGTAAGCTTTGCCATTTTCTCTACTGAAATCCAAATGTTTAACCTGGTATATTTCTATTTTGGAGAAGTTCGCTTCTGTCGGGGAAGTCAAAAACGATATTAGTTCAAGCCCCAAGAGAGGCACCCCACCAGCCAGTACCTCTCCTTCAGGATTAGCCTGAGGTCATTACCCGGCGCTTGAGGCATGCTCGAAAGGGAAATGCCAAGGTGACTCGAGCAATTTTTCTAAGGTATTGTCAGTAAATGCATATTAAATTCGACCTTGTGTCACATTCGATTGCGATGTGGGAGGACTGATAAATGTGTAAGCTTTATGATAAATCTTTATGATAAATCTTTAAGCTAGATGTTTAAGTTTTATGATAAATCTTTACGATAAATCTTTATGATAAATCTTTATGATAAATCTTTAAGCAAGATGTTTAAGCTTTATGATAAATCTTTATTATAAATCTTTATGATAAATCTTTATGATAAATCTTTAAGCTAGATGTTTAAGCTGTATGATAAATCTTTATGATAAATCTTTATGATAAATCTTTAAGCTAGATGTTTAAGCTTTATGATAAATCTTTATGATAAATCTTTATGATAAATCTTTATGAAAAATCTTTATGATAAATCTTTAAGCTAGATGTTTAAGCTTTATGATAAACCTTTATGATAAATCTTTAAGCTAGATGTTTAAGCTTTATGATAAATCTTTATGATAAATCTTTATGAAAAATCTTTATGATAAATATTTAAGCTAGATGTTTAAGCTTTATGATAAATCTTTATGATAAATCTTTATGATAAATCTTTATGATAAATCTTTAAGCTAGATGTTTAAGCTGTATGATAAATCTTTATGATAAATCTTTAAGCTAGATGTTTAAGCTTTGATAAATCTTTATGATAAATCTTTATGATAAATCTTTATGATAAATCTTTAAGCTAGATGTTTAAGCCTTGTGATAAATCTTTATGATAAATCTTTAAACTAGATGTTTAAGCTTTATGAGAAATCTTTATGATAAATCTTTAAGTTAGATGTTTAAGCTTTATGATAAATCTTTATGATTAATCTTTATGATAAATCTTTATGATAAATCTTTAAGCTAGATGTTTAAGCTTTATGATAAATCTTTATGCCAAATGTTGAAGATTTATGGACTGAAAACATTCGAACTTAGCTGTAAGATCTTTAATTTAACAAGTAAAGATTTTACATTGTTCGGACTGTTGTCCTTATCTTTATTGTCATATGCACAACGTTTCGGCCGTTGTACGCTCCGGTCTTCTTCAGAATACGTTAGAATTTTGAACAGAACCCTTTATTTCGTCCACTGCAGTAGATTGTTCTTGTTCCACGTGCCATGCCTTTTCTGGGTATCAATTTGTGTTAGTGGGTATTATACTAATTGTTAAGAGTTTCTAGGAGGAGGGCATGTGGAAGATTTAACAAAACTCATCCACTCTAGTGACTTTCGAAGTCTAGCTTAGATGTGGTACAAGGGTGAAAGCATGGTGCAACCCAGTGAGGATCGAACTCACTACTCAATCATAATTGTTCTATCGAGACAAGCCTGCTGGCCATATACCACGCCGAGTTGCCCAAACCTCACCCACTATGTATACCACTTAAAATCAACAAATATCTTATATAAATGAAGAATTATATTTTTGTCCTATCACAAATTTTTTTCATGATTACCTGTACATAATTAAGGGTAACCCACGTGTTGAGACACATAACTCGAGTTATGATCATTCAAGCCATTCTAAGTAAAATGTACTCTATAGAAGGTCCTCGGGTTACGTCGGACCCGACATACCGCGTTTTGTGGTTACGACGCCATCACCCATAAAATAATAGGACGTCACGCGGCGCTACATGAAGAAGACGGCGTTGTTTCTTCAGCGGTTGTACGTCATATTGGATTGTGCCACATTCGTTATCTCTTGTTTGTGTCGTTTTTTTTTTGTTTTTTTTTTGGTGGGGGGTTACTTTTTGCCCTTCATTATGGCTCCCAAGCGTAAGGAAGACGCGTGGGTGCTTATGTAGGTGAGTTCAGACCTACGTCGAAAATCGGGTTACGTCGCGCCGTATGACCCACTGTATATATATATATATATATATATATATATATATATATATATATATATATATATGTATAATATATAGGTTAATGTCTGAGGATTTTTACACACACACACACACACACATATATATATTAATTTAATTGAAATTTCAAATTTTTATTTTATTTTAAAAGTTATTATTATACAAAATAAACAGCCCCATATCATTCATTACAGGAAAAAGTACCTTGAAGTGCATATAATTAATGTGCGCATATACATATATATATATATAAATATATATATATATATATATATATATATATATATATATATATATATAGAGAGAGAGAGAGAGAGAGAGAGAGAGAGAGAGAAGGTCCTCGCGCCACGTCGCTATCTCTTGTTTGTGTCGTTTTTTTTTTGGGGGGGGGTACTTTTTGCCCTTTATTATAGCTCCCAAGCGTAAGGAAGACTTGTGGGTGCTTATGTAGGTTCAGACCTACGTCGAAAATCCAATTAGTTCGAGCCGTAGGAACGGATCTCCGACGTAAGTCGAGGACTCCCTGTATATTGTTTTGTTCGCTTTATTTTATTAGAATTTTAACTCCTCCAGAAAAAATGCAACCGTTCACCGGAAATGCATGATTTTTAACCTCTTCAAAAAAAAAATATCTGTGTAAAAGGGGGTTTGGGGGGTGGCGTAAAAAATGATTATAAACTTAGCACGGTACTTGAGTATAGACATTATTTCCATTAAAAAAAATATTACAAGTATTTAATTCGGTTCATATACATTTGATCCGACAAAGCGGCTTTTTTTTTTTTTTGTAATTGCTGCTTTTTTTTCCTTTAACCTAACGCAGAGCTTGTTGTAGGCCACTCCCCTCACTTTTTTGTTTTCGCAATTCCCCCCCTCCCTTTTACAATTTTCTATTTATAATTTTTATTCTTATTTCATTCTTCTTCTCAGACTGAACTTAACTAGGGAAAAAAAGGCCATCGACACTTTCTTTATCTCGTAGTGTTTTTCTTTCTTTTATATATTTCCTATGGGTACTTCGACTTGGTGCATTGGTTAACAAGCTTATCCCGCTAGATCAATTGTGAATGAGCTCGATACCCACCATACTTTCGGCATTGTGCTACATCTAAGATACGCTTACAAAATCACTATCAGATGACAGAAAGTAATATTCCTTATTTTATAAACTTTTAGGTTAATTTGCAGTTTAGTACCCGCGCAAACAACGCATTCCCGCGATGGGAATGAATCCGAACTTTTACTGTCGATAACTCCAAAACAGTAGATTTTATCAAATTTATCAAGTCACATTCGGATGAAGTATATAAAATTACACATAAATGTAAATATTCTGGAAATTTTTAATGCGAACTGAGCGCGGGTGCTAAACTGCAAATTAACCAACATTTATTTACTTTTTTTTTATTTTTATTTATTTTAATCAAGCTACGAGCCTCGTTTTGAAATTCTTACATCAGCTTATAGTTTGGTTTTTCAAATTCTGGCCATACCTTGTCTAAGAAGCCGAACTCATTTTTATAGATACTTCAGAAATTTTGTCCTTTCTTCAAATAAGAGACGGAAAAATGGACTTTACTGACGCTAGTTGAAATAAATTATACTGAATTTCGGACAAAACTTTTTCGTTTTATCTCAAGTGCAGGTAAGTTCAACCTTTTCTTTCATCTATTTCATTTTCGTTCTTCAAAATCTAAGACTGAATTATTTTTCAGGTTTTGCTAACTGAAAAAATAACTTCTATTGCATTTCGAACATTTTCGCCTTATTTTGAATACATATCTTTTTATAGCCCAAGTCGAGATCATAATGTGCGTACGATGTATTTAAGGGATAAACAAATTACTTTTTTTTTATGTTATAATAGATTGGAAATTACGGAATGGACTATATTCGAAAAAAGGTTTTTAATTCTCATTCCCTGTGGGTGGGTCTTTAACTTTTTGTGATTTCACTCTTCTTTCCCATACGTACATACATAATATGAATGATTGTTTATCTTCTTTTATTACTGAGGCGTTGTGTAAGCTTGTTAATCGCTACATGATTTATATGTTTCGTAGGCAGTTCTTTGCGTGGAAGCCATTTCTTTTTGCAGTCGTGTGGTTCTGTCGTTCAACGGGAAGAAACAGTGTTTCTTAGCTACGATGAAAATGAAGATTTGAATTACGTGGGTAAAGGAAGTTTGCAGATATAAATATATATGTGCCATGCGTGAAAACACGCTTAGGCTATCGTGTATCTTTCGATAAATGACTGACGAGGCAGATTTATTTTTCCCGCAGTAGGTTGCCATTTCTTGCTACGGTAGATCAATTGCCATCAAAGTTTATAGAACCCGGCCTGTTCGGCTATTTCCCCATAGATGGGGGGGGCGGGAAGAAGAGGGTTCATACCTTTCCCAAAGGTCAGTCAGTTATGTACCATGCATGATACACGCTTAGGCGATCATATATCTTTCGATGCATGACTGCATTTTTTTTGCAGATTACCATTCCTTCCTGCGTTAGACCAGTTGCCATCCAAGGCTATAGAACCCTGTCTGTTCTGGGGGGGGGGTGGAGAAGAGGATTCGGACTCTTTCTCAAGGGTATTAGCACGTAAATGAATGTAATAGATTTGATTGGAATTCGACCTCGGCTCTCCAATTCCTCAATCCGAGCCTATATATATATATATATATATATATATATATAATGTGTGTGTGTGTATAATTTTCAGTGGATACTGTTTAATAAAATGTTTAAAGTGATAAAAATCTGTCGGATTAATAAATAAAAAAAACAATTTTTTTTTTTTTTTTTTTAGAAAAGAAGTAATGAATTTGTTTAAACAATTGCTTTAAGCTTGAATACGAACCTACGTAGATAGAATTTCGAGAGCCTACGACGAGAAAAATTAAAAGGTACTATTTATCGTTGCCTGATCAGTAAATTTTATCGTTGCTCAGCCGGCCGATTCCCACTTCCGGTGAGTGGGAGGACGCAGGTTCGAATCCAGTCGAAGAGCGAATATTTTTCTCTTAATAAGTTTTTTTCTTGAATATTCATACGGGTGTATACGAAAACAAATAAGCAGAACGTCTACCCAAATATGAGTATCGTCGCTCTGACATTTTGGTGTCCATCAAGCTTTCCGTGCGCACCTCGAAATCCTGTTGTCTACCGCTCGCAAATAGGTTTGTTCCCTAAAACGGTTGTTACAAGCAATGCAGTCCATACTGACTGCTAGCAAACCATAGATACAGCACCAGTCAATGAAATTATCAATAGTATTGTAAAACTGTGCTCTAATCTTCAAAATGGTGATGTCTTCAAAAAACCTGTTGATTGGGAACGCGTTGAACACCAGCCATAATACTTGGTTTGAAATGAACAGTGTAGTGATGAATGTAAGCAGTGCAAAAAGGATGGCCAACAGGAAAAAATTATTTCTTGGCAGGGATTACATCGCAGCGAAATATTGCAACAAGGCGGGTGCAAAAGTGTAACAGCGCCTGAGCATCCACTAAAAATAACGTTTAAAGTTTCATATATATATATATATATATATATATATATATATATTATATCTGGAAAAAGTACAAATTTTAATTTCATTTTTCGTTTCATCTTTTGAAAGTGATGTCTGAAGATCCAGGAAAGAATAAGTCTCTGGTGAAATAATTTATTACAATAGAGCCTTAAAGTGGTCTGTTTTTGTTTAAATTAAATTATATATAATGTGAGAGATTGTTGGACTTCGGCAAAATGTGACTAAATATATTACTATATGTGAATGGGAGCTAAAATCAGACCTATCGTGAATGGGCAGGCTCCTGAAACCTGTGCCCCTCGTCGCCCACCTCGGAAATTAGTTATTCTCCACCTGTTAAAATGACGAAGTAATTTTGGTATGCAAATTCTAACTCTCGGCTCTCCCCGACTTAAAGGCCGGTCGGACCTACCCACTTTGGCTCACAGTCAGTAAGTCATGTAACATGCGTGATACACGCTTAGACGATCATGTATCTTCGATACATGACTAACGAGGCAGATTTTTCCCGCAGTAGGTTGCCATTTCTTTCTGCAGTATTGAACTCACTTTTGAGGGTCGTCTCACTTAATCTAACTAACGCCTTTATCCACTGTGCCATGTGTCCTTGAGGACATCTGTGTATCTGGCACAGTGGATAAAGATGTTAGGTAGATCCAGTGACAGTGACCCAAAGAGTGTGAGTTCAACCAGACGTGGTTTACTTTAAAGAGATATTTTATGTGATTGATTCAATTTGGAGCCTATGTTATAGCTATAAAGAGAGTCTGGGTTGTCTAAAGAGAAGAGTGTAAGCAAAGCTGAAGTGTCCAGAATGGTTTTGACTTTCACAGGCACAAAACGCTGACTGTGTCTTGGAGCAGATCGAAAGACAAAAGGAGAAAAGCAGAAAGACGACAAAAGGATTCTACAAGTATCTACAGATATAGGAAAGTTTTTCCATAGTTGTTCAAATTTGTGTAAATTTATCACACTTTGAGCTATTAACCTTGATTTTGAACGTATTTTGAAATTACAAGATTTTCTCTCATTTTTGTAACTCGGTTTGTAAAACTGAACTATAATCTAAAAAGAAAATGGGCCAGCGACGACTGTGAACACGATTACCGTCTCAACGCTTTTCGACTGTCAAATGTATCGAAATAAGAGAATATTTTGTTGATTTTCTTTTATTACAGTTGCCTTCTTTATAAGTCCAATAGAATTGAATTTAAAATTCTTATTTAAGCTTTTCGCACAAAATGACAGATCGTTTTGAAAATTGTGCATTCGGTATTATCTTTGTTTCTTTTTTTTCTTTATTTTTCTTTTTTTCTTTTTCTTTATTTCTCTTTGTTTTTCTTCTTTTCTTCTTTTCTTCTTTTCTTCTTTTCTTCTTTTCTTCTTTTCTTCTTTTATTCTTTTATTCTTTTCTTCTTTTATTCTTTTATTCTTTTCTTCTTTTCTTCTTTTCTTCTTTTATTCTTTTCTTCTTTTATTCTTTTCTTCTTTTCTTCTTTTCTTTTCTTTTCTTCTTTTCTTTTCTTTTCTTCTTTTCTTTTCTTTTATTCTTTTCTTCTTTTCTTCTTTTATTCTTTTATTCTTTTCTTTTCTTTTATTCTTTTCTTCTTTTCTTCTTTTCTTCTTTTCTTCTTTTCTTCTTTTCTTCTTTTATTCTTTTATTCTTTTCTTCTTTTATTCTTTTATTCTTTTCTTCTTTTATTCTTTTCTTCTTTTATTCTTTTCTTCTTTTATTCTTTTCTTCTTTTATTCTTTTCTTCTTTTATTCTTTTCTTCTTTTATTCTTTTCTTCTTTTCTTCTTTTCTTCTTTTATTCTTTTCTTCTTTTATTCTTTTCTTCTTTTATTCTTTTCTTCTTTTATTCTTTTCTTCTTTTCTTCTTTTCTTCTTTTATTCTTTTCTTCTTTTCTTCTTTTCTTCTTTTATTCTTTTATTCTTTTCTTCTTTTCTTCTTTTATTCTTTTCTTCTTTTATTCTTTTCTTTTCTTCTTTTCTTCTTTTCTTCTTTTCTTCTTTTCTTTTATTCTTTTCTTTTCTTTTATTCTTTTCTTCTTTTATTCTTTTATTCTTTTCTTTTATTCTTTTCTTTTCTTCTTTTCTTCTTTTCTTCTTTTATGCTTTTCTTTTCTTCTTTTATTCTTTTCTTTTATTCTTTTCTTTTCTTTTATTCTTTTCTTCTTTTCTTCTTTTATTCTTTTCTTCTTTTCTTCTTTTATTCTTTTCTTTTCTTTTATTCTTTTCTTCTTTTCTTCTTTTATTCTTTTCTTCTTTTCTTCTTTTATTCTTTTCTTTTCTTTTATTCTTTTCTTTTCTTTTATTCTTTTCTTTTATTCTTTTCTTTTATTCTTTTCTTTTCTTTTCTTCTTTTCTTCTTTTCTTCTTTTATTCTTTTCTTTTCTTCTTTTCTTCTTTTATTCTTTTCTTTTCTTCTTTTATTCTTTTCTTTTCTTCTTTTATTCTTTTCTTTTCTTCTTTTATTCTTTTCTTCTTTTCTTCTTTTCTTCTTTTATTCTTTTCTTTTCTTTTCTTCTTTTCTTCTTTTCTTTTATACTTTTCTTTTCTTCTTTTCTTCTTTTATTCTTTTATTCTTTTCTTTTCTTTTATTCTTTTCTTCTTTTATTCTTTTCTTTTCTTTTATTCTTTTCTTTTCTTTTCTTCTTTTATTCTTTTATTCTTTTCTTCTTTTCTTTTCTTCTTTTCTTTTCTTCTTTTCTTCTTTTCTTCTTTTATTCTTTTCTTCTTTTATTCTTTTCTTCTTTTATTCTTTTCTTTTCTTCTTTTATTCTTTTCTTCTTTTATTCTTTTCTTCTTTTATTCTTTTCTTTTCTTCTTTTATTCTTTTCTTCTTTTATTCTTTTATTCTTTTCTTCTTTTATTCTTTTCTTCTTTTATTCTTTTCTTCTTTTATTCTTTTATTCTTTTCTTCTTTTCTTCTTTTCTTCTTTTCTTTTCTTCTTCTTTTCTTCTTTTCTTCTTCTTTTATTCTTTTCTTCTTTTATTCTTTTCTTCTTTTATTCTTTTCTTCTTTTCTTCTTTTATTCTTTTATTTTCTTCTTTTATTTTCTTCTTTTCTTCTTTTATTCTTTTCTTTTCTTCTTTTATTCTTTTCTTCTTTTTTTCTTTTATTTTCTTCTATTATTCTTTTCTTCTTCTTTTATTCTTTTCTTCTTTTATTCTTTTCTTCTTTTTCTTTTATTCTTTTCTTTTATTCTTTTCTTCTTTTCTTCTTTTATCCTTTTCTTCTTTTCTTCTTTTCTTTTCTTCTTTTCTTCTTTTCTTTTCTTCTTTTATTCTTTTCTTCTTTTATTTTCTTCTTTTATTCTTTTCTTCTTTTATTCTTTTCTTCTTTTATTTTCTTTTCTTTTATTTTCTTCTTTTCTTCTTTTCTTTTATTCTTCTTTTATTCTTCTTTTCTTCTTTTATTCTTCTTTTCTTCTTTTCTTCTTCTTTTATTTTCTTTTCTTCTTTTATTCTTTTCTTCTTTTCTTCTTTTATTCTTTTCTTCTTTTATTCTTTTATTCTTTTCTTCTTCTTTTATTCTTCTTTTCTTCTTTTATTCTTCTTCTTTTCTTTTCTTCTTTTCTTCTTCTTCTTTTTTCTTTTTTTCTTTTCTTCTTTTCTTCTTTTATTCTTCTTTTATTCTTTTCTTCTTTTATTCTTTTCTTCTTTTCTTCTTTTATTCTTCTTTTCTTCTTCTTTTCTTCTTCTTTTCTTCTTTTCTTCTTCTCTTCTTCTTTTATTCTTTTCTTCTTTTCTTTTCTTCTTTTCTTTTCTTCTTTTATTCTTTTCTTCTTTTATTCTTTTCTTCTTTTATTTTCTTCTTTTCTTCTTCTTTTATTCTTTTCTTCTTTTCTTCTTTTATTCTTTTCTTCTTTTATTCTTTTCTTCTTTTCTTCTTTTCTTCTTTTATTCTTTTCTTCTTTTATTTTCTTCTTTTCTTCTTTCTTTTCTTCTTTTCTTCTTTTATTTTCTTTTCTTCTTTTATTCTTTTCTTCTTTTATTCTTTTCTTCTTTTCTTTTATTCTTTTATTCTTTTATTTTCTTTTCTTTTATTCTTTTATTTTCTTTTCTTCTTTTCTTCTTTTCTTCTTTTCTTCTTTTATTTTCTTCTTTTATTTTCTTCTTTTATTCTTCTTTTCTTCTTTTCTTCTTCTTTTATTCTTTTCTTCTTTTCTTCTTTTATTCTTTTCTTCTTTTCTTCTTTTATTTTCTTTTATTCTTCTTTTCTTCTTTTATTTTCTTCTTCTTTTATTCTTTTCTTCTTTTATTTTCTTCTTTTCTTCTTTTCTTCTTCTTTTCTTCTTTTATTCTTCTTTTCTTTTCTTCTTCTTTTATTCTTTTATTCTTTTCTTCTTCTTCTTTTCTTCTTTTATTCTTCTTCTTTTATTCTTTTATTCTTTTCTTCTTTTCTTTTCTTCTTTTATTCTTTTATTCTTCTTTTATTCTTCTTTTATTCTTTTATTCTTTTCTTTTCTTCTTTTCTTCTTTTATTCTTTTCTTTTCTTTTATTCTTTTCTTCTTTTCTTCTTTTATTCTTTTCTTTTCTTCTTTTCTTCTTCTTTTCTTCTTTTATTCTTTTATTCTTTTCTTCTTTTCTTCTCTTCTTTTCTTCTTTTATTCTTTTCTTCTTTTATTCTTTTATTCTTTTATTCTTTTCTTCTTTTATTCTTCTTTTCTTCTTTTCTTCTTTTCTTCTTTTATTTTCTTTTCTTCTTCTTTTATTTTCTTCTTTTCTTCTTTTCTTATTCTTTTCTTCTTTTCTTCTTTTTTCTTCTTTTCTTTTCTTCTTTTCTTCTTCTTTTATTCTTTTCTTTTCTTCTTTTCTTCTTCTTTTATTCTTCTTTTCTTCTTTTATTCTTTTCTTTTTTTCTTTTATTCTTTTCTTTTCTTTTCTTCTTCTTTTATTCTTTTCTTCTTTTCTTCTTTTCTTCTTCTTTTCTTCTTTTATTCTTTTCTTCTTTTATTCTTCTTTTCTTCTTTTCTTCTTTTATTCTTCTTTTATTCTTCTTTTCTTCTTTTATTCTTTTATTCTTTTCTTCTTTTCTTCTTTTATTCTTTTCTTTTCTTTTATTCTTTTCTTTTATTCTTTTATTCTTTTCTTTTCTTCTTCTTTTCTTCTTTTCTTCTTCTTTTCTTCTTTTATTCTTCTTTTCTTCTTTTCTTCTTCTTTTATTCTTTTCTTCTTTTATTCTTTTCTTCTTTTATTCTTTTCTTCTTTTATTCTTTTCTTATTCTTTTATTCTTTTCTTCTTCTTTTATTCTTTTCTTCTTCTTTTATTCTTTTCTTCTTTTCTTCTTTTATTCTTCTTTTATTCTTCTTTTATTCTTTTCTTTTCTTCTTTTCTTCTTTTCTTCTTCTTTTATTCTTTTCTTCTTTTATTTTCTTCTTTTATTCTTTTCTTCTTCTTTTCTTCTTTTATTCTTCTTCTTTTCTTCTTCTTTTCTTCTTCTTTTCTTCTTTTATTCTTTTCTTCTTTTATTCTTTTCTTCTTTTATTCTTTTCTTCTTCTTCTTTTCTTCTTTTATTCTTCTTTTATTCTTCTTTTATTCTTTTCTTTTATTCTTTTCTTCTTCTTCTTTTATTCTTTTCTTCTTTTATTTTCTTCTTTTATTCTTTTCTTCTTTTCTTCTTTTCTTCTTCTTCTTTTCTTCTTTTCT
>OZ010599.1:16291470-16331470 GCA_963932145.1 Acanthosepion lycidas
TCTCCCACGTTCACGAGGTTTTATTTTTTTCATTTCCTTTAGTTTTACGGGTTTTTTGTTGGGGGGGGGGGTACTTGTTTCACGAGGTTTTATTTTTGGGTCATTTTTTTTTTTCTTTTCTTTTTTTTTTTTTTTCTTTTTTTACACGTTCTTCTCTCTGTCTTTCTCTTTGTCTCTCTCAAAACAGTAATCAATTCGTCAAATGTTTTCAATAATGATTACATCGAAAGAAAACTAATGCTAAACACAACATTCATTTTTAATTAGACATTGGTTTGATTGGGAAAGGCATGCGTCGTAATTGACCTCCCCAGAACAGCGGTTGGTGGTGTCAGGCGAGGACAGGATTTGTTTATTATTGCTCAAGGGACTGACATTCAATTACAGATAATCATTCCTTGACATTCGACTCATTTTTCCTGATCCGAAATGAACTTTGACGGTATGTCAGTGGCAAATAAATTAGTCGAACATTCGCATTTATGTTCGAACTTGATTTCTTTGTCAGTTACATATTTTGGCTGGCACTTTCTCCGACCTTCTTTGAGTTGTCTGATGCTTTGATGTTATTGGTCTTTTGGCGACGATAATCTGTGAAGGATTATTCTTTAAATCGGTCAAATATGTTAATGGCTGTAAAGACAAATAAATTTTGTTTCTGCCATTTTTTTCTGTCACTTTTTTCCTTTGTTTATTTTTCCGTTGGTGTTTTTCTTCCGTTTTTTTTTTTTTTTTTTTGTTGGTTTTGTTTCTCTTTTCTCTCTCAGATTTATGATTTATATCATTCTCTGTCTCATTTCTCGCCTTTTTTTTTCTCCTTGGTTTCGTTACTTGTTTCTCTATTGTTTCTCTATTGCCTTGTTTATTTTTTTTTTGTTTTTTTTTTTAGGTTTTTTTTAATTATTTGTTTCTCCTCTTGTTTCGTTACTTTTTCTACGTTTTCTTCTCTCATCTTTCGTCACTTTTTTTTCTTCTCTCATCTCTTTCGCTGTTGTTTTTTCGTTTGTTTCTCGATTCATTTCTTGTCTATTCCGTTACTTACTTTGTCTCCCTTCTTTCGTAACTTTTTTTTTCTTCTCCCTTCTTTCGTAACTTTTTTTTTCTTCTCCCTTCTTTCGTTACTTTTTTTTTTCTTCTCCCTTCTTTCGTTACTTTTTTTTTCTTCTCCCTTCTTTCGTTACTTTTTTTTTCTTCTCCCTTCTTTCGTTACTTTTTTTTTCTTCTCCCTTCTTTCGTTACTTTTTTTTTCTTCTCCCTTCTTTCGTTACTTTTTTTTTTCTTCTCCCTTCTTTCGTTACTTTTTTTTTCTTCTCTCATCTCTTTCGCTGTTGTTTTTTCGTTTGTTTCTCGATTCATTTCTTGTCTATTCCGTTACTTACTTTGTCTCCCTTCTTTCGTAACTTTTTTTTTCTTCTCCCTTCTTTCGTTACTTTTTTTTTCTTTTCCCTTCTTTCGTTACTTTTTTTTTTCTTCTCCCTTCTTTCGTTACTTTTTTTTTCTTCTCCCTTCTTTCGTTACTTTTTTTTTTCTTCTCCCTTCTTTCGTTACTTTTTTTTTTCTTCTCCCTTCTTTCGTAACTTTTTTTTTCTTCTCCCATCTTTCGTTACTTTTTTTTTCTTCTCCCTTCTTTCGTTACTTTTTTTTTCTTCTCCCTTCTTTCGTTACTTTTTTTTTCTTCTCCCTTCTTTCGTTACTTTTTTTTTTCTTCTCCCTTCTTTCGTTACTTTTTTTTTTCTTCTCCCATCTTTCGTTACTTTTTTTTTCTTCTCCCTTCTTTCGTTACTTTTTTTTCTTCTCCCTTCTTTCGTCACTTTTTTTTTCTTCTCCCTTCTTTCGTCACTTTTTTTTTCATCTCCCTTCTTTCGTCACTTTTTTTTTCATCTCCCTTCTTTCGTCACTTTTTTTTTCATCTCCCTTCTTTCGTCACTTTTTTTTTCTTCTCCCTTCTTTCGTCACTTTTTTTTTTCTTCTCCCTTCTTTCGTCACTTTTTTTTTTCTTCTCCCTTCTTTCGTTACTTTTTTTTTCTTCTCCCTTCTTTCGTTACTTTTTTTTTTCTTCTCCCTTCTTTCGTTACTTTTTTTTTTCTTCTCCCTTCTTTCGTTACTTTTTTTTTTCTTCTCCCTTCTTTCGTTACTTTTTTTTTTCTTCTCCCTTCTTTCGTTACTTTTTTTTTTCTTCTCCCTTCTTTCGTTACTTTTTTTTTCTTCTCCCTTCTTTCGTTACTTTTTTTTTTCTTCTCCCTTCTTTCGTTACTTTTTTTTTTCTTCTCCCTTCTTTCGTTACTTTTTTTTTTCTTCTCCCTTCTTTCGTTACTTTTTTTTTCTTTTCCCTTCTTTCGTTACTTTTTTTTTCTTTTCCCTTCTTTCGTTACTTTTTTTTTCTTCTCCCTTCTTTCGTTACTTTTTTTATCTTCTCCCTTCTTTCGTTACTTTTTTTTTTTCTTCTCCCTTCTTTCGTCACTTTTTTTTTTCATCTCCCTTCTTTCGTCACTTTTTTTTTCTTCTCCCTTCTTTCGTCACTTTTTTTTTCTTCTCCCTTCTTTCGTTACTTTTTTTTTCATCTCCCTTCTTTCGTCACTTTTTTTTTCATCTCCCTTCTTTCGTCACTTTTTTTTTCTTCTCCCTTCTTTCGTTACTTTTTTTTTCTTCTCCCTTCTTTCGTTACTTTTTTTTTCTTCTCCCTTCTTTCGTTACTTTTTTTTTTCTTCTCCCTTCTTTCGTTACTTTTTTTTTTCTTCTCCCTTCTTTCGTTACTTTTTTTTTTCTTCTCCCTTCTTTCGTTACTTTTTTTTTCTTTTCCCTTCTTTCGTTACTTTTTTTTTTCTTCTCCCTTCTTTCGTCACTTTTTTTTTCTTCTCCCTTCTTTCGTCACTTTTTTTTTTCTTCTCCCTTCTTTCGTTACTTTTTTTTTTCTTCTCCCTTCTTTCGTCACTTTTTTTTTCTTCTCCCTTCTTTCGTCACTTTTTTTTTCTTCTCCCTTCTTTCGTTACTTTTTTTTTCTTCTCCCTTCTTTCGTTACTTTTTTTTTCTTCTCCCTTCTTTCGTTACTTTTTTTTTCTTCTCCCTTCTTTCGTTACTTTTTTTTTCTTCTCCCTTCTTTCGTTACTTTTTTTTTCTTCTCCCTTCTTTCGTTACTTTTTTTTTCTTCTCCCTTCTTTCGTTACTTTTTTTTCTTCTCCCTTCTTTCGTCACTTTTTTTTTCTTCTCCCTTCTTTCGTCACTTTTTTTTTTCATCTCCCTTCTTTCGTCACTTTTTTTTTCTTCTCCCTTCTTTCGTTACTTTTTTTTTCTTCTCCCTTCTTTCGTTACTTTTTTTTCTTCTCCCTTCTTTCGTCACTTTTTTTTCTTCTCCCTTCTTTCGTCACTTTTTTTTTCTTCTCCCTTCTTTCGTCACTTTTTTTTTCATCTCCCTTCTTTCGTCACTTTTTTTCATCTCCCTTCTTTCGTCACTTTTTTTCATCTCCCTTCTTTCGTCACTTTTTTTTTTCTTCTCCCTTCTTTCGTCACTTTTTTTTTTCTTCTCCCTTCTTTCGTTACTTTTTTTTTCTTCTCCCTTCTTTCGTTACTTTTTTTTTCTTCTCCCTTCTTTCGTTACTTTTTTTTTTCTTCTCCCTTCTTTCGTTACTTTTTTTTTCTTCTCCCTTCTTTCGTTACTTTTTTTTTTCTTCTCCCTTCTTTCGTTACTTTTTTTTTTCTTCTCCCTTCTTTCGTTACTTTTTTTTTTCTTCTCCCTTCCTTCGTTACTTTTTTTTTTCTTCTCCCTTCTTTCGTTACTTTTTTTTTCTTCTCCCTTCTTTCGTTACTTTTTTTTCTTCTCCCTTCTTTCGTTACTTTTTTTTTTCTTCTCCCTTCTTTCGTTACTTTTTTTTTTCTTCTCCCTTCTTTCGTCACTTTTTTTTTCTTCTCCCTTCTTTCGTTACTTTTTTTTTCTTCTCCCTTCTTTCGTTACTTTTTTTTTTCTTCTCCCTTCTTTCGTTACTTTTTTTTTCTTCTCCCTTCTTTCGTTACTTTTTTTTTTCTTCTCCCTTCTTTCGTTACTTTTTTTTTCTTCTCCCTTCTTTCGTTACTTTTTTTTTCTTCTCCCTTCTTTCGTTACTTTTTTTTTCTTCTCCCTTCTTTCGTTACTTTTTTTTTCTTCTCCCTTCTTTCGTTACTTTTTTTTTCTTCTCCCTTCTTTCGTTACTTTTTTTTTTCTTCTCCCTTCTTTCGTTACTTTTTTTTTCTTCTCTCATCTCTTTCGCTGTTGTTTTTTCGTTTGTTTCTCGATTCATTTCTTGTCTATTCCGTTACTTACTTTGTCTCCCTTCTTTCGTAACTTTTTTTTTCTTCTCCCTTCTTTCGTAACTTTTTTTTTCTTCTCCCTTCTTTCGTTACTTTTTTTTTTCTTCTCCCTTCTTTCGTTACTTTTTTTTTTCTTCTCCCTTCTTTCGTTACTTTTTTTTTCTTCTCCCTTCTTTCGTTACTTTTTTTTTCTTCTCCCTTCTTTCATTACTTTTTTTTTTCTTCTCCCTTCTTTCGTTACTTTTTTTTTTCTTCTCCCTTCTTTCGTTACTTTTTTTTTTCTTCTCCCTTCTTTCGTTACTTTTTTTTTTCTTCTCCCTTCTTTCGTTACTTTTTTTTTCTTCTCTCATCTCTTTCGCTGTTGTTTTTTCGTTTGTTTCTCGATTCATTTCTTGTCTATTCCGTTACTTACTTTGTCTCCCTTCTTTCGTTACTTTTTTTTTCTTTTCCCTTCTTTCGTTACTTTTTTTTTTCTTCTCCCTTCTTTCGTTACTTTTTTTTTCTTCTCCCTTCTTTCGTTACTTTTTTTTTCTTCTCCCTTCTTTCGTTACTTTTTTTTTTCTTCTCCCTTCTTTCGTTACTTTTTTTTTTCTTCTCCCTTCTTTCGTAACTTTTTTTTTCTTCTCCCATCTTTCGTTACTTTTTTTTCTTCTCCCTTCTTTCGTTACTTTTTTTTTCTTCTCCCTTCTTTCGTTACTTTTTTTTTCTTCTCCCTTCTTTCGTTACTTTTTTTTTCTTCTCCCTTCTTTCGTTACTTATTTTTTCTTCTCCCTTCTTTCGTTACTTTTTTTTTCTTCTCCCTTCTTTCGTTACTTTTTTTTTCTTCTCCCATCTTTCGTTACTTTTTTTTTCTTCTCCCTTCTTTCGTTACTTTTTTTTCTTCTCCCTTCTTTCGTCACTTTTTTTTTCTTCTCCCTTCTTTCGTCACTTTTTTTTTCATCTCCCTTCTTTCGTCACTTTTTTTTTTCTTCTCCCTTCTTTCGTCACTTTTTTTTTTCTTCTCCCTTCTTTCGTTACTTTTTTTTTCTTCTCCCTTCTTTCGTTACTTTTTTTTTCTTCTCCCTTCTTTCGTTACTTTTTTTTTTCTTCTCCCTTCTTTCGTTACTTTTTTTTTTCTTCTCCCTTCTTTCGTTACTTTTTTTTTTCTTCTCCCTTCTTTCGTTACTTTTTTTTTCTTCTCCCTTCTTTCGTTACTTTTTTTTTTCTTCTCCCTTCTTTCGTTATTTTTTTTTTCTTCCCCCTTCTTTCGTTACTTTTTTTTTTCTTCTCCCTTCTTTCGTTACTTTTTTTTTCTTCTCCCTTCTTTCGTTACTTTTTTTTTTCTTCTCCCTTCTTTCGTTACTTTTTTTTTCTTCTCCCTTCTTTCGTTACTTTTTTTTTCTTCTCCCTTCTTTCGTTACTTTTTTTTTCTTCTCCCTTCTTTCGTTACTTTTTTTTTTCTTCTCCCTTCTTTCGTCACTTTTTTTTTTCATCTCCCTTCTTTCGTCACTTTTTTTTTCTTCTCCCTTCTTTCGTTACTTTTTTTTTCTTCTCCCTTCTTTCGTTACTTTTTTTTTTCTTCTCCCTTCTTTCGTTACTTTTTTTTTTCTTCTCCCTTCTTTCGTTACTTTTTTTTTCTTCTCCCTTCTTTCGTTACTTTTTTTTTCTTCTCCCTTCTTTCGTTACTTTTTTTTTCTTCTCCCTTCTTTCGTTACTTTTTTTTCTTCTCCCTTCTTTCGTTACTTTTTTTTTCTTCTCCCTTCTTTCGTTACTTTTTTTTTCTTCTCCCTTCTTTCGTTACTTTTTTTTTCTTCTCCCTTCTTTCGTTACTTTTTTTTTCTTCTCCCTTCTTTCGTTACTTTTTTTTTCTTCTCCCATCTTTCGTTACTTTTTTTTTCTTCTCCCTTCTTTCGTTACTTTTTTTTTCTTCTCCCTTCTTTCGTTACTTTTTTTTTTTCTTCTCTCATCTCTTTCGCTGTTGTTTTTTCGTTTGTTTCTCGATTCATTTCTTGTCTATTCCGTTACTTACTTTGTCTCCCTTCTTTCGTTACTTTTTTTTTCTTCTCCCTTCTTTCGTTACTTTTTTTTTTCTTCTCCCTTCTTTCGTTACTTTTTTTTTTCTTCTCCCTTCTTTCGTTACTTTTTTTTTCTTCTCCCTTCTTTCGTTACTTTTTTTTTTCTTCTCCCTTCTTTCGTTACTTTTTTTTTCTTCTCCCTTCTTTCGTTACTTTTTTTTTCTTCTCCCTTCTTTCGTTACTTTTTTTTTTCTTCTCCCTTCTTTCGTTACTTTTTTTTTTCTTCTCCCTTCTTTCGTTACTTTTTTTTTCTTCTCCCTTCTTTCGTTACTTTTTTTTTTCTTCTCCCATCTTTCGTTACTTTTTTTTTTCTTCTCCCTTCTTTCGTTACTTTTTTTTCTTCTCCCTTCTTTCGTTACTTTTTTTTTTCTTCTCCCTTCTTTCGTTACTTTTTTTTTTCTTCTCTCTTCTTTCGTTACTTTTTTTTTTCTTCTCCCTTCTTTCGTTACTTTTTTTTTCTTCTCCCTTCTTTCGTTACTTTTTTTTTTCTTCTCCCTTCTTTCGTTACTTTTTTTTTTCTTCTCCCTTCTTTCGTTACTTTTTTTTTTCTTCTCCCTTCTTTCGTTACTTTTTTTTTCTTCTCTCATCTCTTTCGCTGTTGTTTTTTCGTTTGTTTCTCGATTCATTTCTTGTCTATTCCGTTACTTACTTTGTCTCCCTTCTTTCGACACTTTTTTTTTCTTCTCCCTTCTTTCGTTACTTTTTTTTTTCTTCTCCTTTCTTTCGTGTTTGTTTCGATATTTTTTCTTGTTTATTTCTATATTTATTTGCTTCTCGTGTGTTTCTCCTTTTTATTCTCTACTTGTTTATCGACTTTTTTCTTCTTTCTTTTTTTAATTTTCTTGGCGCTTTACTTTTCGTATTTTTTAACATTTTTTTACCACTATTTTCATAAGTGTTTTTCATTTTTCTTTTTTTCTTTTTGTTTTTGTACTCATTTATTTTACTTTGCTTTTTCTATTTGGTCATTTTTTCGTTGTTATATTTTAATCTTTCTCTGCTGTTTTTTGTTTAGTTTTTTTTTTTTTTTTTACTATTGCAAGGTTTGTTTTACAACATGTGGGCTTGCATTGTCGTACTGGAAAATGACACCTTTTCGATTTTTTTCTGACATTTTTCTTGAACCAAAATCTCTTCAAATGGCCAAAAGTAGCCGAGATATCGATTTGCAAACACTTAGTAATCTCTTCCGTCGAAATCTTCGGTTTATTCTCCACGATAGCAAGCAGAACGTCTTCATCGATATTGGAAGGTCACTCGGAGCATGGTCGATCGTTTATGTTAAAATCACCCTGACGAAATTTGCGAAACTACTTTTTCACCGCCCGAAGAGCTGGAGCAGGATCCAGATAAACCTTTTGAATGTTTATTTTTGTCGGAGTTCCTATACTAACTACTTTCCGAAATTCATATATAGTGAAAGTGCAACTTTTCATCCTCCAAAGTCTGACTCGCAACTGAACGATGCAAGGTTTCAATCTAGGACACACCAGATATCGGTATCAAAACAAACGCCAGTGTTATTTTATAAAACAAGGAAAATCGGACACGATCTTTTGCAAAGATATTCTCTCTCTCGTATATATATATATATATATACTAAAATTAATTGGTAATCCGTATGGATAATTCCAAAGAGGATATATTTAAACCGTTCGCTCTGGTGAAGTGAAATCGAAATCTCGATTTCTCGTGATTTCCTGAAATCTCCGCTTTCTTATATATATATATATATATATATAAAATAGTTATTGGTCAGAGCTGAATTAGGCCAGGAAACAGTTTTATTAAAAAGTGCTAAATACAGGTATACAGAAAATAAAAATTTAATATGCAGAGCTTTTAAATTTAAAAAAAAATAGATCAGCCCATCACGCTACCTTGGTTTTAACCTTTCGGTATCGTCAGGCGCTATAAGCCAAATGATTTCTTAACTCTTTATTATTTATATATAAACGCACAACGTAAAGTGTAATAGAAGGTAGGGGGAGAAAAGTAAAAATATTGAAATTGTATAGGGGTTGGGTAAATTGTACATACTTTCTTCCTGGTTCATATTTTAGTGTCTATGCATCGTATCATTATTTCCGGTCTTTCACTCAGTAGAATTTTTGGGTCTGGAAATATTATTATTGTTAACTTTTCCTTCTGTCACAATTTGCAGTTACCACTATGATTGCTGTAAGTTTTGGCTTTTTTTTTCATATTTTCCAGTTTGCAATTGGATCTTTGTATTTTTTAATTCCCATAGATGGCTGGCTAGTCTGGTAGAATTCTTAAGACTTTCTAGCCTGTATGATGATTTGTGATTATAGTATCTCTTCTTGAAGCTACCTTCAATATACTCCATGTATATTTTGTATCTTTTACTTCGGCTTTGTAAATTACTTCTTTTTTTTTTTTTTTTTTTTTTTTTTTTTTTTTTTTTTCAAACTCCATCAAGTGAATATCTACAGTTACATATTTCAATGTTAACGACATCTTGCTGTATGTTAGCTTTGAAATTCCTGGCATTTTGACTTTTTATTATATTTTCCAAATTACTACTACAACTGTAGCTTAATTTAACTTTTCTTTTTACTAAAGATCTTGTGTAATTAAGCAATTTGAAAAATATTTTCCCTATTTTACATTTGACCTCTAAATTAAAAGGAGGAGTTAAACCAAATAATATTTTTCTTTTCCTCAAATTATCCTTCATTTGTTATTTTATTTGAGTTTTATGTCCCTGTTTTATGCTCCTCCTCTTTTATGCTCCTCCTCTTTTAAAGGCTTTTCATAATCTTTCTTTTTTCTTTTTCTCATCAAAAATTATTTTACAAGAGTAATTTCTAGATAACCTACACTCTATTCCTTTAGGGATGCGCTTAATTATATTCACAGGGTGGTTAGATCCAGCGTTCACGTACCTCGGTTTTATGTTGGGTTTCATGTATAGGGAGACACTGCCAGTTTGTAGATTTTAATTCTACATCTAAATATTGGACAATCTTCTTACTCATATCGACCTCTATTTCAAAGTCGATGCTTTTGAAGAGTTTGAAAAGCATCTTTCTTATAAAGACGAAAGAAAATTATCTTAACCGATACGTTTCGTCCCCTGATGGAAAATGTAGCGAATTTTTAAATTTAAGAACGCCCATAAAACTACATGAAATTAACTGAAAGTCAAGGTAAATTATAAAAAATGCTAAGTGATGTTATTTAATGTTTAATAAACAAACGTGACTAAATGGCGCCCTGGGTATGACAATAAACTACATCTGCGTCCTGGGTAAGACGATAAACTACATCCAGCATCAAGGCCTCTGATCAGGAGGCTTTGAGGAGCGTGGAACCACCTCTTAATTGCTGGTGTTCCCAGGTCTACCTTGACCCGGGGTGGTAGCACCTGTTAGGGTCCCAGCTATGGGCAAGTAGTTAACTTCGAAACTGATATAAAAGTATTATAAAAGTGTAAAAATAGGTTTTAATACCGAAATACTTTGTAAAAAAATTATTACCAGAAATAAATTTTAGAAAAAAAACTATTACTAGCAATAAGTTTTTGAAAAAAAAAATATTACTAGAAATAGATTTTTGACAAAACAAAATATTACCAGGGGAAAAAAAAGTTGTCAGCTTTAAATAACCCATTGAGGTGTTGATATGCCGTAAAACACAACAAACTAAACCGTCCCTAAATGTTGTTGATTTTTTTTTTTTTTTTAATAATCTAATTATTTATATTTTATTTTAAATTTTATATTTAATATGAATACTTTAGTTTATATGAACTTGTTGCGATATTTTTACATGTTGTTTTAATATCCTAAAATAAATAATATTGCTCCACTCTGTATTGAGCCCTCTTTTAAATTAAGCATATGAACGTCGGAATTTTACTCTATTCCTTCTCATATTACCTGTGTGTATGTATATCTATCTATATATATATATATATATATATATATATATATATATATAAAGTAAAATCGGATGATCCGCAGTCCTTTAAAAGGGCTGTAGTGAAATAATTTATTACATGGAACGTTAAAGTGGTCTGTTTTTATTTAATATATATATATATATATATATATATATATATATATAGAAAGAGAAAGAGAGAGAGACCGGGTATAACAGCAAAATTGTCCATCCCACAAAATGTATGATGAGTAAAAAAAAAAATCACAAAACATATCAGTTTTTTTTTTTTTTTTACCCATTATTTTCAAGATAAGACGTTTAGTCATTTTAACCTCATTTGTCGTAAGAATCATTTACGAAACCCTTTGATTTATTTAGCTAGAAAGAGGACAGGTTATAATTGTTTTGTCTCATCCCTACTATCTTCCCAACTGAGCAATCGTGAGAGGAAAAACATTCATATTCTGGCTTCCATCTGTAAAGTCCATTCAAGAACCATCAAGTTTTTTGTTTTGTTTTGTTTTTTGTTTTGTTTTGTTTTTTGTTTTGTTTTGTTTTGTTTTTTGTTTTGTTTTGTTTTGTTTTTTGTTTTGTTTTGTTTTGTTTTGTTTTGTTTTGTTTTGTGTTTTGTTTTGTTTTGTGTTTTGTTTTGTGTTTTGTTTTGTGTTTTGTTTTGTGTTTTGTTTTTTGTTTTTTGTTTTGTTTTTTGTTTTTTAAGAGGGTACAGTAAAGAGGAAAACTGGATCAGGAATTCATTACAGCAAGAAAGATCATTATTACAACTCGGTGTTAAAGAGATCAAATTGAAACGATCCAACTCAATCCATCAGACGTTTGGCACGTGAGAGAGGAGTTTCAGCCATGACAGTCCAAAGACCAGTGAAAAAAAAAATGAAGTCATACGTGAAACCTAGAGGGCACATTGTTATTTCAACACAGAAAGTTAAAAGGTTAGAGGGTGCAGATCATCTTGAATAAGTTGAAAAATGATCCTGGAATTATATGTATATATGTATGTATATATGTATGTGAAATTATTTCAATATTTCATGAGCTTCTGATCCTTAGCTATGATTAATTAATGATGAACATGTCATTTTCGTTTATGATCGATTTCATCACGATTCTTCTGTTAAGCTTGGAGAGGAATTATACATTCCTGTTGCTCAAAGGAGAGTCCAATACTGTTATAAAAATCTTTGAAAATTCCAGTAAGATATCTTGTATCATTTCTTACCTACAAAGGTTAATCTGCCAATTGGACAATTTTGCAGTTACACTTTTGAATAATTTGCTGTTACACCCTGTGTGTGTGTATATATATAATTTTATTTATTATATGTATTATTTTATTTTATTCATATTTAATATTTTATTAAATTTTTATTTTCTTTAATTTGTATTTATTTCTTTAATTTGTATTTATTTCTTTAATTTAATATTAATTTATATTTAATATTTAGTTATTAATTTATACTTATTAATTAATATTTAATATATTTTTATTTTATTTATTATTTATATATTACATATTGTTTTAATTTTAGATGTAACCTTTTTACTTATTATTTCTTAAAAATTTTCTTAAATTTTTATATTCTCTTACGTAATTTTCCATATATAATCTAGATGTTAATATTTTAAAATATAGGTCAAGGTTATTTTAACGATCTTTTTTATTAGACATTCCCACTTCTACTACCACGATATTGGGAGTCACTTTATAGCAAGACTCTTACAGTTGAGCTGGCTAGGTGTAACTATAAATTCTATGCTAACAGTTTCTTTTCTCGAACTTTTCGCTTGTGGAACTCCCTTCCGACTCCATGCTTTTTCAGTCAAATTTAATCTGCAAAAATTTAAACGCAGTCAATCGCTATCTAGTGTCCTCCTGATTACTCTTTCCTCTTTCCGCTCATTATTAACGTTTCTGTTCCTAATTCTTCTATACCCTGTAATCTCTTGTGTCTTAGTGGATTTACTTCCTTGCTTGGGGTGATACCGATTAACAAAAAATGTATCGCAAACAAAGGCCAGTGATATGTATATCCAGTAATTTCTCAGAAATTATAAGAATTAAACATAAAAAATATGTCCTAAATCGACACTGAGCAAAGATTTTAAGGCATTAACATGAATTAAGATGCATGTATTGAGGCAATACGTTTTCAAACCTCAGCACTCCGACTCCTCAACCGTAATGACGAACCAAGCAGCCATCTTAACAGTTAGGTATGCGTGCGCATTACTTCCGGTTTTTAAATGTAAGTCAAATCAACTTTCGATTTAAAATTGGTAAGGAAATCCGATTCTTTTGAGATAAGTGTTCGAGAGAGAACGTAATCGAACGTAAATAATACGGTAAGGAATCGATATGAATAAAATTCGAGGTTTTAATAGTTAAAATGAAAACCTTTCCGGCAGTTGATTGTCTATCGGTTAATGTAAACAAAACACGCAAAGGCCGATCGATAATCAACTCTTTGGCAGCTTTAATTAAAAGTTAACCCGAATTAAAAAAAAAAAAATGTCCAAGGTTTATTTCGGGTAAAAACATAGGTTGACATGTTCACTAAAAAAGTAAACATCAATATGGCCGCACATATAGATATAATAAGTAATAGATCCAAGTAGTGTAAGTGTGCAGTAGTGTAACACTTGGCTACTCTAAAGGAGAATTTGGCGAGCCGATTTCGAATTCCAGCCGGATTCGTTGCGTTCACTATATCGCAAATACTTTTGAGAAAGGAATGAGTCCATCACTGCCTTGATCATTTTTTTAAACAAGGTCAATACACTGAAACCCTTGGTCACGCTGACTTCGTGCTAGCACAGCTATCGACAACTTCCGAACAGTTCCGCCTACCAAATCTAACTAAAAAGGATTGGGTTATCCCGTGGTATCGCTTGGATCTCCTCCCCAGGCAGATATTATCAAGAAGCCACTTCCCTGACGAATTGAGGGAGAGTGCATAATCTGGCGTGATCAATTTTTTTTTTTTTTAACAAAGTCAACATCCGTATTATTTCACTATCAAAGTTTGTGCCCAATTCGTGGAATGATTTTCAGGCAACAGACGATAAGGAAAATATATTTATGGATGGCCATAAACGCCTACGTTCAGAAGGAACATAACATTTTTTTAAAAAAAAATGAACCCTTCTTTTGTGTCCATAATATTAAAGAATCGATACATGAAAAAAGATAAAAATCAAACATTAAATTGTATTTTCTTCTCTGTAAATAGGAATTCAATTCGTGATCTTACTCCAAGATTACTATTTCTATAAAATAAATTTGTTTTTCGTTTTAGGCTTCCATACTTAAAAATTATACCCATACTTGCATTAATAAATGACAGAAAGTCAGGGTCCAGTTTGTCATTATACGTACACTGTAAATCAAATCATCATTTGCATCCACTTTAAGCTTTTTTCGAAAAGTGAAAAGATTTTCAAAGAAATGAATGAGGCTTGTACAGAGAAAATAAGCTTTAGCTTAACCGAATCATAAAAACTTTTAGACTAGTAAAACTATCGATTTTAAATCGATATCGTTCAGGTAATATATATATATATATATATATATATATATATATATATATATATATATATATATATGTGTGTGTGTGCGGTACTTATTAGAAAGCGCTCAATATCAGAGATAGAGCTAACATATTTGGTTGGATTGATGTGACCCTGGGTTTCACGCTTTTGCGATCGTCAGACAATCTGACGATCGCAAAAGCGTGAAACTCAGGGTCACAAACTCACATCAATCCAACTAATATATATATATATATATATATATATATATATATATATATATATATATAGCAATTATTAGTCTGTTCGGTAAATAATGACCGATTTCAGAATGAACTTTTATTCCTAAATTAATGTTTTTAAACAGTGTTTAATTCAGTCAAAATAGGAACCTGGTTCATCTGTCGATTTCTGCCATCGAGTTACAAAGTTATTTACGATAAAACTCTAAAGGTCTTAACGCCAGTAAATATTTGAATGCATTTTTTTACATCTACTTTTTGGCTTAAAAAATTGTCAAGATGCTTGAAAAAGTGGACGTTATTTGGCCAGAGATCAGCGGAATAGGATGGGTGTGGCAAAGTTTCATATTCCAAGTCAGTAGGTTTCTGGCTGAGCATTGTCATAAAGCAGAATTGGACCTCGTCGATTAACCAATGCCAATCGCATTTTGTTTAACTTAATTTGCATTTCATCCAGTTGCTGGCAGTAAACTTTTGCAGTGATGCTACTGGTTAGATTCTAGAAATCCGTAAGTGACAACGCCGATAATGAACCACAAGACAGTCAGCATAATCTTCTGTTTGGTGAAATTTCGATTTTGGAAAGTGTTTTGGGTTCTTCGTCATAATCAAGACATTGAGCTGAAGGTTTTCAATTGTAATAAAGGGTCCATTTATATCCAGAGGAGAGCCTAGGAAAGGCAGATTTATTCTTCATTTTACATTTCTCCCGTTATGGACATTATTATATCCGTCATATAATAACACCGTAGTTCACGGATGGGACGGAATGGTTGGAAGAAAGAAAGAATGACAAACATGCTCTGTTCACTGAAAGACTTTTATAATACGAAGACATACACAAAACGCTCACACACACACACACACATGTATATATACGTGCTCCATGTAGAGAACTGTATATCACATATATCTACACAGCAAAGTATAGGATGAACAAAAAGGAAAGGTCTTGCATATAATTTAGAGATACTCCTGACCTGGAGAAGCCATTTTTAGGACATCAGATTTAAACAGGCCGGATTCATCTGTGCCGAAAGGAAACGGCTCCACGTGCTTGTTGGCTGCTATGGGAAGCAGATTTAACCTCAGCCTGGGCCCTTTGGCACAGGCTAAATGGAAGCAACCTTACCGTTTAGTTGCTGTTCACTAACTGAAAAATTACTGCCGTTTTGGTCACTGTAAGAAGTGACGTCACGAAGCGACTGTCATGTGACCCACGTGACTTCTCTCAACCAAAAGGAGAGAAGCGCCTGCAGTATTTCTGTAAGACTCCCCTCTTAATAGGTTCTCAAACTTGCCTCTTTTTTTTTTTTTTTTTTTTTTTTTTTACTTTTTGTTGATATAGAAATGTGGGAACATATTTTATACAAACTACAATATAAACAAGAACATGCCCGCAACGTAATATTAAAAATTACTAGATTATTGAAACAGAGCCAGTTCTATAGTACAAACAGTTCTTCCAGTGTTAGTATAATAGTGATTTTCTAAGCCCGGCTTAGATGTGGCACAAGGCCGAAAGTATGGGGCACCCAGTGAGGATCGAACTCGCTACTCAGTCGTAATTGATCTAGCAAGACAAGCTTTCTAACCATTACACCACGCCGAGTGCCAGTGTTAGTATAATGTTCAAATGCAAAATACTGTGCCATACTGCCCGATTACACAGTCGGTGCTTCACCCAAAGCTCTGTTGACAATGGCAGGAGTTTGAGAAGCATGTCAAGCTTGAATTCATGCCAAAAACGTAAACGAATCAATTCTTTTTTTTATGTTCAAGATGAGAGGTATATAAAGTTTTAAGTTAAATTTTGAAAGAGACTGATATAAAATTAACAAAGAGGACACTTTATTCATTAAGGAGTGATAGATTTTTGTGCAGCTATTATAATAATATAACGCAAAAGTTTTGTTCTGAAATAAGACATTATTTTCTGAACAATATCATATGACAATCGCAGTAATCAGCAGAATAATAGTTGTCGTAGACACCTGAAAAAATATGTCCCAGACTTGGGTTGAGACATTTCTTTGCAATATATTCTTTCTTTATCTGTAAATTTCGATTACTTCTAGGGAAAGATAACGAAATAGTTTCCTGTTACGTTCGTCATGGTTTTGAATTCTAGACTAGCCTTTTCATCCCCAAGCCTAGAGAAAGTTATATAACCTATCGACCGATAGCTTCTGGAGGAGAGATAAATAAATGCCTTCTGCCAAAGGCAATAGTGTGAAAGGGAACACAACAAACTAAACCGGAATTTAAATTCGGCTCTCGATTTCACTCTTTGCACCGATAACTGTAACGCTACCCGCACATCCTAAAAATAAGTTTATTTTCATTTTTATGTTTCAACAAATATGCGCAATAGAATATATGTAACCTCAGCGCAATGTATGGGAAAAGAAAATATTTTAATAAAATAAAGTGTGAAATGATATTAAAACGGGGATTTACACCTAAAGTCACAACGTTTAGCAAACATTCAATCGTGTTTTTTATTTTGTTTTTGTCTTCCAAGTAAATATGCAAATATTCTTTGTTTACGCAAGCAGATGCCGCCATCTTGCAAAACGATAGCCCATTATCGTAACAGATGTTATCTCGTCTGACGTTCGAAACTTGACGATTTGCTAAGACTTGTTATCTCGTCTGTGTCTTAGAAAAGATTAAAATTGAAACTGGGACAAATTTGTTTTATTATTAGGTTGGTGCAAAAATAATGACGTACTAAAATTCAAAAATACGTCAAAAAACGACATTATTACGTCATTATTTTTGCACCAACCTAATATCTGCAACAATTTCACAAATTTCAGGTTAACAATCCTTAAAAAAGTTTTAGACCAGATGAAATAATAAAACTGCTAAAAATATAAATAAAATGTATTTCTTTTCAAAATTACGTGGGTTGATTCATAAGGTCATCAAGCCTATAAAATAAGTTTGACTAGATACAATAATGAAATTGCAATAAAAACGAAGAAAATGTATTTCGTTTCAAAATTATGAGGGTTGATGGATAAGTAAACTCTCCAGTTCTGTAGAACAATTTTATGAATCTGTATTAAAATAAATTTATTTCTCTTCAAAATAACAAATTAATTTTTATTTTTATCATTTAGTGCTACGGATAAATAGTGGGTTCTATAGCCTTGGGTGGCAACAGGTCTCGGATAATTCAAAACCTCCAACTATGGGTTAAATAGCCTCACCAACCAGCAACTAATCGAGCGTAGTGAGTGCGGCTTGACCCCTGAAGACATGGTCAATCGGGAGGGGATTCTCCAACAGGAGTGAGTTGTCCCTGGATTTGGGGAGCTATACATTTTTTTTAAATGTTCTAATCACTTATTTTCATTCAGTCTATGAATGAAATGTTTTGGGGTTTTTATTTTTATTTTTTTTATTATTTCTCTGTTTTTTTTTTTTTTTTTTTTTTTTTTTTTTCGTTTGACGTTTACATTTCTTCTAGTTGCCCACAGCAATTTCAATTTTTCAATTGAATGAAAAATTTAATCGATCAGTGACTTTTTTCAAGTTTCGGAACAAAATTTTAGCAATGACAAAAACCCGAGTACGAAAACTTTTTTTTTTTTTTTTTTTTTTTTTTTTTTTTTACTAAATTTCATCCGATACAAGGTTCGAGAACCACTCAAGGTGAAAATTTATAGTTAAGAAAATGTCAGCCTTAAATGGTGTGTGTGATATAAATAAAAGAGGAAACAGACGTCAAAATTAAAGTTCAGGGAAGCAACTACGCGGGTGTCTTTTCCATAAAATGGCAGTTTTTGAGGGTGAAACTATCAGAGTGGAACGTTCTTATATTTGAGATACAGAGAAAATGAGGTTGATACAACTCCGTGGAAGTGGCAAGGCGAGTCATGCTTGCAAATGGCTGAACTCGTAGAACTATAGTATGGAGATTATCTGAATATTTGCCATTAAAATCCAAAGAGATTAATGATAGACTTACAATGTTGCATTTGTGAGAAGGTTGAAGCGTGAAGTATAGTTCATCACCCACAAGGCCGCGTAAACAATTTTGAAAGTCCTTAAAGTGAGGACTGAGCACTGCCAGGCCAGACATAGCTGTAATATTCCATTGTTAGTCTAATGTAAATTCGTCTTGAAAAAATTTTATCCTTATTCTCCTTCCTTTTCTCCTCCCCCAAAAAGCAAAACATTGAATTTCAGTTTTCAAGACAGATTCTTCGTTTGGACTATTTGACATCATTTAATCTCCTGTCTGTCAAACCTAAACTTACACACTCACACGCATATATATATATATATATATATATATATATATATATGACAATTGGAAAAAAGATCTTAGATTTTGCCGACGCGTTTCGTCTTCCGACTTTTTCAAGGCAAAAATGAAATCGAAATGTTCTTGTTGTTATAATTACATTAAAAAAAAATCCAAATTTAAAAAGATAGACGCTTCTGTTTAATGTAACTATAACAAGAACATTTCGATTTCATTTTTGCCTTGAAAAAGTCGGAAGACAAAACGCGTCGGCAAAATCTAAGATCTTTTTTCCAATTGTCATTTTATACCAATCTGTCTTGTCCACAGAATTGATCTGGGAATTTAATATATATATATATATATATATATAATCAGTGGCTTTCAACCAGGGTTCCACGGAAACATAGCGTTCCGCCAATAAAGGCCAGGGTTTCAAGAAGTTACACAAGTACCATGATTGACAGTAATTTTTAATTCTCCTGTGCAGATATGTGTGGAAGATGAACTTCGTGTGTGTCTGTCAAAAACATGACCCAATATTAAAGATTTGTGCAAGAAACATCAGGCTCAAGTTTATCATCGAATTTTTAATGAAAATAAATGTAATCCATTTAAACTGTTTTAAGTTTTTTAATACATGTGTAATAACCGTAGAAGCAAGATTAAAATTGCATATGTACGTATACAATATTTTTAAAGTTTGTCTTTGTATTTTTTTGTAAATAAATCTGAAGATGAGTATTTAATAATTTTAATAATTGAAAGCTTTTTTTTTTTTTAAATTTTGCATAAGACAATTTATTGCAGGGGTTCCTCGAGCCACTGGAATGTTTCCTTGTGGTTCCGTCCCAGAAAAAGATTGAAAACCACTGATATATATATATATATATAAGTAAACATTGAAGTCAACACTTTGAGGCGACAGTCTGTTTCATGCTAGACGCAATCGTCAGACCACGACGATTGCGTCTAGCATGCAACAGCCTGTCGCCTCTGTGTTGACTTCAATGTTCACTTTTATATTTACACCCGCTCTATCTCTGATATTAAGCACTTCATCCCATAAATATGGCACACCTTAAGACTATATTTCTTATATATTATATCCAAATGTAAAAGAACGAAGAGTAAGCGTTCAAGGCATTAATTTAAAACAGGGCTCAATACAAACGTAGAGCAATAATATTTATTTATTTATTATGCACATGCCCACTACAAAACTGTACATCTTGTTTCAACGTTAAAAAACATTTCCTAACGTTTCATCGGGTGGGAAATCACTATGCTACTAAAATATTTTATTCCAAAATAATGTCTGTGTGTATACAATCAGTCAGGGTGCCTCGTCGTTGCTAAATAGTCAGCAAGCTGGGCTTTTAGATAATGTCTAGTAAGTTCGGTCCTCACCAAGTGCTTATATTTTCGTTCTTTTGCTAAATTGTACGCTTAGTAAGCAGAAACGAATATACAGAAAAGTTATCGGCCTAATCCAATGATCAAATAGAATTTGGGTCTAGTTGAAGGTTTGAAAATATACTTTATCTTCAATTTGTCAAGTGTATTAAATTGCAAGTTGAATAGAGTAGCTTGTAGATTTCATGGCGGTATATCATTCATCATATAGTCAGGCCGAATCTAGTACTGTGTGACCTGCAGTTCTAGTATGAGAAATTTCATTATGCAAGTGTTCGTTTACGCTTTGGTTGGACAACGTCTGGTGAAATGTATTTAGCCCAGTTTACATTGGTTGCTTGACAAGAAAGATATAATAGAAATCATTTGTCTTGTCAATATTGTTATTGAAAATTTGCAAATCTGTATGGAGACAGCATTCTAACTGAACGTGCAATGTCGACATATTTAACTATGATCTGAATCTCCGAGGAACTGACGCGTAAAATGATGGAGCCGATAAACAGTCGTAGTGAAATCGGTGTGCAGAGGTTATTGCAGACGTTTGTGCTGTCCAAGTCACGAGCTTCCTCCGCTCTCCCCCCCCCCCCACATTTTAATGACTCTTCCACTGTTCGGATTATAACTGTCTGTTCAACCAACTTCAAGGATTTGGATAAAAATGGCTGATTATATTTCTTTGCGTTCTTCGTTCGAATTTCATTCTGGCATAACGCGTATTTTACTGTCGAGGTACGCAATGCAGACAGCAGCCCCCCCCTTTTGCTTTAATTAAAACTATTTTCTGGCTTTAAATAACCGAAAAAGTGTTGATAAACCGTAAAAAACGAATCCGTGAATAGAGCTAATCGCATTTGGAAACTTTGAAACATATTCACCCATTAAGTTAGTGTCAAGAATAAATTGTAACAAAATGGCGCGGGGGGGGGGGGGGCGATATGAGTTGTAACGGCATTTGATTGAATTGGACAACATCTTAAAAAGAAAACAAATTCAATGCACACACGAACTTTATATATTTACATACGGAACAAGGTCTAACACAGCAAAAAAAAAAAAAAAATTGTACGTGGAACTAGAACAGTGTACCAGAGTGAGAGAAATAAAGGGTTCAGTTCGACATTCCAACCACCTGAAGAAGGCCGGAGCGTACAACGGCCGAAACGTTATGATAAATATGGCAATGAAGATGAAGACAATAGTCCGAATAATGTAAATAGTGATCTTCTGTTTTTCTTTCAATATTACCGTAGCTTTTGGTTTATTACGTTACTTTGGGTGGGGGGGGGTATGTTTGTTTGCCATACGACGATAATCAAGATGGGTTATTTTAGGACTTGTTTTTTTTTTTTTTTTTTTTCTTGTCTTTTTCTGCGCGTGCATATGTTTACATTCTTTTCGGTGACTGTCATAAAAAAAATCAATGAGTAATTTCTTAAGTGCCTGAGAGGTGAGGGGGTAAAAGTTTAAAGATGGTGACTTAGATACGAAAGCAAAAGACGTATATATAGATAATGAACAGACTGATTGATGGAGAGATATGAGAGGACACGTATTAACTAATACCAAACATAATTAGAATATTTCGAAAATTCTGAAACCAGTTGTTGTTCTCCCATTTCTGTTGATAAACATATCAACCGTTCGTCAGATGTACGACATCAAACCACAAAAGATTTTGCAACCAGTATTTAAAGGTTCATGTTTTAGGCTAAATTGTTTACGTTGATTCTGAAGGTGTATTTTGAATCGTCTGAACATGTTAGAACTTTGGGAATTATTATCTATTTGAGCTTGTGGCATGGAATCCGTCTGTGCGAGTTGGACAAAAATTTCCAGCGTCAGAGAAAGGTGAAAACTATGCATTCGTGTCCCAGAACGACATTGTTCTCTAAGCCGGCCACAGTCGTTTCCCAGAACGGCGTTTTTCTCTTTGCCGGCCACAGTCGTGTCCCAGAACGGCGTTTTTCTCTTTGCCGGCCACAGTCGTGTCCCAGAACGGCATTTTTCTCTTTGCCGAGCACTATCGTGTTGTCATCTGGACAGTTCTTGTGTGAAGACTGAATCTCACGTCTTTTGGTGGGATATCTGTACTTCCGGCAGGAACAATGCCTGTGGCATGCTGGGAGTAATTTTATTAGTTATCTTAAAAGAAGATTAAATTTTATTTTATTTTATTTATTTTCATTATTATTATTTTATTGTTGTTGTCATAATCAATAAAAATGTTCCTACAAATTAACACACCATTTTTATTCCAACACTACTACGACTGCTACTAATCCATAATTAAATGTTATGTATATCCATAACAATTAATTCTTTTACATTTCACTTGATAAGCCCCCTACTCTACTAAATGTCAATTTTAATAAGGTACTATTCATATTAAAATATAAATTTTATTGTAACCTATGCATGTAACCCCGTTGGAGGAATCGGAGAGCCGAGTTCGAATTCCAGTCGAATCATTTACATTCACTTACGTGCTAATACCCTTGGGAAAGATATGAACCCTCTTCTTCTTCCCCCAGCTATGGGTAAATAGCAGGACAGTCCGGGTCCTATAGCCTTGGATAGCAACTGGTCTACCGCAGAAAGAAATGGCAACCTACTTCGGGAAAAAATCTGCCTCGTCAGTCATGTATCAAAAGATACATGATCGCGTGGCACATAAATGACTGAGAACTATAATGTTCTATTAGTGGTTTTGAAAGTTGTAATTGGATTCAAATGACAGCGATGGCAGGCGAAATATTGTCTTCATTCGGTACATATCTAATTCCAACAAGAACTATTGGTAGCGGCGTTTATCTTATTCCGTTTTCTAGCCACTTTGGTTTTAGTCTTCTATGCTGGCGCTATATTATCCCATTTGTTTGAAAGTGGGTATGACGTTGTAAAGATTAGCAAATATTTTTGGCTTTATCTTGTGCATCTGAATAACTGCCTCCTTGAAAAGGGCGTAAAAAAAGGTCGTAATTTGGATATAGTATCAACGGAAGCTGAAGCTAGTAGGCTGTCTTGTTTCATGTCGAGAGTGTGCGTAGGGATTAGGAGTGGATAAAAGATAAATGCTTAACTTCACTCATTTTGCTCCTTCGCTTGTTTTGTTTGTTTTTTTTCTTGTTTTTTTTTGTTTGTCTTTCTTTCTTTTTTTCTTTTTTGTTTGTCTTTCTTTCTTTTTTTCTTTTTTGTTTGTCTTTCTTTCTTTTTTCTTTTTTCTTTGTCTTTCTTTCTGTTTTCTTTGTCTTTCTTTCTGTTTTCTTTGTCTTTCTTTCTGTTTTCTTTGTCTTTCTTTCTGTTTTCTTTGTCTTTCTTTCTGTTTTGTCTGTCTTTCTTTCTGTTTTGTCTGTCTTTCTTTCTGTTTTGTCTGTCTTTCTTTCTGTTTTGTCTGTCTTTCTTTCTGTTTTGTCTGTCTTTCTTTCTGTTTTGTCTGTCTTTCTTTCTTTTTTGTCTGTCTTTCTTTCTTTTTTGTCTGTCTTTCTTTTTTTCTTTTTTGTTTGTCTTTCTTTTTTTCTTTTTTGTTTGTCTTTCTTTTTTTCTTTTTTGTTTGTCTTTCTTTTTTTCTTTTTTGTTTGTCTTTCTTTTTTTCTTTTTTGTTTGTCTTTCTTTCTTTTTTCTTTTTTGTTTGTCTTTCTTTCTTTTTTCTTTTTTGTTTGTCTTTCTTTCTTTTTTCTTTTTTGTTTGTCTTTCTTTCTTTTTTCTTTTTTGTTTGTCTTTCTTTCTTTTTTCTTTTTTGTTTGTCTTTCTTTCTTTTTTCTTTTTTGTTTGTCTTTCTTTCTTTTTTCTTTTTTGTTTGTCTTTCTTTCTTTTTTCTTTTTTGTTTGTCTTTCTTTCTTTTTTCTTTTTTGTTTGTCTTTCTTTCTTTTTTCTTTTTTGTTTGTCTTTCTTTCTTTTTTCTTTTTTGTTTGTCTTTCTTTCTTTTTTCTTTTTTGTTTGTCTTTCTTTCTTTTTTCTTTTTTGTTTGTCTTTCTTTCTTTTTTCTTTTTTGTTTGTCTTTCTTTCTTTTTTCTTTTTTGTTTGTCTTTCTTTCTTTTTTCTTTTTTGTTTGTCTTTCTTTCTTTTTTCTTTTTTGTTTGTCTTTCTTTCTTTTTTCTTTTTTCTTTGTCTTTCTTTCTTTTTTCTTTTTTCTTTGTCTTTCTTTCTTTTTTCTTTTTTCTTTGTCTTTCTTTCTTTTTTCTTTTTTCTTTGTCTTTCTTTCTTTTTTCTTTTTTCTTTGTCTTTCTTTCTTTTTTCTTTTTTCTTTGTCTTTCTTTCTTTTTTCTTTTTTCTTTGTCTTTCTTTCTTTTTTCTTTTTTCTTTGTCTTTCTTTCTTTTTTCTTTTTTCTTTGTCTTTCTTTCTTTTTTCTTTTTTCTTTGTCTTTCTTTCTTTTTTCTTTTTTCTTTGTCTTTCTTTCTTTTTTCTTTTTTCTTTGTCTTTCTTTCTTTTTTCTTTTTTCTTTGTCTTTCTTTCTTTTTTCTTTTTTCTTTGTCTTTCTTTCTTTTTTCTTTTTTCTTTGTCTTTCTTTCTTTTTTCTTTTTTCTTTGTCTTTCTTTCTTTTTTCTTTGTCTTTCTTTCTTTTTTCTTTTTTCTTTGTCTTTCTTTCTTTTTTCTTTTTTCTTTGTCTTTCTTTCTTTTTTCTTTGTCTTTCTTTCTTTTTTCTTTGTCTTTCTTTCTTTTTTCTTTGTCTTTCTTTCTTTTTTCTTTTTTCTTTGTCTTTCTTTCTTTTTTCTTTGTCTTTCTTTCTTTTTTCTTTGTCTTTCTTTCTGTTTTCTTTGTCTTTCTTTCTGTTTTCTTTGTCTTTCTTTCTGTTTTCTTTGTCTTTCTTTCTGTTTTCTTTGTCTTTCTTTCTGTTTTCTTTGTCTTTCTTTCTGTTTTCTTTGTCTTTCTTTCTGTTTTCTTTGTCTTTCTTTCTGTTTTCTTTGTCTTTCTTTCTGTTTTCTTTGTCTTTCTTTCTGTTTTCTTTGTCTTTCTTTCTGTTTTCTTTGTCTTTCTTTCTGTTTTGTCTGTCTTTCTTTCGTTCTTTTTTGTCTGTCTTTCTTTCTTTCGTTCTTTTTTGTCTCTTTCTTTCTTTCGTTCTTTTTTGTCTTTCTTTCTTTCTTTCTTGTCTTTCTTTCTTTTTTTCTTTTTTGTCTGTCTTTCTTTTTTTCTTTTTTGTCTGTCTTTCTTTTTTTCTTTTTTGTCTGTCTTTCTTTCTTTTTTTCTTTTTTGTCTGTCTTTCTTTCTTTTTTTCTTTTTTGTCTGTCTTTCTTTCTTTTTTTCTTTTTTGTCTGTCTTTCTTTCTTTTTTTCTTTTTTGTCTGTCTTTCTTTCTTTTTTTCTTTTTTGTCTGTCTTTCTTTCTTTTTTTCTTTTTTGTCTGTCTTTCTTTCTTTTTTTCTTTTTTGTCTGTCTTTCTTTCTTTTTTTCTTTTTTGTCTGTCTGTCTTTCTTTCTTTCTTTTTTGTCTGTCTTTCTTTCTTTCGGATTATAACTGTTCAACCAACTTCAAGGATTTGGATAAAAATGGCTGATTATATTTCTTTGCGTTCTTCGTTCGAATTTCATTCTGGCATAACGCGTATTTTACTGTCGAGGTACGCAATGCAGACAGCAGCCCCCCCCCCTTTTGCTTGAGTTTTTTTGGGGGGGATGAACAATCATATTTTTGGGATTACACTACTTTGTCAACCAATGATCTATTAATACTCGCTAGAGGGCTTTGTAAAGAACAGTGAAAAAAAAAGTACACAAATTTTCTTTCTCTCTCTTTCTCACACAATATACCATAGTAACAAGACGTGTCTCGTTTCCCCTTTGCGGGAAGCGTACTTAGTCCCAGGACAAACCAACTTTACAGTCCCAACCAAACCACATAGCGCATCACGTACACACTACAGCTAATCACAAGGCTTACGACCCCCAACCCGTTCAAACACCAGTTCTCTTACGATCATCAAAGTTAAGCAACATCGAGCCTAGAGAGGTGACCAGTTAGGAATACCAGGTGCTGTAAACTTGGATGCGCAGGTGGTGGAGAGCTAGAAATTGTTAACTGGAGAGCTGAGTTCCAATTTCAGCTGGGTCCGTTATATTCACTTAAGCGCAGTCTTCTCTACCAGCTATGGGTTAATTAGTAAAACTTGTATCACTAAACCATTATCTTCCCAATTATTTATTTTTTAATTAAAACTATTTTCTGGCTTTAAATAACCGAAAAAGTGTTGATAAACCGTAAAAAACGAATCCGTGAATAGAGCTAATCGCATTTGGAAACTTTGAAACATATTCACCCATTAAGTTAGTGTCAAGAATAAATTGTAACAAAATGGCGCGGGGGGGGGGGGCGATATGAGTTGTAACGGCATTTGATTGAATTGGACAACATCTTAAAAAGAAAACAAATTCAATGCACACACGAACTTTATATATTTACATACGGAACAAGGTCTAACACAGCAAAAAAAAAAAAAAAATTGTACGTGGAACTAGAACAGTGTACCAGAGTGAGAGAAATAAAGGGTTCAGTTCGACATTCCAACCACCTGAAGCAGGCCGGAGCGTACAACGGCCGAAACGTTATGATAAATATGGCAATGAAGATGAAGACAATAGTCCGAATAATGTAAATAGTGATCTTCTGTTTTTCTTTCAATATTACCGTAGCTTTTGGTTTATTACGTTACTTTGGGTGGGGGGGTATGTTTGTTTGCCATACGACGATAATCAAGATGGGTTATTTTAGGACTTGTTTTTTTTTTTTTTTTTTTTTTCTTGTCTTTTTCTGCGCGTGCATATGTTTACATTCTTTTCGGTGACTGTCATAAAAAAAATCAATGAGTAATTTCTTAAGTGCCTGAGAGGTGAGGGGGTAAAAGTTTAAAGATGGTGACTTAGATACGAAAGCAAAAGATGTATATATAGATAATGAACAGACTGATTGATGGAGAGATATGAGAGGACACGTATTAACTAATACCAAACATAATTAGAATATTTCGAAAATTCTGAAACCAGTTGTTATTCTCCCATTTCAGTTGATAAACATATCAACCGTTCGTCAGATGTACGACATCAAACCACAAAAGATTTTGCAACTAGTATTTAAAGGTTCATGTTTTAGGCTAAATTGTTTACGTTGATTCTGAAGGTGTATTTTGAATCGTCTGAACATGTTAGAACTTTGGGAATTATTATCTATTTGAGCTTGTGGCATGGAATCCGTCTGTGCGAGTTGGACAAAAATTTCCAGCGTCAGAGAAAGGTGAAAACTATGCATTCGTGTCCCAGAACGACATTGTTCTCTAAGCCGGCCACAGTCGTTTCCCAGAACGGCGTTTTTCTCTTTGCCGGCCACAGTCGTTTCCCAGAACGGCGTTGTTCTCTTTGCCGGCCACAGTCGTGTCCCAGAACGGCGTTGTTCTCTTTGCCGGCCACAGTCGTTTCCCAGAACGGCGTTTTTCTCTTTGCCGGCCACAGTCGTGTCCCAGAACGGCATTTTTCTCTTTGCCGAGCACTATCGTGTTGTCATCTGGACAGTTCTTGTGTGAAGACTGAATCTCACGTCTTTTGGTGGGATATCTGTACTTCCGGCAGGAACAATGCCTGTGGCATGCTGGGAGTAATTTTATTAGTTATCTTAAAAGAAGATTAAATTTTATTTTATTTTATTTATTTTCATTTTTATTATTTTATTGTTGTTGTCATAATCAATAAAAATGTTCCTACAAATTAACACACCATTTTTATTCCAACACTACTACGACTGCTACTAATCCATAATTAAATGTTATGTATATCCATAACAATTAATTCTTTTACATTTCACTTGATAAGCCCCCTACTCTACTAAATGTCAATTTTAATAAGGTACTATTCATATTAAAATATAAATTTTATTGTAACCTATGCATGTAACCCCGTTGGAGGAATCGGAGAGCCGAGTTCGAATTCCAGTCGAATCATTTACATTCACTTACGTGCTAATACCCTTGGGAAAGATATGAACCCTCTTCTTCTTCCCCCAGCTATGGGTAAATAGCAGGACAGTCCGGGTCCTATAGCCTTGGATAGCAACTGGTCTACCGCAGAAAGAAATGGCAACCTACTTCGGGAAAAAATCTGCCTCGTCAGTCATGTATCAAAAGATACATGATCGCGTGGCACATAAATGACTGAGAACTATAATGTTCTATTAGTGGTTTTGAAAGTTGTAATTGGATTCAAATGACAGCGATGGCAGGCGAAATATTGTCTTCATTCGGTACATATCTAATTCCAACAAGAACTATTGGTAGCGGCGTTTATCTTATTCCGTTTTCTAGCCACTTTGGTTTTAGTCTTCTATGCTGGCGCTATATTATCCCATTTGTTTGAAAGTGGGTATGACGTTGTAAAGATTAGCAAATATTTTTGGCTTTATCTTGTGCATCTGAATAACTGCCTCCTTGAAAAGGGCGTAAAAAAAGGTCGTAATTTGGATATAGTATCAACGGAAGCTGAAGCTAGTAGGCTGTCTTGTTTCATGTCGAGAGTGTGCGTAGGGATTAGGAGTGGATAAAAGATAAATGCTTAACTTCACTCATTTTGCTCCTTCGCTTGTTTTGTTTGTTTTTTTTCTTGTTTTTTTTTGTTTGTCTTTCTTTCTTCTTTTTTCTTTGTCTTTCTTTCTTTTTTTCTTTTTTGTTTGTCTTTCTTTCTTTTTTTCTTTTTTGTTTGTCTTTCTTTCTTTTTTTCTTTTTTCTTTGTCTTTCTTTCTTTTTTTCTTTTTTGTTTCTCTTTCTTTCTTTTTTTCTTTTTTGTTTCTCTTTCTTTTTTTTCTTTTTTCTTTGTCTTTCTTTCTTTTTTTCTTTTTTCTTTGTCTTTCTTTCTTTTTTTCTTTTTTCTTTGTCTTTCTTTCTTTTTTTCTTTGTCTTTCTTTCTTTTTTTCTTTTTTCTTTGTCTTTCTTTCTTTTTTGTTTCTCTTTCTTTCTTTTTTTCTTTTTTGTTTCTCTTTCTTTCTTTTTTGTTTTTCTTTCTTTTTTCTTTCTTTTTTCTTTCTTTTTTCTTTCTTTTTTCTTTCTTTTTTCTTTCTTTTTTCTTTCTTTTTTCTTTCTTTTTTCTTTCTTTTTTCTTTGTCTTTGTTTTTTCTTTGTCTTTCTTTTTTCTTTGTCTTTCTTTTTTCTTTGTCTTTCTTTTTTCTTTGTCTTTCTTTTTTCTTTGTCTTTCTTTTTTCTTTGTCTTTCTTTTTTCTTTGTCTTTCTTTTTTCTTTGTCTTTCTTTTTTCTTTGTCTTTCTTTTTTCTTTCTTTTTTCTTTCTTTTTTCTTTCTTTTTTCTTTCTTTTTTCTTTGTCTTTCTTTTTTTTTTCTTTTTTCTTTGTCTTTCTTTCTTTTTTTCTTTTTTCTTTGTCTTTCTTTCTTTTTTTCTTTTTTCTTTGTCTTTCTTTCTTTTTTTCTTTTTTCTTTGTCTTTCTTTCTTTTTTTCTTTTTTGTTTGTCTTTCTTTCTTTCTTTCTTTTTTGTTTGTCTTTCTTTCTTTCTTTCTTTTTTGTTTGTCTTTCTTTCTTTCTTTTTTGTTTGTCTTTCTTTCTTTCTTTTTTGTTTGTCTTTCTTTCTTTCTTTCTTGTTTGTCTTTCTTTCTTTCTTTCTTGTTTGTCTTTCTTTTTTTCTTTTTTGTTTGTCTTTCTTTTTTTCTTGTTTGTCTTTCTTTTTTTCTTTTTTTCTTTGTCTTTCTTTTTTTCTTTTTTTCTTTGTCTTTCTTTTTTTCTTTTTTGTTTGTCTTTCTTTCTTTTTTTCTTTTTTGTTTGTCTTTCTTTCTTTTTTTCTTTTTTGTTTCTCTTTCTTTCTTTTTTTCTTTTTTGTTTCTCTTTCTTTCTTTTTTTCTTTTTTGTTTCTCTTTCTTTCTTTTTTTCTTTTTTGTTTCTCTTTCTTTTTTCTTTGTCTTTCTTTCTTTTTTTTTCTTTGTCTTTCTTTCTTTTTTTTTCTTTGTCTTTCTTTCTTTTTTTTTTCTTTGTCTTTCTTTCTTTTTTTTTCTTTGTCTTTTTTCTTCTTTCTTTTTTCCTTTGTCTTTTGTCTTTTTTCTTCTTTCTTTTTTTCTTGTCTTTCTTTTTTTCTTTTTTCTTTGTCTTTCTTTCTTTTTTCTTTGTCTTTCTTTCTTTTTTCTTTTTTTTTCTTTCTTTTTTTTGTTTTTTCTTTCTTTTTTTTTTTTTTTTCTTTTTTTTTTTTTTCTGTGTCGTTATATCACCAAAAGTGTGCTTGGTCTCTTTTGCACATCAGTTTTTCCAAGTGGTGTGTTGAATTGGCTGCTTTTATACACGTGTAGCTGTATTGACGGCCTAATGTGTAAGCAAAAACAAGAGAAATAATCAAGGAGACAGAATTTGCTCAACAATAAATATTTTATTAAAACACAACAAATACAAAATACATGCTAATGTTGTTAATACTCTTTAGTTCTTGATTGTGTGTAATATTGAAAGATTTGAAGTTGTTGAACTTTATATATGAAAATGAGAAGGTGTGCTTAAGTATTATTGTTGTTGTAGGAAAATTAAACAGTTCTGTTTTTGTATTAAATTAAAAAGTATTGTTCTTAACTCATTGTGAGTTCCACAGAGTTGTCGCTCTTTGACCGGAGATGTTTGTAATGGAATAAATAAATTGTTTCGAGTGAGAGTTCTTTCACAAGCTGTGTTTTATGTTAATTTAAGTAATTAACGTTAAGTCTGGAATTGGGTGACAAGGTTCGTTGTCGCGTTGAAAAACTTGGTTCGTCTCACTAACTGTTATGTCGATTTCCAGTCAAGTCAAGTTGAATATTTTAAGGTCCTAAGTCGCGTCAAAGTTTCGTATTTATTAGTTACTAGCAGTAGAGCCTGGCGTTGCCAGGGGATGTAACAGTAAGAGATACATCAAGTATCGACCATCATAAAGACTGAATTGTTTAAGGCTGATAGACACGCATGTCTTAATTAATTTTTTTACGAATTGGTCAAACCCAAACTCGTACACTACAAACACATTGTTTTTCAATCGTTACGAGTCTACTGATTGAATAGAATTTTATTATAAACAATTGTCTTGTAAATGGAATTTTTAAAGCATCCTGAATGTAAAAATAAAGAAAAAAGTGTACAAGACAATAGGAAATACTACCTGCAAAAAAAAAGTGAAGTTTTGTTGAAATCGGTTGAAAAATGTAGGAAATCCGATCCCATCTATAAATGAACATACACACACAAACAACCAACCTGGGTTTTATATTAAGTATAACTCGATATGAGTTGTCCCCCTTTCATTAATCGTGTTTTCAAATTGATTTCGTTCAAAAACAACTGTTTTTCCAATTTGGGACGCTGTCAGAACCACCGCAAGGTAATTTTACGTAGTCCTGTGAAGTTTTGTTGAAATCAGTTGAAAAATGTAGGAAATCCGATCCAATATATAAACGTATACACACACACACAATCTGCGTTTTATAATAAGATTTTGGTCACGTGGGGGCTCGAGAACATGTTTACATTTTGTGGCGTCAACTCGAGATCAAAATTTGGGTCGGTACCTTTGGACGTAGTTGATGACGCCTAATTGATATTTTTCAACCAATCAGAATGCATCAGTTGTTATAAACTTGATTGGGAGCTTCTATGTGTTTAACTTGCACATATTTGAAATTTAAAACAATAAATGTAGAAATTTGATTCTACACATGTGAGTGGTCACCATATGATGTGATGAATAGAATGTTGTTGTTTTTTTTGTTTGTTTTTTTTTTGTACAAAAATAAGAGGGACGGGACACTAAATGATGTGGGATCACTCGCATCATATCAGCAGAAATAAACCTCATACAATTTTATTTATTTTTCTCTACTGGTGTGTATGTATTTTTGGTTACAAGTGTTTTACGGTTGCATATGATAAAAAGAAGTTTCTTTGTATTATAACCAGAAATGTCCAAAGGAGAGGCAATGGCCGTCTTGACTTTCCAACGGTCGGTGGCGAAGAGAATGAATTCAGCGTCTTTTGGCTCAAAGTCTGTTTTCAGACAGGAAATATTTCTATTGCATTCTGGGATAACTTTTCTTTTGGTTTATTTAATTTATTTTAAACAAAGGTTTAATGTTATTTATTTTATTAATGATAATATCGATAACGTTCGTTTCATTCTAATTCAGAGATTTCTCTCTCCCAGACCAGTCTCTAAAAAGTAAAAAAAAAAACTGTCGCTGGAGATTTTTGGGGGGGGGAGTGGGTAGATCCACTAAAAAATGATGATTAAAGAAGTTTGAATACTTTGTCTTAACAACTGAAATTAATTTTGATTGACTATGTTTGTTCAAGAATGATTGTCGTTTTAGATTTAGGAAAATAAAACGTCTTAATTTTTGTCTCTGTCGTATCGTCAACAGTTCTCATTGTTTCAGCATAATCCTCTATAGTTATCTCCCTTTTTAAATGCTTAAGTAATACAAAGTTATCGCTCTTGAATAATTTTCCTACCCGAATTCAAAAATGAAATATGTGTACTGGCTATTGGAATCGGTGAAGGGAGTTCAAATTCCGGTCGAGGGAGTTTGTTTTTCTCAGTAATTCTCTTGGGAAAGACAGTAATCCATCTCTTCACCTCGTGATACATGAGAGAGTCGTCTAAGCATCATACTTTTGACCTGGGGCAGCACTACCTCCTTAAGGCACTTGATGTAGATCTCCGTGTTGAGTCTGAGGCCCTCACAAACTCGGGATTTCTTTTTGTATCAAAATGATCAGAGTGAGTTTTTATAGTGAGTTTGCCGTACCTTCGTAATCACTATTAAACTTGTCGGACTTCGCCACATTAACTTTAGATTAGGAAACAAGACTGACGCAGAAAAGGATAAGCAAATGACATTGTTACACATAAAATATGTACTTAACAAGATGTAAAATACCAAACAACGATGTGAAAGAAAGCATGCATTTAAGTAAGAAAAGGTTGAATAAAACAAGAGTTGTCTCTCTTTAACTGTAATTTTTGTATTTCAAAGTTCACTGGAATAATGTTTATGAGAGTTTCTTATAATGACTGTTCTCGGAAGATTTTACTGTGTAAGAAAAGATTATATGAGTGTATAAGGAATGTTCAGCATGTGAGTGGTGTGTGTGAGTGAGAAGGTTGGCGCATGATTTCAACTGTCGTGGATTCGTTTGGCAGCTGAATTCTCACTAATTAGCTAAGAAAAATTCTTGTTTATATAAGTGACTATAGGCTCCAGATCGTTGCGCGGAAAAAGTTACTCTTCACGTGCAGTTGATCTGATTGGTTGGCATTGACCAATCAGCGTGTGAGTTTTGGGGAGACTCAAGAAAGCTTCTGTCACCCGTTTCTCCCAAAAATGCACAAAATTGACTACATGAAAATAGAGCGATTACAAAATTGTCGCATTGCTGCGATTTGTAAATTGTCTATAATAACGTAATGGTGATTTATTAACCAATGAATGCTTGGCTATGTATGTCATGTATATACATGCTCACTCAACCCAACCGAACCCAACTCTTTCCAAATCCCCTACGTTGCCCTCAGATTAACACCAAAACACTCTTAAATATTTGCATTGGAGCTTCTGGCGGAGTGAATTTCATCATGGTGTTCTTTTTCTCACAGACAGATCCCAATTGTCCTTACTATATTGTTCAGTCGACAAAATTAAAAACAAACGATACGAAATGAAAAAAAAAAAAAAAGTATAATCGTCAAAATGGTTGTTATTAAAAAAAAACAATTTTTTTTTTTTATTATTATCGGATTATATCTTTCATCCTTTTTAGAACGTCCAAAATTTTGGTAATTTTTTTTTTTTTTTTTTTTTTCGTCAGCAGGGCGCCAAAGGTTAGTATAGAAAATTTTAGCGCCTTTTTTACGGTGAAAAACATTGATTTGGAAATTCTTGCAAAGATCAAATAATTGGCGGACATTAATAAAACTTTCAGGATTTATTCGCAAAAGAATTAAATTACTTTAAAAATATTTTTATAAAATCTTGGTAAAAATATTTTTTTTTTTTTATATCTATTTTTTTTTATATATATATATATATAATTTAGTAAGCGAGATAGTGTAGTAATATTAGTTGATAGTTGTGGAGAGGATAGTTCAGTTAGGATAGTCGATAATATAGCGATAGTGGACGTATTTCCCTCAAATAGGAAAAAGAATGAATGTACAATATTTCCATTTAACAGCTTATTTTATTGCACTAGCTTAAAAGCCGCCTTCAACACAATAAATAGGAAGGGGTAGATGCGACACAGGCTACAATAAACTACATAAGAACTCAAAATTGATCGCTACATTTAAGTATTGCAACGATTATTTAAGAACAATTTGATGTACGTAGGTCCTTACTTTCCGTACAAACAATTACTTTTATTTCATAGGTGACTTTCGAATATTCTCAAATTTATTTCCAGGTTCTAAAAGTTATTGTACAAAATATCGTCGCCGAAAACGGATCGTTGTAATGAAAAGTTGGGAATCAAAACTTTCAGGATTGTGGGTCGGGATCCGACCCGTAATGTTTTTTTAATTTACTCACGGAGTCGGCTTGATTCCAAATATGTCGGGCTATGGCTTCTTGGAATAAAGTTGAACAAGTGTGACGCTCTGACATTTGCATTTATTACACAGAATTAGCAAACTAAGCAGAAAAAGAATACAGAAGTGTGTGTGTGTGTGTGTACATATGTACCTGGATTCGAATCCCACCACGACTGATTTGTCAGGAAGTCGACTTCCTGATGTTATCAGACTGGAGGGGGTCGATCGCAGCGTGCGGCTCCTTTGGAAAGTACCTGAAAACCATACCACGGGTTGACCCAAGTCTTGTGAGTGAAATTGGGTAGACTCAACACTTGGGGGCCGTCGATAGCTAGCACGAAGTCACAACTCATCGTGACCGAGGGCTTGAGTGTGCTGACCTTGTTCAGATTGTTGATCACACTAGATAGCAGGCTCTTTCCCAGAAACTGTAACTAAGGTCTGCTCAGCATATCTGCAGTATAAATCACAGGTGGGCTCTGTCGGTGTTGAACAAACACAAATGTGCCCGAGCGAGCGTCTACAATAGGGATTGGCTAGCCGCACTAATGAACGGGTATCCTTGAATATGAGTAGCCATCTATTATTTATTATTATTATCATTATTATTATTTGTAGTATGATACTCTTTTTCGTACATACATGTGTGAACAATCATATTAATGACCTTGAGTCTTGCATTTAGGGGGTAATAAAAAAAGATTAGACTTACCTCCTTTTGGCTGCAGATAATTTTGCATCAGAAATAAAGCAATGAAAAAAAATAATATAAAAAAAATAGTAAATAAAATAAATAAAAATAGTAAAATAAAAATAAAAATAGTAAATAAAATAAAAAAACATTCATTCAATATAATTTATTTATGTTGTCATTTGCTCACCTTTTTAAATCTCTCAAATCTACAATGGAATCTTCCTGATCACTTTGTTCTCACACCCTGGCAAATGTTCAGATAAACTCCATTCTTTAGCTGCGCCAGTTCAGACCTTTACAGTTTGGACTCTCTATGCTACGTTCACAGGTTCAAATCGTCTTCATTTACTCCATATTCCAATTGTAAGGAGGAAGTTCTACTCAGACAACATTTCCCTTAAACTGCCACTTTCTGGAACAGGCTCTTGTGTGGAAGCTTCCCTGAACACTACAATCTTAACCACTTCAAATCAAGGGTCAATCGTTATCTATCCTATTCATCCTCACTCCCTACTACCTCATATTACATTTATATCAAACACCTAATTTAGTATTACTCTATTTTGAGTGTCTCTCGAGCCTTGTATAAGATGAACTTCAGTGTAAAAAAAAAAGTTGTCATTTGATATGAAACACTTTTCAGACAAGAGTAAATTGTATTTCAAGTAGTTTTTTTAACAAACCAAATAGAATTTTCATCAATCATTATTAATTTTTACTTTTATTTCTTTTAATTTCAGTTGCTAAATTTACACTATTAGTATTTTTCATAGATGATCATGACTCTCCACAGCTCCTTTTGTTCTATCATTTCTGAATTTCTATGAGTTTGAATTCAGTGCTGTTCTCAACTGGCTGCCACCCACAGAATGCTAGAGAAATTAGTCTACCCTGCTATTTAATCCATAGCTCGGGCTTGGGAAGAGATTGATTCATGGTAACTATTCAAACAGTTATCTACAGCCATTATGACAAATATGAATTAGAAATAAAGAATAAACATTAGAGAGGCATGAACTTGCATCTCCTTTGCTTCAAGAAGCCAACTGTTTTCATAATGGCTACTTTAATGCTTGAAAGTGATAGTCTGAGCAGTTATGATGAAAAGTGAAATTAAGATGAAAGAAATACTGAGACACGATGGCTATCTGCTACAATTGGCTTAGGATACACAAAATCAAGTAGGGACTAAATGCTTTTATATGGGTTGGGTTTTATGACTTTAAACAATAAAGTTTAAAAGTGAGATTTTCAGAGTGGCCATCCACTGTCCACAAGTAGATAAATGTGGAAAATGAAGCTAATAGATGAATGTAAACTTTTGGGATTCAGTGACATTTAGCTGGAAGTTGTGGAATTCCAGTTTTAGACTTAGATATGCAAAGTGACAGCCTGGGCAGTTGAGAATTATCAGTGGTAATGTAGAAAGGCAGTTAAAAAGCCACACATCATGATGTAGAGATGAGCAGAGTGGTGGTAGGTGAAAGTTGGTAGTAAGAGTTGAAAGGAGAAAGACAGTTAAAGTAAGAGAGATACAAAGTTCTCACTGGCTCAAGGGAAGATAGGATCCATTAGTCTGTCATGAGAAAAGACAGAAGTAACACTGAAAATGATCCAAGTCTCACCTACCTGCAACTCCAGACAGTGCCATGTGAATTAGTGAATAACCAAACTGGAAAGAGGAATTTACATTTTCATTTCTTGCTGTGATATTAACTTTTTGTTCCTTTGCGAACATGTACCAGGTCTTTCCTAGTTTTTGTGCACACCAATGCAAACAAGAATTGAAACACAACATGAGGGTGATTTGTCCAGTCAGTAAAAAACTGAGCAAAGGTACCAGTTATGTTTCTGATACTCATGAAAATTGATAATTCAGTGCATTTATTTAATAAAATATAAATTACATAATAAAGAAATCCAAAATTACTTCATGAGACTATTTCAACTGGTTTCATTGACACTAGTTCAAATAGTCTATCCTTATGAGGTAATTTTGGATTTTTCTATTATGTAATTTATATGCTCTGTCATAATAAATTCATTTGAACTCTTTTTAGGCAGCAGTTTTAATATTTTATATTATTAGGATTCACTTGGTTTATTAGATTTATTACCTGTAATATATACATTTATTTTCTATTTTAAAAATAGGGTTCCATTGCTACATAGGAATTACCATGTTTCAAAACAGAAACAAAAATTTTAAATCTAATTATAAAATTAAATTTAAAATTCATAGCTCCATTCCATTCTCAAAAAATTGCTCGAGAATGGAACAAAACTATGGATTTTAAATTTAATTTTATAATTAAATTTAATATTTTAGTATCTGTTTTGAAACATGGTAATTCCTGTGTAGCGATGGAACCCTATTTTTAAAATAGAAAATAACTATATTATGCTCTAGTTTTGTGTTGAGCACTGTTTTTTAAAAATAAAAATAATTACTAAGAACACCAATTTATAAATCTTACTGTTCTTTCTTATTATTTTAATATATATATGTATATATAATTAATTAATATCTGTCTTTTTCTGAAATGAGGTATTGTAATTATTTACATTGTTCAGATTACTGTCCTCATCTTTATTGCCATATTCATAACATTTTGGTCATTGTATGCTTTGGTCTTCTTCAGGTGTTTGCAATTTTGAACTGAATCTTTTATTTCATTCACTGGGGTAAATTGTTTTAGTGTTAGTTATCTACGCTGAACTCACAACTTTTTAGCTTAACTCACTGGAGCAGAGGAGGTAAGAACATTAATTTTAATGCTCCAGAATTGTTCCACAAGACAATTGCCTTATAGGAATAACGTGTTGATTTCCCAACAGGAGTGGGAATGTATATTTATTTCTGATTAAATACAGGAACTTTGGCACAAGGCTGAAGGGGGTTGGGGAAAGGCTGGTACTCGTACTCAGTAACTGTCCTAGTTAAACACAATCACAACCCATTCATTCAATACAATATAATATAATATGCCCAATCACCACAGAACTTGTCCATACCATAATACCATATACCAGAGGCAGAGAGTTTGACCAGCACAACTGGAGACAAATCTCCAACTGCAGACCAACATACAGTATTTATGTGAATGGGGGACATACCCATTATCATCTGTAGGGTATGTTACAACACTTTACTAAAATTAACATTCCTAATATTTAATCTTATTTGTTTATTTAGCCATCCATCACATCACATCCAACAATGATGCTAACTCCAGAATTGGTGATAGATGTACAATATAGGAGGGGTCAGTGCTGTAGGTAGGTGTCTGTGCTCTTTCAAGTGGTTGTGAAAGCTTGAGTTACAAATTTACCTACAGGTAAGGAAAGGGAGTTCAGATGTTGGTACAATGTCCGCTAGTGTCAGAGAATATGCTTTTCAATGTTCCATTGTTACTTGTTAGCATGGTACATGTGGCTTTCCCAGTTGACCTGTTGCAATCATCAATATTCTTTCCATCTTCTTTATGGAAGCAACAGTATCCAAACAAGCCCTAGTACATTGTCATCAGAACTTTTTACTTCACAATGCACCATCAAATGGCACTCGGCCTTGTGAACAGATGCTGTTGAAAGGTTCCTCGTGAATTGACTAATAGCCAGGCTCAAAAATCTTTGCTGGATAGGGCATACTACTTGTAATTTGTATGCCTGACTACCACCTGTTTCAAGTCCCCGATAGACAACAGAGAGACTCTAAATGGGATGCTGGAGCTTTCTTTTTTTTTTTTTTTTTTCAAATGAAACAAGAGACAAGGGGATTTAATCTATGGATTACTTCAATAGCCAGTACATTCTAGTAAAAGACTGATTACAATCAGTTGATGCAATACTAAAATCGGCTCAGTCTCTCTTACTTTTAAATGAGGCATGCGACCTTGTTGGTGATGAATTATTTCCCACCCTACAACCACTTTCCTCACAAATGAAACATTGCAAAGCTCTTGCTACTTTATCACTAATTCCATGGAAAATGTTCTGACGAGCTACATTTCTTTCCCTTCATTTCATCAGTTCTAACATTCACAGCCAACGCCTGCCATGCCACATACACTGGGATGAATCATCGCTTTTCCCTTTGTATTCCATTAGTAAGAAAAGAATTCAACTTGGAAAGTTTCTTCCCATAAATGGCTACTTTGTGGAATAGACTCCTGAGAGGATGCTTTCCTGATCACTACAATCTTAATCTCCTTAAGTCTAGGGTTAACTATCATCCATTTTTCATATCCTCATACACTACACTTCTTACCACGCCTGCAACAACCTTCTTCAGTAACCCATTACAATTAGTGGCTCTTGAACCTTGCATGGAATGGACATTAGTAAAAACAAAAATGTTAAATCTAATTCTTTTGACGTTTTCATATTCTCTAATTTGAGTACTGATTTGGTTGCATATATTGGAACTTTTCCCAACAGCTTTCATTCCTCTGCAAATATGGTAAAAGATTACTCAAGATGGCAGCGTGTATCTCTATCAGAGAATATTAGAAAAGATTTCTTGTCAGTATAAAAAAATGTCTGTGTTATCATTCTTAGTCAAAAGTCTAAACTGGATCTCCCACGAAGCTGGTGGATTTGATGGTATTCCTGCAATAGTCTTTGAGAAGTGTGCTCCTCAACCGTTTCCTGTTCTCTCTCTAAAGTCTACAATAAATGCCATGCTGCTTGTTGCAAATCTTCTGTAGTTCCAGGCTTCAAAAACTCAAGTGCACTGTCTGATCCTTTCATTAACCTTCTATTTCTTTTTGGTAAAGTACTAGAGGCTCTAATCAATTAAGCAGCTCACCTTGCAGGATCTTCTTTCAAATAATCAATATGGTTTTCACATCTCTAGGTAAAACTGTTGATGTGCTGTTATTGTTGAAGGAATCTATCAAGCTTTAGATAAGAATGATGAAGCTTGGACTGTTCTTTTGGATATCTCGAAAGCATTTGACAGAGTTTGGCATGCTGGTCTTCTTCACAAGTTGGACAAATTTTTGAACTGGTTTAGTCATTCTTATCAAATTGCAAAATTAAAGTTATCATGAATGACCATTCTTCTAGATCATTTTGCATTAAT
>OZ010599.1:16336470-16343970 GCA_963932145.1 Acanthosepion lycidas
TTACTTTTCTATTTAGCATAGATCTGACATTTAATTGTTTAATCCAGACATACCAACAAAGCCTATTTTTTAATTCTGACCTTATGTCCCCCAACCTTTAACACTTGGAAAATAAGTAACACTTTGTTTTAAAATTTCCAGTTTCTTACCATCGCCTGAAGTACATCAATCATAGTAGTGAAACATGAAAGCATTTGTGTAGCAATTTCAACAGGTTTTTATTATGTCTTGTGTATATATATATATATATATATATATATATATATAATATTATAAGTTAATAGACTTAAAATATGGTTTTTCGCTACACAGTTCCAACCATGTTTCAAAAATGGAAGCTAAAAGCCCCTAATTTAATTTTGTACTTAAATTAAAGACATTACTTTCATTTCATCCTCAAGCAAATTTTAATTTTATATATATATATATATATAAAATTAATGGATTTATTTTTAATTAGACATTTTTTATTACTTCAAATATTATTATTTAGTGGATACTCATAATTGAAATAGACGTTCCTATTTTTATTTTTACTTTAAACAGTGTTTATTATGTCTATCTGTGGGCCTGTGTATTCAAGAAATCTTAAAGAAAATCTGCTCTCTGGCAGGAATTGAACCCGTGTTCCTCCCTCCCTACAAAGGGGTGTTTAGAGCACATTTTCTTTCAGGCTGATATTAGGTTGGTGCAAAAATAGTTGTTTTTGATGTATTTTTTTTAACATCAAAAACCGACATTATTTTTGCACCAACCTAATAGATACACACTATTTTAAATACGAGTATATAGATAGATAATGTATATGTATTTATAGGAACACAGAAACATAAAAACTGTCACACAATACCTTTATATATAAATTAATATTTCTTTTAATAATATTATATTAAGTGTATGTCAAAAATCAAACAACTATTAGATGGGTGGTGATAGTAGTCATAGTAGTAACAACTCCTATTTATTTGCAAGCTATTAAATCTGCTAAAAATACACGTTTATAAAAACAAAACAAAAAGACTTCATTTTAATATTTAATGAGCCAAGGTGATTGGAATATACTGAAAATGCTTTGTAGCAAAGGGAGATAAGCTTTCCCAAACTGTCAAGGCCATTATTTATTTTGCCCTATCCATTTCAATAGCTTATTGATATTTAAAAATTAATCAAATTAGGCTACCAGAAATTTAGGGATGAGAAGCTTATTTCAGTTGAATTAAACAATTTCATATGTTTTCAACTAATAATTGTAAATCTTCTATTATAGCCGCTTGATTAGTACCGATATGTTTTTGTAGGAACCATTTTGAATAATCAATTGTTTAGGGGGGGAAAGAGTTCCTGAAAGAGGAGATCATAAACTTTTAGTGAATACTAATAAAAAAAAAAAAAAAAAAATGGGTAAATCTCTTTTCTAAAGAACCTTCCTTTTATTTATTTGGAACCAAGCATTTTAAATCATTACATTATCAGTGAGGGCATATATTAATCTTGCATGATATAAGAGTTATAAACATAACAGCTGACTGAGATTTTGTTTAAATTATTTTTTAAAGTAATTTACAATTGGATGGATTCTAAAAAGACATGTATAAAAATTATTTGTGGACAGATTTAACACAACTTTGAAAGAATACACACTCTCTCATATATATATATATATATATATATACATATATATTTCAATAAAGGTGCAATTAATTTACAAATTCATGAATTATTCATACATAAAACAAATACAAAGGTTAATGATTAAATGGCAAGAAATCCATCTTCGCGAACAATTCAATAATATACAAAAACCCCGAATCTGTTAAAATGACTGATCCAAGTGCAACTTTTGGATAAGTGCGACATTACTGTAATTATTGAACAATATAGTTTATGCCACTTTGACGGAAAATTTACCAGTAAAAAAGAATTCTCTTATCACTACATTTGTACATAAACGCAGAACCTTAACCTTAAAATTTAAATTCAAACTCGAGCGTTGCGACTGCACGTTCCAAAACAATAACACACATTTCTCATAGCATTTTTCGGATTACAACCTTGTTTTGTTTGTCCACTTATTACTGAGAGTAAAAACAAGAACACAATCTATTTCATACCTGAGGATGTCTGTAGGAACAGACGAAAGCTTGTAAAATAAAAAGATCTAATGCAACGGAAATTTATAAAACAGGATCTTTTCATTCATAAACAGATTCGGGGTTTTTGTATATTATTGAATTGTTCGCGAAGATGGATTTCTTGCATGTAATCATTAACCTTTGTATTTGTTTTATATATGAATAATTCATGAATTTATATATATCTCCAAATGAAATGAGGACAAATCAAATATAAATTCAAACATTCATAATATTAACTTAAAAATAAGGCTCAATACAGTAGTAGAGCAGTATTCTTTATTATAAGATATTACATTAGAACATATAAAAAAAAAAAAAAAAAAAACGCTACATACATGCATTCATGTTTCGATGCATATCATCTCATCAGGTGGTAGTAAATGAGGATTATTACAATTTTTACTTACAAACAACCTCTTTCCCCACGAAAAAAGAAGAAAGAAAATAAGAAGAGTGAGAAAGAAAGAAAGACACAAGATATAGTCTCTTCTACAGAGAAAAGGAAGAGAGAAAAAAATAAGGAAAATATAGAAATGTAAAGTAGCCAGACATTTTATGTTGCTCTTATTTTATTCTTTTTTTGTGGGAAAAGAGGTTGTTTGTAATTAAAAATTGTAATAATCCTCATTTACTACTGCCTGATGAGATGCAATAATATGCATTGAAATATGAGTGCATTTATATACCAGTTTTTACATATGTTCTAATGTAATATATATATATATATATATATATATATATATATATATATATATATGGTGTAAAAGGAAAATTGTCCAAATCATGTTACAGCATAATGGTCCATCCCACAAAATGTTTAATTTCTAAAAAACTACTAAACTAATTGAGTTTCTTTTTTTCCAGGTTTTCAGATAACATTTAGCCATCTTGAAACCATTTGCCATTAGAACTACTGAAAACCCTTTGAGTTATTCAGCTAGAAAGAGAACAGGTTAAAATAGTTTTGTGTCAGCCCCACTATGTCTTCCCAACTGAGTAATAGCAAGAGGAAAAAGATTATTCAGGCCTTCAGTAATGGTACCAACTTTCATACTCTATGTTACATCTTCTAAGTCCATTCAAGAACCATCAAGAGAACGGTGAACAAGTTTAAAAAAGAGGGAGAAGTAGAGAGGAAAATTGGATCAGTAGTCACAACAAGAGGGATCATCATTTCAAATTAGAGCTAAATACATTCTTATTGTTCAAAGTAGAGTCCAATAGTGTTATAAAAGCCTTGGCAAATTCCAGTAAGATATCTTTAATCATTTCTAATATACAATGGTTCAGAGATTAATCTGACAATATATATGAAATCTAAAGAATTAATGGATTTATTTTTATTACTTCAAACAATGGACATGTTTGAAATAGATGGCCTATTTTTTATTTATTAAACAGTGTGTATTATGTCTACTTACATTTCTCAAATTAGCAGAAAGATAAAGAAAATGTGTCCTCTTTTGTAGGGAAAACTATCATTTGATTTGAGATGCCTTATAAAATGGGGTGTCTATTTCAAATAGGAAGTGTCAGCTATAATAAAGTTTGAAGTAATGGATTAAAAATAAATCCATTAATTCTTTCAGAATTGCTTTGTTTATGAAACTGAACAGATATGAAGCTTTCAAGAAAATAATCTGGGTGAAGGGGGATGTGTTTTCTTTAAAAAGGGAAAACAGAACCTTGCTTGCTTGCTTTGACATTCTTCATGGCCAAGAGGTAAAAGCACATGGGATCAAATGGTGGTTTCCCCTACATATGGCGATGCAGGTTCAATCCCTACTGGAGAGCACATATTCTTTATTAATATTTCTTGAATGCACAAACTGATAGATTTATTGTGAACTGTTTAATAAATGAAAATTGGGTGTCTTTTTCAAATAAGTGTCTACTATAATGTTTAAAGTAGTGTGTATGTGTGTCTAATACAGTCCCCACCAAAAGTATTGAAACAGTAAAGCCAATTCCTTTGTTTTTGTTGTTCACTGAAAACATTTGGATTTAAAATGAATAAGAAACAAAACTCCAGAATTTCAGCTTTTCGTGATCTTTTACATTTTAAATGTGTTAAACAACTTGGGACATATCACCATTTGTTTGAACCCATCCATTTTTCAATTGAGCAAAAGTATTGAAACTCATGCTATTTAGATTGATTGTTTAAACATTAAATAGCTCTGAATGACTACTCTTGGTTTTAGCCTTGGTTTTCACCTGCAAAGACTGTATTTCTTGTTAAAAAAAGGATAAACCAACATGAAGATGAGACAGCTATGAGAGAAAAGCAAGCCATTTTGAAACTGTGAAAAGAAGGAAAATTAATCGGATCCATTGAACAAACATTCGGTATAGCCAACAAAACAATTTGGAATGTCCTGGTACTACTGAAGTACTCAGCAACAGACAGAGAAAAGGTTGTCCAAGGAAAACAACAGCAGTTGATGACAGAAACATTGAGAGTTGTGGGAAAAAAAAAACCAAAACAATAGTCATTGACATCACCAACAACCTCCACAGTGCAGGAGTGAAAATTTCCTCATCCATTGTTGGAAAAAGACTTTGAGAGCAGAAATATAGATACCATACCACAAGATGCAAGGCACTTATCAGCAGTATGAATTGGAAGGCTAGATTTGGAATTTGCAAGGAAGTACAGAGATAAGCGGGAAAAGTTCTGGAAGAAAGTTTTTTGGGCTGATGAGACCAGGATTAATCTCTTTCAAAGTGATGGAAAAGCCAAAAGGATCTGCTTATGATCCAAAACATACAGGCTCATCTGTGAAACATAATGGAGGCAGTATTTTGGCTTGGGCTTGCATGGCTGCTTCTGGAACTGGCTCACTTATGTTAATAATGATTTAACTCACAATGGTAGGAGGAGAATGAATTCAGTATTCTACAGAAACATTTTGTCTGATAATTTACAGAGAAATGCATTCAAACTAATTGGTAGGAAGTTCATCATGCAGCAGGGCAATGGCCCAAAACATACTGCCAACACAAGAAAGGATTCCATCAGGAGAAAAAAGTGGATAGTTTTGGACTGGCCAAGTCAATCACCAGACCTTAATCCAATAGAGCATGCATTTCATCTCCTGAAGAGGAGAGTGAAGGAAGAAATCCCCCAAACAAACAAGAACTGAAAGAGGCTGCATTAAAAGTCTGTAAAAGCATAAAAAATGAAGAATGCAACAGTTTGGTAATGTCAATGGGTTGATGCAGTTATTGCAAGCAAGGATTATGCAACCAAATATTAAAATGTATATATTCCTTTACTTTTGCTCACCTATAAATAAAGTGACCTGATATAAAAGATGGTATGTCCTAAGCTGTTTAATACATCAAATTGTAAATACCAGAAAATAAAAACTGAAATTTGGAACTTTTTGTCTCATATTCATCTTCTGATCTTAAACATCAGTGTCTTCAATGAACAATAAAAACAAAAGAATTGATCTTGACATTCCAATTCTTTTGGAGAGGACTAATATATATATATATATATATATTCAGTTGTATGGATATGAGTTTGTTACCCTAGGTTTCCTGATGATTGCAAAAGCGTGAAATTTAGGGTCACAAACTTATGAATATGTTAGCTCTGTCACTGATATTGAGCACTTTCCACTAAGTACTGAAGTAATGTGCACATAAAATGACATATGCTGTACTGCTTCTCTTGACATATGCTCTGTCTCTGATCTTGAGCAGTTTTCTCTCTTAAATATACAACTTATATTTTACCACATCTGTGTGTGTGTGTGTGTGTGTGTGTGTGTGTGTCAGGATCAAAAACTTTTTGACTTGGTAGGCTTTATCTCAGATAAGATAAATAATATATATATATTGTAATAAACAACATAAGTTGTCTCGTATTTAAATTGCCAATGTTTTATGCACATTTTTTTCATTTAAGCACTTATTAAAAACTTAATTAAAAATGCAATGCAAACAAGGTATGTTTTAAATAAATTTTTTTTAGTTAATTTCTTCTCTTGAATTTTTATTTTATTTTATTTTATTTTTTTTGAAACAATTTGTCTATAATATTTCATAATATTTACTTTTTTAAATTTATAAAGCTAACTTTTATATCAGATTATGCATTGTCTTTGTTTAAAAGGATTTTTTCCCTGATAATGGCCACAAGTATTGTTAAAAGCACTTTGTCTCAAGCTCTAAAACTTACAGGGCTCTGAAAATCTCTTCAGGGTTGATCGTTGTAACTGATATTATTTTAGGTTAGGTTGGGAGGGGAGGAAGTCAAATAAAACTTTACTTTGTCTTTTTAATAGTGTGATTTCTTGTTTCTTTTGTTTTTTTTTGTTTTTTTTTCTTTTGCAAGTTTAGTGGCAGGAAGTTTTCAAGTACAAAATATTTGGATTTAAAAAAAGTTTTTTCAGTTTTGTTTTAGGCAGATCCATATTTATTTGGATTTTATTAGATGAGGTGTTTTAATTATTGGATATATTTAATTCAGACTAAGTTTTGGGTTTTTTTGGGGTTTTTTGTCCCATCCCTCCCCCTGTAGCCTTCTGTAGAATTTTGGTTAGCTTGCCAGTGGTCTGACACACAAGTAGGCAAGTGTAGCCAAAGCTAAGAACTGCCTTGAGTCATTTATGGAGAAATATATGGGTGAATAAAGACCACTCATGTAAATGTATTGTGCAGGTCCATTCTAGCAAAATGAACCAACGTAACTGGTGTATTAGGCACTCTCCTATAAAATGAGGTAAAATCAGCTGGCTTGTTTTACAAGGAAACAGAAGAAGGCAAGCCATGTAAGTCACTTGACTTCTACACATTCCTTGTGGGTGTCTGTCATCAAATTTCAAATGCACCATGAACACTGAAGAAAAGGCTGAAGAGTATGCGACCAAAATTTTTGGGTGATCAAATCAAATATTATCATATTTTTTTGTAATCTTTTTGTGATAAATTATAGATAAATTCAATCATAAATTTTACACACAAAAAAGGCTTCTTTTTTTTTTTATTTTTTTATTTTTAAATAGTTAAAGTGTAAATGTATTGATTGTGGATGGATACTATAAAAGGCATGTGATAATTTATAACAAATAGGAAACCTGAATTCCATTTCTCCCTGCACTCTGTCATGTCACCAGATATTTTAATAAAATGTCTTGTCATTGATATGATACAATAGTTTATTAAAAAGAATAGGCAAGTAAGTGCATATGCCTCAACCACCCCCCACAGCCCAAACCCTGATAATGGACTTAATCATTCAGGTAATAGCAGAAAATTACACTTTTTATCAACCTTAACAAGGGTCTAATCCTAGATATATGCTTGGCAAATTAATGACAAAGTGAAAACTTTCTCTGTGTGTGTGTGTGTG
>OZ010599.1:16357685-16457685 GCA_963932145.1 Acanthosepion lycidas
GAAAGTATAAAAAAAACAAACTCCTGTTTCATATAAGTCTTCAGAAGAGAATATGGCACTATTTTAATTGGTCGTTATAATTATTTATAATGTTCAAATATAATAATATTTGTGGGTCAGAAAATTTCCTGAAAAAAAAAAACACTCGCTCAACTATCTATTTACATTTTTCAGACTGTTGTCCTCATCTTTACTGTCACATTCACAACGTTTCTGCCATTGTACACCCTGGACTTCTTCAGGATATATCTATATTTCCGAGATGAGGTATCGTAACTATCTACACAATTTACATTGTTCAGAATGTTGTCCCCCATCTTTACAGTCATATTTATGATGTTTTGGTTGTTCTATGCTCCGGCCTTCTTCAGGTGATATTTGAAACGTTGTGAATGCAATAATAAAGATGATGACAACATGTTAACTCCCCAAAGGACAAGCATAGAAACACCCATTAAAAAAAATAAATAAAAAATGATGAAATTGTTTATGCATAGATCAGCACTGCCACTTGTAGTCAGAGTATCTTGGTAAGTCAGTGGTGATCATGACTCTCCACAGCTTCTTATCTTTTGTAGCTCTAAGAAATATTTGTCCCCTTAATATCCCTCCAAGTCCCTGTTTTGCCATACATTCACACACTCTACCCTTCTTGCCTTTAATATGTACTGTGAATATCAAATTCTCCAAGGCTTCTTTCCTCATTATGTGACCTATAAATTTCAACTGCTTCTTTCTGATTCTATGTATAAGTGTCCTTTTTATTCCCATTTTGCTTAAAACTTCCATGTTGCTCTTATGTTCTGTCTATGGTATTCTTGGAATCCTTCTGTAGAAGCACATCTGCTTTCCATCAAGAATCCTCTTCATCAGTAAAGAAATTGCTCAGTGTTCACTGTCATATTCAAGAATTACTCTTACATAGCAGCTTAATGGTCTTTTCTTTGTTTCTAATAAATTTTTTTTCTGTTTCATAATACTTTGCTTAGCATCTTTCACTGTCTCAATGTGCCTTCAGATTTCTATGCCATTTTTTCCCAGATTATTCAATGACTTTTATCTATTACTCTTGATTTCATTCTTTTATAATATTTTATCTGGTCTATTTTCCTGCCATCTTTACATAAATTGCAAGTTTCTCCAGCTACTCCAAAAAATTCTTATGAAGCCTTTCATAAACTGAAATAGTGTAAAGTTAAGCAGTTACCATTTGATTTATAGTAGGAAAGATTTTAGGTGTTCCCAAGCCACCCGAAATAACCTAACAAGAGGTTTTCATCATGATTGACAATGCTGCAATGATTTTCTAAAAGTTTTGCTCTTTTTTTTTTTCTTTTAATACTGAAAAGACACAAAAAGTTTTAAGTGTCAGATTGTTTTGAGCAAAATGACAAAGAACTTCATGTAAGAAAAACTATCAAGCATTAACCAAAATGTCATATCTGTGCAAAATAAATGCTGTTTAATTAAGTGCATCTTTATTAATTGCACCAATCAAAATCAGCATAAAGGCCAATTGATACCCCCTTAAACATAGAAATTTTTTAACACTTGAATTGTTAGCAGCTCTGAACTTAAAAAAAAAAAATTGTTAGGATGGACATCATAATAAGGGCATTAACTCACTCCCTAGATGGAAACCAAGTTATTCCCCTTGATCAGAACTCTCTAGAACAGAAGAAAAGATTTTAAGATGGCTGCCAGGCATTCCCTCATGTTTCCTATTGGACCCTATTAATCCACCAGTAATCTACTGACCATGTTTACATCCTTGTTTACCAATAGTGAATAAAATCTTTGAAATGAGTGTCCGTTCTTATTTGAACAAAAAATAAGCACACCCATAGACATCATCCTGAACAAGGCAATAATGTCACCAAGATGCAAGGGGTTACTGAAAGTGAAAGTACAATAAAACAATGATTTTCAGACAGACATAAGACAGTGAATTTAAATGCAATTTCAAATTTTTGAAGATCATAGTTGACAGTAAAGGGTTCAAAAGGCAAGAAGAGCAAGAACAGAAGCTGTTAGAATATAGTTAATGGTTACATCTTGCTACTTCAACAGTAATATGATTAGACCAGGTTGCTAATCTAGTACTACACTTAAATTCATGAGGTTGAAATGTTCATATCTGCTCAGTTACATATCCTCATGTAAACAAAGCAATTTCTAAAGAAGTGATGAATTTTTTTTAATTTATTAATTCAAAAGATTTTATTAACGAAAATCTGAGAAAGATTTGCGTTTATAAAGCACTATTTGACTTTGCTTTATCAGTGACGCACTGTGCGGGTAAGTTAGTATAAGCATGTCAGATCTAATGACTGTTTCTCCTGCCAGAGAGCACATATTTTACTTTAATGAGGTTTCTTGAATATTCAGGCCGGTAGACAAAAATAAACATACTATTTAATAAATAAACAGAGCATCTACTCAAATATGGGTATCCAGTAAAAATAACATTTATGTAATGAAATCTATCAGATTAATAAATAAATCTATTACTACTTTAGAAATTACATTAAATTATATAATTTTATTAGGTTGGTGCAAAAATAATGACATAATAATAACGTTTTTTTGACGTTAAAAAATAAGTCAAAAAATGACATTATTACGTCATTATTTTTGCACCAACCTAATACATATGTCAATAGATAGTATTATTTTCAACTATCACAGGCTAGATTTATTAATATCTGTTGGACTAATGTACTCATCTTTGTGACTACCACAATATTTTACCCATTGTACTCTCAAGTTACCTTCAGGGAATTTGAAACACCTGAAGAAGTTTGGTGGGCACAAACATCAAGACATTATGATAGTGACATTGATTAGGATGTTAGTCCAATTTTATATATATATATATATAATGCCTTTAAATTCCTTAAGAAACATAGGACCACAAAATATTGTTGCAGTTTCTGTAAAGTGAGTCAGTTGTTAGCCTACTTCACATCCCCCACCCAACCTGGATGATCAGCTTTTGAATTCAGTTGTCCTCTTTCTCCTCAAGCAGTTGCTGCCCAAGGCTATAGAACCCAGTCTGTCCTGCTATTTACCCATAACTGCGGGGAGAAGAGGATTCATACCTTTCCCAAGGGTATTAGCATGTAAGTGAATGTAATGGATTCAACTGAAATTCGAACTCTGTTCTCCGATCCCTCAATCCAGGTTGCTATCAATTACTTCACAATGTCTATTTGCCAATTTTAAATAAGGATTTATTAAATATAACAAAATTACTCACTCTAATGATTATATATATATATATATATATAGTCATTTTTTGACGTTAAAAAACGACATTATTACATCATTATTTTTGCACCAACCTTATATATATATATATATATACACACACCATATTTTGTGGCTTGGAAGATGCACTTTAATATTGCAAAGAAATTTCTAAGAAAAAAAAATTCATTCTCATACAACAACAGATTCACCATGCATCCTTCACATGCTGGTGCCATGTATTGCTTACATTAATCACTCGTCCGATTTTGTTTGTATGGCAATGACATACGAATCAAGAGCAGAAAGGCTCCCACCGCTGCTAGTAAACACAGCATGTGTAAGGTTGTGGCTCGGCTCCAGGAAGGTTTATAGTGTTGGAAATACTCGTAACAGTTGAGTACTGAGGTTACATTGTATAAAAGGGTGAATTAGATAGGTAATATTATAGTGTAATAACTCAACATACAAATTGATATCCCTATCGGTTAAGCTAATTAGGTGACTGTCCAAACTTACTTGAGCCTTTGTGTTTCTTTACATTAGTCTTAGAAGACACACATGTATTTTTCTGTGTATTTTTTTTTAGGAAAAAAAAAAAGCTCATCTTTGTAAGCTAGAAAATACAGTGTGTGTGTGTGTGTGTAATATATAGAAAATACTAAAAGTAGACATTTGCTGCAAAATATTTGACTATAGGAATTCATTAGAAACTATTTTAATACTATAAAAATATATATAAAAAAGTATTTTTAATACTATAGGAACTCATTAGAAATTATTTTAATATTATCTGTTTAATATCAGTGGTTATATAACAGTTAACATTTCTAAAACAACTACATCAAGCCTTTCATTTATTGTAATGATTATATATTCTAAAATGAATTTTTTTTTTTTTAATAATCTGACAGATTTTTATCACTTTAAACATTATTTTCAGTGGATACTCGTATTTGAGTACATGCTTTATTTATTTATTTTCATCTACCAGCTTGAATGTTAGAGATATGAACACAGCAAATACTAATATTCGTAACAAAAAAATTATGCAAATGTAATATTAATAATTCAAAATATTAGTAATACTTGGTATTTTGCATAAGAATAAATAGATAACACAAGAATATCTTGAGAGTGAGTACATTTTACCCCTCATAGAAGAATTAATATTAACTCACTTAATTTTTTAACAGCATAGCCCAGCGTTGCCCATGCTTGATTCAAAAATCATACGACTCATAGAGCAATCGCTATCACTTGACTTAAAATATTTTTGCCCTTCCTTGCCTTTAAAGGAGTGCCCTTTGCTGTGCTGATGTTGCTACATGCCTTACTTCTTGCCTATCTCACACTGCAAAGTTTTTCTAAGCTCTATACTAAACATTAAATCTGTTACAAAAAAAGAACTAAACAAAATGAACACAAAACGATCAGCTTTAAAAAAGGACTCATAACTGGAAAAACCGAATGAAAAAAAGAATGTTAACAACAAATAATTTTTCACACCCAACCCAGTTCTGCGGAATCAGAATCAACGTTGAGTTTAAGCAAGCGAATGAGCCAATTGGAGTAAAGTGCCCTGCAGATTAAAATTTTTCTCCACTTGTGACGAATGCAGCTATTGATTTTTTTTTTTTTTTTTTTGCAAGCTAGCATCCTAGTTAACATTTGTGTCAGTCAGCTGTTGGCTGTCACGCTGGCCAATAGAATCTTCCTGCCTATTCGTGGCAGCCAGCTATTGGCTCTCACTCTGGCCGGTAGCAAATGGTCACAAACTACATGAAAACTGCCATAGAAGCATGAAAAAAAATCAATTATTTCCACTATCAATGGGAGTTGGGAAATGCAAAGTCGGTCTTGGCCTTCCCGCTAGCTTGGAGCATGTGCATGTAAATTTTGGTGCAAATCCATCGAAAATTGCAGCCATGTATTCGTTACACACACACATCCTACCTTTTATAGATAGAGATTATGAAATTAATACATTATCCAACATAAGTGTAGAATATTCGTTAGCTTGCCAGTGGTTTAACACACAAATAGGCAAGTGTAGCCAAAGCTAAAAACTGATTTGAGTCATTTCATGGAGAAATATATGGGTGAATAAAGACCACTCATGTAAATGTATTGGGCAGGTCCATTCTAGCAAAATGGACCAACCTAACTGGTGTATTAAGCACTCTCCTATAAAATGAGGTAAAATCAGTTGGCTTGCTTTACAAGGAAACAGAAGGTTTTTTCTTCTTTTTTCTTGTACGACTGTGTTAGACATATTTCTGTCTGTCACTGGATTATTTACGTTGTACTTTTTGACTGTTAAGTTTTTGATTTATTTTACCGTTTTTCTAACGTTATTTTTTTACTTTTTTGTTAATTTTTTTCAGTTTTCTAACGTTCTTTTTTTCTTGACATTTGTTTAAATTTTTGATTTTTTCCGTTTCAGTTCCATACCCTCTTTTATTTACAGTTACTGCATTTTTTGCTTTTATTTATTCCTTTTTATTTAACGTTTTCATTTTCTTGTACGTTTTATTTTTCATTTTTTAAATCTATTTTCTTTCCGTGCCCTCACCCTCTGTTTATTTTTCGTCTTTACGTTTCTCGTTCGACCTTTTTTTTTCCTTTGTTTATTTATTACGTGTTAATTATTTCTGTATTTTTCTTTTAAATATCCGTTATAGTTTTGCGTTTTATCGTTTAAATACGTATGTATAATATTTGTTTGTAAATTTTGTGTTTAATTTGTAAATTTCTGTGCTTTTATTTACTTATTTAACGTTTTTGTTTTTGGGTTGACCATTTTTTATCGGCTGCCATATTGTAAATTGTCACGTTTTTAGTTTCGTATTTTATTTTGTATAGCGTTTTAATTTTACGTTTATAATTTTTCTTTTTATTGTGTAATTTGTTGCTTTCTTGTCTGTAGTTCTTTTAATTTTTTGTTCTTTCTTCATTTTTTTGTGAACTTTGTTGACGTTTTCTCGTCTGTCTTACGTCTATTTGTTTTGCATTTTTGTTTAATTGTTTAAATTTGTTAGGCGAAATTTTTTTTCGTCTTTTTTAATTTTTTATACGTCCTTTTTTGTCTTTGTCTATTTAAGTTGTTGTTTCGCTCATAAACGAAACTTTATTTACTTTTTACCCTCCCCTTAATTTTTTTTTTTTTTTCCTCCCTCCCCCGTGAACTTTAACCTTCCTTTTTTACCTATGGGCCACATTTATTACCCCTCACCCTACTTGTAAAAATGGATAAAAAAGGAAAAAAAGAATCCCGTCTTTCGTAATGAAAAAAAAGAAACCAGTAATGGCCAATTTTAAAAAATCGGTCAGAAAACATGTTTTCTTAATGAAAAAGGATCCACCTAATAAAGATAGCATGGAAGAATACCCAGAGTTATCGAAAATTCCAACAAACGAAGAAATGATAGAGGCATTAAAAAAAGCTTCTAAATCTTCGGTGGCCGAAAAGAGCCACAATGAAGAAGCTGGAAACAGCACAAGTGAAGATGCAGAGGCCGGGGAATCGCCCTCTTGTTGGAAGTCCTCCCCACTGAACTGAAGAAGATTGACAAAAGAATAGTGTCGGTCTTTGTCGTCGACAAGCGTACGCGCAAAATTTGTCGCTCGACTAAAGACACAGTGGTGAAATCCCTGCAGTCCCTGGGGTTTAGCCCTCTAAGAATCGTAAAGGGAGCTAAATTCTTCATGTGGGACGTATTGCTGCCCACCGCGGAAGATTGTGTAAGGGCCTCAACAAGAGACCTTATAACGAAGGACCTCATCTTGAGGACTGAATACGAAGGCAAGAGAAGGACCAGTGTGGCAATATACGAGGTCCCTCGTCAGGTTATCGGGGAACACCTGGCGGCATTCTTGTCGCAGTATGGCGACATATTGGGTGCTTCTTGCGATAGCGTGACCGGGGGATGGAGCTTCGAGATTATGTTGAATGAAAAGGCCTTCCGCTCCATCCCCAACTGTCTGGATGTTGGACGCCTGAAGCTGCCGGTCATTGTGACCGGTCGCAAGCCAGTATGTTGGAAGTGCGGAGAGACTGGTCACCTCTCCTCTTCCTGCCCAGAGAAGAAGGCCTCTGGGAGTCAGGCTCCGGTTGACCAAAATACCCCTCTGACCGCGTCTTTAGAATCCGCCACGCCTGTAATGGGCATGCCAGCTTCCAGGACCGATGGGGTAAAACCTCCGGTTGGGTCTGCTTCAAAGCCCCCATTCTCCAAAGAGCTTTTTCCTGCTGCTGATAGTGCAGTTGTGGAGAGGGGAGAGGGGGAATGGCAGGTTGCTGGCAGGGTTAGAGGGAAGCGCCAGACAGCGGGTCCTCAGTCCCCTGAAGCTCACGGGACGAATGGCACTAACAGTCCCACTCCCTCTGTCAACAGTAAGGGTGACGCCCCGGGTCTCTGGATCATCCTTAAGAGATCATTACTAAAAGAGAAGCTGGAAAAACAAAAATCTACCCTACATCCGTCAACCCCTCACAATAGAGATCCCAGCCCTAAAAAGACCTCGCCTTTGAAAAAAGCATCATCTTCTACCAGTGAATCCCCACACCCTTCAACCCCTCTCAGTAGAGAACCCAGCCCCAAAAAATCCTCCCCTTCGAAAAAGGCAACTCCCTCTACATCTTCTGCCCATCAATCCCCACGCCCTTCAAATACTCCCAGTAGGAAATCAAGTCCTAAAAAGACCTCCCCGGCGAAAAAGGACACTCCCTCCACAACTCCCGCCCAAAATTCTCAGCCCTCAACCCCTCTTAGTAGGGATCCTAGCCCTTTAAGGCAAATTTTACAGAAAACTTCCCCTTCTAAAACTACTGACGTTCCCCCACCCACCAACAAAAGGCAAAGGAGTCCCACTCAAGATTCAAAGGAGAAAAAAAAGAAACATAAAAATATGTTCAACACAGGAGAGGAGGTGTGTTACATTTCTCCAGCCCAAGCGGAAAAAGCGAGAGACTATGGGAACCGCACCACAAATTTAAAATGCCTCCTCTCTATAAAACAATTTGCGGACAAAGACATTATGGACCCAAAAAACTTCCCAGATGCCCAAAGAGTCTTAACTGTAATAAGAACTGGGACGGGGGCTAGACTCATTTGGGCTATGTTGGACGAGGCAATTGCCTCCTTCAAAATGTCCCCGCCTATTGCAATTGTCGAAAATGACAAGTTGAAGAAATTAAAACAATTTTGTGCCGGGAGGGTCCCTGTTTTTGTTCACCCCTCCCTATATAGAGCACTAAAATTGACCTTTCCATGGGATATAGGCGGTCTCTCGCAAGACGGCTCCGTCAACAATGAGATGGGCCACGGGTCGATGGGAGAGGCTGTCAGTATCCTCACCCCGACAATGTTCAAATCAGTGTCCCAACCCTAATTAGGTCTTTCAATGGCTCTCTGGTTAGCAAGTCTAAATGTCCGGGGCCTGAGGTCGGAGTCTCGAAGGGCGAGGCTCGATCGCGATCTTCAGCGCCTCGGGGTGGATGTATGTTGCGTGCAGGAGACCCGGTTTTTATCTCGCGATTATGAAGACATTCTGTCTAAGAGGTTCGTCCTCTATTCAGCATGTTTTGATGGACGCTCGAGGGGTGTTTCCTGGCTGGTGAGCAAGTCTCTGGATGCGGTGTGTGCTCTTGTCTTCGCGGATCCGGCGGGCAGGCTTTGCGTGATGGATATTACCATAAAGGAGAAAGCTCTTCGTCTCATTGGGGTTTATGCGCCCAATGACCACACTCAGCAGCCTGGTTTGTTTCGGCAGATCGAGCCGTTTTTGAGGACTTCTCGTTCGGTAGTTCTAGCGGGTGATTGGAATGCCGTCCTTGATCCCGATATAGATCGCATAGGGCAAAAAGCGGGTACTTACAATCCGGAAGTGAAATCGTTTCGGGCCTTCATCGACGGGTTTGATCTCGTCGATAAGTATCGAAATGAGCACTCCCGGGAGGTAGCGTGGACTTGGACTAGGGGCGGCAGCTCGGACACGGTGGTTAGCGCAAGCTACATCGACCGAGTTCTAGTTAAGAGAGTCGAAGTAGGGCTCTTAGAATGTCCAAGTTTCCATTATATAGTTTACTCGGATCATAGGCTTGTCCGTGTTCGGGTAAACTTAGCTAAGCCTAGGGTTAGGATGGCTGGTTATTGGAAATTAAACTCATCATTATTTGGTGAGCAAGATTTCCGGGACCAGCTTTTACTAATGTTACAGCGGGAATTGTCGGGGGCTGTGGTTGGGAATAAGTGGTGGGGTGTTCTGAAATCCAAACTTAGGTCTTTTGCTGCTGATTATAGTCGACGACTCAACCTAGCTAGGCTAGCAGCGCAAAAGTCTCTAGAAGCCAAAGTAGATCGGGCGATCAAATCCCGTGATAGTGGGGACGTAGCCTTGGCTGGGGCGGAGCTGGCCTCCTTGCTTGTCAGGAGGGATCGAGCTCTGGTAGTTGGGTCTAGGATGGGAAGAATGTCTTGCGGGGCTACGAGTGTGGCCGCTTCATTGCGTTCAGAGGAGGCTTGTAGGGCGTCTGGTCGGCATGTCGCTCGCGTCACGTTGCCGGACGGGCGGACTGTGACTGCAGACGCGGGCGTTTGCGAGGCTTTTCGTGATTGCTTTCGGGAACTTTTTGCCAGGGAGCCCGGTCTGAGCCCTGCTCAGTTCGACGCCTATTTAGCCGACTTTCCCCGCCTTAAGGCGGCTGAAGCGGCTAGGTGCGGGGGTCCCATGGCGGAGTCTGGGATCTGCGGGGCTCCGGGATTGGATGGTCTTCCCTATGAAATGTGCTTGAGGCGGTCGCCCGTCTTTGTCCCCTTGCTGGCACTGGTTTTCAACAGCTGGATGAGGCAGGGGTCTATTCCTCAGCGCTTCGCCGGGGGTGTGATCGGGTTGCTTCGCGGGAGGGAGGACGGTGGGGATGGGGTGGATAATTGTCGGCCTTTTGACGATGTTGAATACAAAGTTGAAGATTTTGGCCGGGGTCTTGGCTAACCGTTTGCAGGTTGTCCTCTCTAGTCTGGTTGGCCCCGAGCAGACTTGTGCTGTGAGGGGCGGGACTGTTCAGGACGGCCTTCATTTGGTGCGCTTGATCATCGAGAAAGTCGACGGTGATGCCGCGCTGATCAGTTTGGATCGGTCCGGGGCTTTCGATGGGGTTGACCATCGATTTCTGGAGGCTGTCCTTTCGGCCGCCGGTTTCGGTCCGCACTTTCGCACTTGGATCCGACTGCTGTGTGCGTCCCCCGGTGCGCTGGTGGAGGTGAATGGGTGGGGATCGAGGCTTTTCATTTTGTCTCGCTCCGTTCGTCAAGGTTGTCCGCTGTCTCCATTGCTTTGCGTTCTTGCGTTGGAGCCTTTCCTGCGTAGGTTGAGGACGAGTCCGGTCCTTCGCGGAGTTTCCTTGCCTGGTGCCGCCACCTCGGCCAGGTACTCCACCTGTGCTGATGACGTTTCGGTTCTGGTGTCGAGTAGGGCCGAGGTTGGCGGGGTCGGCAAGGAGATCAAGGGTTATGGGATGGTGACGGGGGCCGGGATCAGCCGCGATGGGTCTGTTGGCTTGCGGTTGGGTTCGTGGGGGGGAGTTTCTCTTCCCGTACCTTTCCTCTGGACGGACGGGCCGGTCGGGGTCTGGTTCGGTCCCGACCTCTTGTTGGAGATGAATTGGTCGGAGGTGCGGGAGAGGGCCGAGCTCGCGGTTCGTCTGTGGACTCGGAGGAATCTTTCCTTGAAGGGGAGGGCGGAGGTATGTGGCTCGCATATCTGCCCGATTCTCCTTTGCCGACTCTCCGTGCTTCCACTCCCGTCTAACACTTTATTGGCGTTAGTGAGGCTCCTGTTCTCCTTCTTGTGGGGAGGCGGGGCCGCCGTGGTTGGTCGCGAGATCTGTTGCCTCCATCCCTCTGATGGCGGTCTGGGGGTGCCTTGCGTTGACTCGTCGACGTACGCTTCGCATTACTTATCTAGACCGGATATGTATGCAACTGGATGAGAACGGCGAATTCTGGAAGGAAGACGTCCATAAACATTTAGAAATGTGCGCTCATGTGAGGAGGAGGCTGGCTGTAGTCCTCGAGGCGAGGGCTCTTTCTATCGTGAATGTCAGATGGCCCTCAAGCGACTCTTACGGGCGAAGGATGGCCTCTCCGACGTCCAGCCGTTGTCACGTAAGGCATTATATCAGGTGGTAGTTAGGAGGAACGTTCAAGATGATCTGATTGGCGAGCTCGGTCTGACGAAGCGGGAGGCTCGCTGCATATGGCCTTGGGCGCCCCGGTTGAAATGTCTCACTAACCCTGAGGCATATTCTAACTCACCTGGCTGGTGATTCGAGGTGCCCTCTGGGTCGGCAAAAGACTTCGTGCAGCGGTTTTGGCAAAGTCGCCAAACTGCGTGCGCTGCAGTGGGGAGGTGGAGACCCTAGGTCACGCCTTCTTTCATTGTAGTGTCGTAGCTTCGTCGTGCAAGTTCGTTGAAGATCTCATGGTTCGCTTGCTGCGCAGAAAGTTCTTTGTCCTCGAGGCCAGTTCTGTCTGTAGCAATATAGTACCGCCGTTGACTAAGGATGAGCACTATGTGTTCCTTTGCTTACTGGGGGTTTTGCGAGTCGTGATATGGACGACGCGGCAGAAGGAATTTCATGGGGACGAGAAGTTTACCTCTTCCCAACTGATCTTGTTCTTTAAGCATCAGCTTAAAGTCAAGATCAGGACGGAAAGGAACCGACTCCATCCATTGGAATTTACCGAAAGGTGGGTGAGTCTTGTGCGTCTCTGCAGAGTGAAAGGTGCTGACTTGGAGTGGCTTTTTGATGCCGGTTAGGCTTTAAGAATTTTGGGATTGCTGGGGTGAACATTGGCAACCCCTCCTATGTATAGGTTAGTTGTTTTAGTTACCTTTTTCTTTTTTTTTTTCAGTTTAACTTAGCTAGGGTGTGTATGCTCATTGGCCCCCTTTTATTTCTGACCCTATTTTTTTTTTCTTTTGTTTAATTCCCCATCCCTCCCATCGTTAGGTGGTTAGTGATATCAGTTCTCTGGTGGGTGCGGGGCGCCTTTCGTTTCGAGTGTGTCTTTCGTATTTGTTGTTGTTTGATTGAGTGTGTGTTTGTAGCGAGTGCATTGATTGTACGAATGTTTTATATTTTTTTTTTTTTTTTCAAGTCCCACATTGATTTCGTCCAGTTAACTGATATTTCTACCACAGTTAGGGCTGTGGGGGGTTTTACTACTAACAAAATTTTTGTTTAGTTTCTTGTATATAGATTTGTATTCATTGTAAATATTCATTGGGGTTTTTAGATGTTATTTTATTCCCCTCCCCCCCCACAGACAATGAATTGTATATATGGGGACTAGTTAGAACTTCATAGAGTCTCTGAGGCATTTTGGTGGATATAGTAAGAATGGTATGTAATGGATGTGTTGTTTTGGTGAAAGGAACATTGTTTGTATGTTTGGGTCAGTGATTGCGGCTAGCTAAGTTTAAAGTTAAGACAAAAGATGACCATCCTTTCCCCCTTCCCCATTTCGGCCTTGTGCCACATTTGTACATAGTACAATAAATAATTACAAGGAAACAGAAGAAGGCAGCCATGTTGGCAGGTAAGTCACTTGACTTCTACAATAAATAATTTGTAAAGATCATTTTCACGGCAATGAATGAACATAAGCAGAGCAACTTTAGCACTTCAAAGTGGAATTTGATGATTAAGTACTCTTATATAGGAAAAAAAATTTAAAAAAGTAAAGCGATTGTCAGTGGTCAGGAATTAATGTAAGCAAACACTAAAAAATAGAATAAAACTTTTACAATGTATAATAAAATAATTACTATAAAAATGTATTGCTAATTATTTTACTATAGAAATACAGTAAAAATCAGAAAGGGATTGTCAGTGATCAGGAATTAAGGCAAGCATTGCTGACAGAATAAGTTTTACAATGATCCCATTTCAGTTTGTTACTATATAATACAGCAAAAGTGGCTCATCATAGTGCAGTTTTTGTTAGTGCAATATCATTTAAATATTCTTACTGGGAAAAATAAAGCAATATGTAGTTTTATTAGGCCACAAGAGTCTGAGTAATTCCAAATAAGTATAAATTGACCAAAAAAAAAAAAAAAAAAAAAATTAGGTTGGTGCAAAAATAATCACGTAATAATGTCGTTTTTTGACGTTAAAAAATACATCATTTTATTCCAGTTAGTGTGAATGAATGCAGAATGCAATAGAATAAGCAAAGTAATATTCAACGCTGACAAAGATCTTCAGTCCAGAATATCATGTAGGGTTTGTGTCTACCTTAAAAACCAAAAAAAAAAAAAAAATTATCATCTGTTAACCAAACCAAGCTGATACTGCTGCAGTTTGAAAAAAAATATGGCTGAAATTGAAAGCTTAAGCCGTCTGAGGCATTTTTTACCTGACAAATTATACAAGTGTTGAAACATGGTCACTAAGAATGTGGTCGATGATTTCTGAAAGAGATGTGAGACATGGATATTTTTTTTGTCTGAAATGGCAACTGGAATTTTTTTTTTTTTTGTTACTAACAAAAAACAAAATAAAAGAAAAATCTGAATTATATTAAAATAAAAAAAAATTGGGTTTAATATATTATATATATATATATATACACTGTTCTATAATTATAATAAATATACGATTATTAAGGGACTGTGAGTGGTTAGCTTCAGAATATGCAAATGAACTTCTTTCTTTTCAACCACAAATTTTCTGTGTAAAATTAATAAGACAAAAATGTCTAAAAATTGTTACCATAATTTTCGATATTTTGTGATATAAAAATGATGTTAATTAAATTAACTCAATATAAAACATATTGATTAGAACTTTTTATAATAATAATATAGGTACCTCAAATCTGATTCATTAAAATATGCACATACCATGATGCAAAAATGTCCCAAACTTAATAAAAACACAGTTTTATGGTCAAATTCTTTGTTATTATGAAAAAGAAAAGATCAAACAATAAGTTGGTTATTAAATTATGTTTTTTGATCTTTTTCATAACATTTAAAATTTTTGTTAAAAATCATAGTGGGTTTTTTTTTTTTTTTTTTTGCATTTTGGAAATTCTTGCAAAAATCAAATAATTGTAATGAAACTTTAAGGACTTATCCACAAATTAATGAAATTATTTTAGAAATCTTTACTTTTTAGAAAATCTTGGTAAAAATATTTGTTTATTTATTTTTACATTTATTACCACCACCCACCCACCCACTTGAGAAATTAAACTGTTGTCCTGCTTAATGTTTACATTAGTTAAAACAGAATTCCTTGGAGAATTTAAATCATTAATTTTGTTTTGTAAAACAGGACCACCAATTACTGAAAAAACTGCTCTGAATCATAAAATAAAAATGCAATAAAAATAAAAAATAAGAAAAATTTTTTTTGATGACTAATGAATTTTTACTTTTTTAAAATTTACTAAGTTTTAAATCTTTTTACTTAATAACAATATTACAGAAATTTAAAACTAATCAAATGGAAAAGTTTAGAACAATTCATTAACCGTGAATTTTTTTTTTTTTTTAAGTATTTCACCACAAGCACGCAAGGGGTTATAGAGGATTTGGAGCGAGAGCAGATAGGAATGATAGAGGAGAAGGATAGTGGATAGATCAAGGCAACTGGAAATGTCAATTGACATTACATTTGAATAGTTGGAGATTATAGCTATCAGGGAGACAGGAATAGGGAAGGGAGTTCCACAGGCGAGAGGTGCGAGATATGAAGCTATTGGAGTAGAAGAGGCAGCTACATTTAACAGTTTCAACAGTAAAAGGGTGAGAGCAGGATGCTAGCCTTGAATTCACGAAGTCTGGTAACCAGCGAAAGCAGCTCATCGAAGCAATTACCACAAAAATATTTGTAAAAAAGACAGAGAGAGGCGACAGCACATCTGTGAGAGAGCGACTGCAGACGAGATGCCAAATCAGAGCCAATTACATTGCATTCCGTCTCTGGATCTTATCAAGAACCTCGAGGCAAACAGAAGGGGCTCCAGACCATATATGGCAGCAATACTCCATGCAAGGGCGAATGGTTGATTTGAAGGATCGATTCCAGGGAGAAAAATTTCCTGGCATAGCACAAGGAGCCAACTTTCCTTGCGGTAGACGAAGCATTGTTTTTAAAAGAATTTTGAAAAAGATTTTTTTTTTTTTTTTTTTTTTTTTTTTGTGTATAAATGTGCCAGTTTTTGCAAATGTGGATGTCCATACATGACATTATCAGAAGATAAGAACAATAATGATAGTAAATTTAAAGCCAAAGTACCTAAAACATTAGATTATGGAAAATATTTTTCTAAATTTTAAAGATTACTAAGTAGTTCAAAATGATATAAAATCGGTGCTTACACTATATTTTTCAAGCAATTTTTACAGATATATACACTGTAGAAAAACATTAGATAAATTTTCATCTGTCAATCAAGCCGTCAACACCTTAAAGGAGTATTTGTTTCAAAATCAGAATTTTTTTTTAATTAAGAGATTTACATTGTGATAGAAGATGACTCAAAATGTTAAAATATCAGTTATTTTAGCAAATTTCAAACTGAAAACTCGTTCCGGTCAATTTAAATTAGTTTTTGAAATACAGCAAAGTATTTTGGTTATTGGAAATATTAAATTTAATTTATTAGCTTGAAATTAAAATAAAAATATTTATTTTAAACCTTAGGTATTGCATTTCTATGGAGGTATCTATAATAATATGAATTTGAAAAACTTTAGTCTTTTTTTTTTTTTTTTTTTTTTTTTTTTTTTTTAAAAAAAAATTGATACGGATCAAAAAATTTATTGAAATTGATAACAGATAAGGGAAAAACTTTAATTTTTAAAGTGATTGAAGGACTGTTTCAGCAAACCAGTGAAATCCACCACTGGACAGAGGTTAGGGCTATATATGATAAAACCATATATTAGGCAAAAATAATGACGTAATAATGTCGTTTTTTGACGTTAAAAATATGTCAAAAAACGACATTATTACGTCATTATTTTTGCACCAACCTAATAGTTTTAAGGTATGCTGTATTTTTTTTGTTGAAAGTGCTCAATATAAGAGATAGAGCATATGTAAAAATAAAAGTGAACATTGAAGTCAACACTTAGAGGCCACAGGTTGTTTCATGCTAGATGCAATTGTCAGGCCTGACAATTACGTCTAGCATGAAACACTTTTATATGTTCACTTTTATATTTACATACACTCTGTCTCTAATATTGAGCACTTTATCCCATAAATATAGGACACCTTAAGTGTATATTTCTTTTTTTTTATATATATATATATATATATATATATATATACACACCAAACATTTGGGGCCCACCCTGCGCATTTATTAATTAGTAAGTTTCATGCCTTCTTTAGTTAACTTCTACTAAGCTAGAATGCAAAAACTCTTTAACCCATTACTGCAAGACATACAATTTAAAATCCACCAAGCCAAAGATTACCATTAACCAGATACATTATGAAAAAGAACTCAAATTTTCAGGGGACTTTATGCAGCCTTCAGGAAGAGAGTCTCCCCAGCCTGAAGTGAAATGGGAAATTATTTTTGAAAAATGCATGTAATCTTCAATTTTTAGGTGATTCTTTATAATTCAGAGGATGGTATTGAATTTTGTGGCTATAATGTGTGTGTATATGTATGTATGTATGTATGTATATATATATATATATATATAATAATAATGGACTCTCCTGTCGGTTTCGACGTATGAGGATCTGCCAGCTTATTGATTCAGTTATGAAAGATTATGCGCAAATCTTAAGTGGCATTTAAGACCCGCTAGTGATTTATAAAGGAGGCCACATATGGAGCAAGTGTGAGGATTGCGAGATGAGATCACTGTTAGATTGGTTGACCTTTTAGATCTTGCTCTCACTTCTTGAAGATGATTCAGACAAGCAGATTGAAAATTGCTGATTCCACTAAAACACGTTGATCTCCATTCTACCCGCTCCAAAGCTAAGCACTCAAGGGTGTTATGTGGTATATTAACTGCTGACAAGTTGCTTTTCAGCTTGTCTTTGTATCTTAGCCATGGGTGTCCTACATTCCTGTAGCCCTGATCTAACTGGCTGTACATTAGGATCTTGGGTATCCTGTCATCTTTTATTTATTTATATATATATATATATATATATATATATATATATATATATATATATATAATGCGTATGAGGCTTACGAGACCCGATGTAAAGTGCCTCCAGAACCTTTAGATGAAATAAGGAGTGAGACCGGGACAACACGGTGAACCAGTCAACACTAAATTTGGCTGCACTGGTTCACCGTGTTGTCCTGGTCTCACTCCTTATTTCATCTAAAGGTTCTGGAGGCACTTTACATAGGGTCCCCGTAAGCCTTTTTTGTGTAAACAACGTGAGTGTTTGTTGGGACTCGCTGTCATTTGTCTCTAGTTCCTTTTTTTTTTTCTTCTCTCTCAACTTCCTTTTATTGTACATTTTTTTGTGTTAATTTTAAATCTCTCGTTGAAGCCTGAAGAGCGAGAGCAAAACTGGTTGCTTCGCCCGTTTTTAATATGTCTCGTAATATTAAGTTTTATACTTTTATTTCGATCATTAAATTTTGTACCTACAAATATATATATATATATATATATATATATATATATGTCATTGATGGTTATGCTAGCATCTTGTCAGAAGTAATCTTAACCAAGAGATTGATCATAGTGACCTTTTTTAATTACTGGTCATGCTAGAATGATTGCACACACTCTCCCAGAAACTGTAACTAAGGCATGTTCATCATAGTTACCATATAAAAAAAACGTTGGCTCCATAATTGCAGAAGAGATTAAAATTTAGCTGAGCAGGCATCTGTGACAGGAATTAACTAGGCACACTAGTAGAAACCAGAAAATAACATCTACCTATTTTATATACATGTTAAAATGTCTTAAAATAATTGTCGGACTTTGTCCATTTCATAATGTGTGACATCATTTGTTTACATTTGATACACTATGAGCAGATATGAATGTACATGAGATATTCATGGAAGATTAAAGTTTAAAGACAGACCAAGTTCTTCATAACTTATATATATATATATATATAATGAGAGAGTAGAATGTAATTAATACTGTTTAATTAAAAAACAGAGCATTTACCTAAATAAATTGTATTTATAAAAATAACGTAAACAGAAAATATATTAAATAATTGTCGGGCGTAATCCATTTCATTATATGTTGTCATTGTTAAGATATGTTTGGTGAGCAGATATGATTGATCGGGGGAAAATCGTCAAAGATTGTGTTTATAAACAGTAATTTGGACTTTGCTAACCAGACACTTCTCTGTAGCTAAATGGTACAACACGTCAGGTCAAATGACAGTTTTCCCATATAGGAATACAGGTTCAATTCCTGTTGGCGAATGCATGTTTTCTATAATATATCTCAAACATTCAGGCCAGTAAATGTAATTAATACTGTTTAATTAAAAAACAAAGGATTTACTTAAATAAATTGTATCTATAAAAAGAGAGTATAAACAGAAAATATATTAAATAATAAACAATGAAAACATATAATGAAGTGGATTAATTTAAGGTACATTTCATGAGCAGGATATGATCAATCAAGAAAATTGTCAAAAATTGTGTTTTCATATATAAGTGAACATTGAAGTCAACACTCAGAGGTGGCAGGCTGTTTCATGCTGGACCCAATCGTCAGGCCTGATGAGTGTGTCGCCTCTGAGTGTTGACTTCAAGGTTCACTTTTATATTTATATACACTATCTCTGATATTGAGAAATTTAGCCCATAAATATAGCACACCTTAAAACTATATTTCTTCATATTATATATATATATATATATATATTATATATATACACACACTCTCAACTCTCCTGTCAAATTTGATATATGAGGGTCAAGCAGATCAGTTCCCAGGAAACCGACAGCCCGACATCACATGAGATTTGATTATAGTGGTGAAGGACCATCTACACTTTTTGGAGGGCTGAATACAGAGACCTGGTGCACTACATGCCACAAGGTCTCCAAATGACCCTGCACAGGTTTTGAATTCATATATATATATATATATATATATATACATACATACATACACAGGGTGTCCATAAAGTTCGTGTGCACTTTAAAAAATTTATAACTTTATTTGTATTTGCAATAGAAATAATTTGTAAAAAGGATTAGAAAGTATTGAAATTTAATTTAAGTTTCCACGTGTCCTCCATCATTAGCAATACAAAGGGTAATACGATTTTGCAGTTCATGGAAAACATTTGCCAACTGATTTACAGTAATGCCTGAAATCACATTAGTTATTTTAGCTATACTTAAAACTAGGTACAATAAACTTTATAACATTTTTTTTTACACATTATTTCAATCACAAATACAAATAGTTATAAATTTTTTAAAGTGCACACGAACTTTATAGACACCCTCAGTGTGTATGTATATATCTATAATATTAGGTTGGTGCAAAAATAATATCATTTTTGACGTTAAAAAATACGTCAAAAACTATATTATTTTTGCACCAACCTAATAAATATATAAGTTTGTCATTTAACTGATTGATGTTACCTTCAGTATCTGGTAGTTAGTTTTCAATTTATGTCTGAATATTTCTACATTCATGAAACAACTTAGAGTTCTACTAAACAGAGAGGAACAAATATATATTTATTAACAGTATAAATATATATCACACAAAAGTAGTGTACAAGGTCAGACAATCTGGAATTATTGGGGAAAGGTCCAAGTACTAAGTAAAGATTATTTTGTAGCAACAAAAGCATGAACAGGTGAACATCAAGATATTAGACCATCCTGTTGTGTAGATAAACATAAATACGAACATATATCACACGCCATTCAAAATTAACCTTTAAGTAATAAAAAAAAAAAATGTGAATGATGACTAAAAGATAGCAGATTCCAAAATACAGTATCTGACTCAAGAGCAAACTTAATAAAAATCACAAATTTAGAAACCTTTTCTAAGCATTACTGAAAAAAGTTTATATCCATAATACTTGAAGGGAAAATGTATAATGTTTCAACTTACCCATTTTATAACAACAGGGTCTAAGGGAAATGAACCAAATAGTATTTTCTAAAGCTATTGATTCTACTCTTTCCGCTGTAATTTGGACAGTCCATTCTACAACTTTGCTGGGGTGTTCAATCTATATGGAACAAATAGGTCTCCTCCTCCTCCATTAACAATGTAAATAATAACTGTGGCAAATATACTGATCAAAGCAACCAATTATCCCAAAATTATTTCCATATAGATTGAAGAAGGCTGCAGAATGATAACAGACAAAAGAATAGCATTAGTAGTTTGGATATCTCTTGGTATCTTACTTTAATTCTGAGATGATTAAGTATCTTTTAAAGTGTTTGGTTTTGCATATAATTTATGTTTACTTACCTATCTGCTGCCTCTGAGTACAACAGAAGCAATAATCAGAATATGCAAGATAAATAAGGAATTCAGCTAATGTATTTATTGCAAAATCAACCTACAGGGTTATTTTATAATCTAGTTTATCTAATATCTTAATTGAATACTTACATTTAAAAAATTACTATAATAGAATGCTTCTTTTTTTTTTCCTTTTTTAACTCTAATACAAAATATTTAGGTCAATTTAGCCATCCAAATAATTTAGGTTGTGCAATATGTAGTTTCTACATTGGATTTACCTCCCTTGTCAATAAATGGCGACAGTTGATTTATTTTCCCTTGTTAAACCTAAGGGAAAAATCTTGATTTCATCAGAGGAAAACTGATCTATTTTGCTGTTGATTAAAAAAATACATTTTTTTTTTTTTCTGCACAAATGTTTAGAATTAAATTACTCTTAGGCACCTAATGTAAAGAGGGGACCGGATAATTGGTGGGGATTGGAATTTTTCTTAATATGTAATAAACAGGAGTATCTTAGTAAAACAGGGGTGGTAAAAAACAAACTTTACAGGATCAAAAAATTCAAAATTTACATAGTTACCATATATATTCATGTATAAGCAAGTTTCATAGTGCGACTCCTGAATTTTAACTCTTCCAGAAAACAATACCTGTGTATGATGCAACTGGTCACCAAAAATGATTGATTTTTAATCTCTTCAAAAAAATATTACCTGTGACTGTGCAACCCCCAATTTTATGATTAAAAAAAAAAAAAAATGATCATAAAACCTCACACTATACTCAAGTATATATGATATCTTAAACTCAGGAGTGGGGTTAGAAAATTTAAAATCAACTAAGAAATCTGTTAACCATTAACAGTTGTCTTGTAAATAATAGTTGGCATTTAATTCCTTTTTAAATGGTTAAAAAAAAACAAAAAAAAAAAAAACTGAATTCTACAACAGTAACCTTATTTCTAGCTTAGGTTATTAAAAACTTGTTTTTTTTATTGAAAGAAAAAGAAATGCTAAGATTATTACAAAAAATTATAGATGAGGTTTAAGTTAAAAAAAAAAAAAAAAATTCAAAAGGGACTCAAACATAGAAGACCAGAATAAGACTGCAAACAAACTGAAAAGAAAAACTTGTACAAAATGACAAAATAGTTTGTTGACCTCTAAAAAGAAAATCAAGGGCAGATAATTTTGTAAGAAAAATGGTTGCATAACTTTGAGGCAATAACATTCAAACATCATTGTTTGTGTCAAGACAATCTAAACAAGGAAGCATCATTCAAAGTCTACAAGTCAGAACAGAAATGGTCAGAATAAAATAAAATTGAAACAAAAAGGTGCTAAATAAGATGCATTAAAAAATTCTTTCAAATCACAGTGACTGAATTTCAAGCAGATTGAAGTAGCAAACAACAAATATCAATATTGGCTATTTTCTCTTAAATTTAATCCAAGGACAACCAGGAAAAATACTAATATATAAATCTTATTTTTTGTAATAAACCACGTGGAACTTGAATTTAAAAGAAAAAAATTCTAATTTTTAATTTTTTTTCTTTTTATACACCTCTCCACTCTTTGTAAGGTTCCTACATACTATTATATATATGAGCGAGGTTGGTTATATATATATATATATATATATAATATATATATATATATAAGTAACAAATCCATTGGTGGTAGATAATCCAAGTGAATCCTAGTAATACAAAAATATTAAAATTGATCCATAAAAAGAGCTCAATGTATTTATTATTACAGAGCAAACAATAAAATCCAAAATCACCTTATATGGGGGAAGAGCCTATTTCATCAGACAAAGATATCAATCTGTCTTATTAACCCTGGTATATATATATATATATATATATATATATATATATAAAACTTTGTGTTAAAAATAGAAATTTATTCCCCATACGAGATGATTTGGGATTTTATTGTTCATTAATATATATAATATTATTTTTAAATTGTGGCCCATCCAAGGAAAATGGCATGAATTTAGGAAGACCCTGAAAGATTGAGTCATCTTGTCCTATCTATGCATCAGTGTCAAGTATGGCAATTAAAATAAATGAATTGTTGTTGAATAAAAATTGATTTCTTAGGTTATTTTCAACAAAGAATATGATAATCTATGTTACATTTTAATAAGAAAAAAAAAAAAAAAAAAAACAAAAAAAAACAACATCAACTTATGATGAAAAGTTCTCCAAATATTTTTGGTATAACTCTTAAACAAGAAGGCAGTAAAGTGTATATATACTCTTGTCAGCCATGATGTTTTTTTCCTCCTGCGTTGAATGACTAGAAGCATCATTACGATATGGAATAAGGCATAAGAAAGAAATTACAATTAGCTTGGAAATTCCTATCAGTTTAGACTTGGTCTCTTTGTGGTTGATTTTTTGAATTTAGGTAATAATGGCACAAGTGGAAAAAAATAAGTTTATCGAAATATACACTATTGGCAAAAAAAAGATAGATTTCATTGAGCCAATTCAAAAAGATTTTTTTTTTTTTTGCTAATATTAAAAAAAAAAAAGTAGAATTGTTTTACCTACATTTGATAATATAAATTTATACATTTAAAATTTATGAAAAGCAATTATAATAAAATCAAATATGTTTATTTAATTTTAAGCTGTTTAAAGTGTCTGTTTTTCATTTGTGCTATTTTTAATCTATGCCATACTTACCATCCATCATTTTTTTCAATACCTACAGTAAAATAAACACTAATTTTGAAGTTCTGTTTTTTTTTTTCCTACTTTTCAGATTACTTAAATAAATTTTGGTAATTTTTTATTGATTTTTTTTAAAATGAGTTTAGATCAGAAATATAGCATACACTGCAGGACCAGTATGTACTACAACCCCCTCACCCAACCGAGGGTGCCCAAGCATTATTGGGATCCCTGGGCAGTGTCTTGTGACCCTTGTTATCTTATCAACATTTTTTTTTCTACCAACATTTATTTCCATTACAAATTAAGCTACACTCAACTGACTATTAATGGATAAAAAATTTTTGTGGATTGTGATATCATTCTGGGGGGGGCGGTCATTTTTTTTTTTTTTTTTTTGTCCAAATCTGTGAATTTCTTTGGCTCATGCTAAGTCTTTAAAAAACACGATATAAAATTCACTATTTTTTTCATCCATAATGTTGAATGTGTTAAATTATTCGACTTTTTAACAAGAAAAATCCCATTGATGTTTAAAATTGCCGCAAAACATTTAAGATGGAATGATCTATTATGACATGTCTCTTATTTGTATTTAGATACATTGGATTTATTTTCAATTTTTCTAGTTGAATTGGTCACTTATATTGCATATGATCTATTATTGTAGATAATTAGATTACAGTAAAATTTGCATTTTACAGTGTAACCCGGATATAAGAGAGTTGTCGGGACTGGAGAAGAAGTCTCTTATATCTGGGTTTCTCTTATATCCGGGTTTGGTCTATTTTGTTTAGGTAAGTATGGCTCTAATTTGGGATCAGAGAAAATCTCTTATATCCGGGGTTCTCATATCCGGGTTACACTGTATATGAATACGACAGGTATAGCCGAGTGTGTGTGGGGGGGGATCTTAAATGAGGGGTGCGGTGAGACCTTTGCACCAGCCCTGAGACACTGTATACTGTACAAATTTAGAATGGGCTCTTCAGCAACAGAATTGGCAAGAAATATTTGTTTTGTTTGTGGAAATTAAGCTTTAAGTATCATTTTAATATTCCAATGTTGGTTTGGCCAGTTTTGATCAGAAAAGTCTTGTCTCAAATTTCCCTTGATGAGGATAACCAAATTTACTCAATATTGAAATTCTGCAAGCCATAGATGAAGTAAGTCCTAAGCAAATTGCAAAAGAATTATTAAAATAGTTCAATACAAGACATACTTCGAAAAGTATCGAAACTTAGTCAATGGATCTGTTATCATCTAACTGCTTCTTGGTTTAATCAAAGAGTTGCCTTTTGCTGGTCACTGAGGAGTAGACCTGCTACCAACATTTTCCCAGGTAGAACCATTACTAGTGATAAAAGGTAGGTTCTCTATAATCTTATTCAAGGAAAACAAGAATAGTTAGATTCTTCTTTTTCGGTGGGTGCTATTCCAAAACCAGGATTCCACTCAAAAGTGGAATATGAAGGACATCATCTATCATTGAGAGTTAAACTAAAAGAAAAATGGCCAATGTGGAGAAATATTATCATCAAATGGAAGCATTACATGAAAGTTATTGGTTAATCATAAAGGCAGATCACATATTTCCCAAGTTCCTAAGAACAAGATTATGGCATTATGGAATTTTTGTCTCATCCTCCTTGCTCTCCTAACCTTGCTCCATCTGACTATCATCTTTTTAGATCATCACAATGTTTTTAAAGGGAAAACTCTTTATTAACTGAAGAGGTTAAAGTTGATATTGAGTGTTTCTTTGCATCGAAACTAGAAGAATTTTATGAAATGAGAGATCAACGATTTGACAAATAGATGGGATTATGCTATCTTGATTAAAATCAAAGTTAAATGATCAGCGGCTTGGAAAAAGAATTAAGTTTGTTAAATTCGCTTTTGCACAACTACCCTTTGGGAAGGATGTGGATGGTAATGGCAACCAGTTGAGGAAAAGGAATAAATTCTGAATCCTAAACTATATGTAGCCCCGGTGTATAAAGTATTTGAAGATGAAAAAGAAACAAATACTTTTAGGGTCTTTCATCCAATATCCATTAGATCCAAACCACATTCAGGATCATGGAGTTGAGCAACGTTGAGCCTGGTCAGTACCTAGATGAGTGACCACTTAGGAATACTAGGTGCTGTAAGCTTTGATGTGCAGATGATGTAATGGATAATGGCTTGGAATTGGAGAACTGTGTTCTAATTCCAGTTGGGTTCATTATATTCACTTATGGCCAAATACCTTTGGGAAAGGCATGAATCCACTTTCCGCCTTCCCAGATATGTGTTAATTAGGACTTGTATCATTGAATCATTATTATCTCAAAAAAAATTCTTACAATATAAAAATATTTTCTGGCTTTAAATAACCTGCAAAGGGTTGATAAGTCATAAAAAAACAAATCAATCAATATTGTTGATACCGTTTCATAATTTTGAACCTAGCATACATTTGAATATACACATTTGATAGATTTTCCTGAAGTAGTAATGTGCTAAGACTAATCACCATGTTGTTGCCACTACTATATTAGTGTTGTTACTATGACTACATGACTTTTTCTTAGTATGTTTGTTTTGGCAGTTGTCTCTGAAGAAAAAAACAAAAATATTCTGACATGAATTTGTTTACTTAATGCCACATTCTTATAGCTGAGCATTTGTCAAGCACAAGACAACAAGTTTGGGGCACCCAGTGAGGATCAAATTCATAATAAAATAGTAAAGACTTGCTAGACTAATTCATTAACAATTATCGGACAGTGGGCACTTCAGTGTTGGATACAAGTTAGCAAGCTATTCTGGGTGACCATTACTACTAATGTAGTAAGTTCAATCCTTACTGGATGTCTTAATGCTTGTAGCTTAGTAAACAAGAACAGCAACTATCTAACAGTAAGGCAGGCAATATTTATGCATGAGCTTAAAGAATTTTTATTTATGGAATAAAGGGTTTTTTTAAGCAAAAGACAGATATTAGTCTGAATAAATAATAGTCAATCTTTTAATCAAAATAGAACTTTAAATAATTTGTATTTATATAAACAAAAAGGTCATGCAAAAAAAAGAAAGAAAAAAAAGGTTAAAATTCAGTTAAGCAAACCAAAATATTTTTGTCAGAAAATGTTTTATCCTATTAAGTTTGTCCTGCACTATTTAAAAATGACCTTTCTTTGGCAAATTTGTCTTTTTAAAGAGAAATTAATTTTAAAATGGGAAACGAGTGGCTCTAAAAAGCCAAATAACAGGTTGGGGGGGGGGGTCATAATAAACGGGAAGCAAATTTAAGATTATGTTCTAATGAACCCACACACGCACTGTTTTCATAAAAATGAGCACAAAGTAAGGGTCTAGTTTATTATATTTACAATGTAAACTGAAACCCTGATAAAAACTTAAGTTAAATTCCTAAAAAAAAAGAAAAAAATGAAAATTTAACAAAGAATAACTTTTTCTTAAAAATCCCAAAACAAATAAGGTTTGCTTAACCAAAGGTTTTAAAAAAAAAAAAAAAAAAAAATGAAGCAAATATTTTAATTTTTCTGGGTTTTTGTTTGTATTTTTTTTTTTTTCTTTTTTTAAATATTCAAGCCAAGACAAAAAGTGTGGGGTGGGGAATCAGGCAGATTGAGAATACCACAATACCAGAATTGAAGAGGCATCCATGGCTGTTTTTGTACCTGATACAACCTCCCAGACTTTCAAACGATGTAATTTGGTTGAGACTATTTAAAATTCTTCAGCAAATTCAAGGGTCATGCTTTTGTCAGCCATTGCCTGGCAGACCATTGGTTGGGATACAAGACTGGTCAGAGACGAGAACTCTGAGCCATTCTGAGATTCTGTATAGAAAATAAAGGAAGACACTCGTACAACAATAGAACGGGAAAAACAAAAAGGATGAAGAGAAGAAATGCAAATCAAACTGATATTTCTAATTATGATGAGTGAACATTTAAAACAAAGAATAAAATGACTTTATCCCAGTTTGATGCCTGCAAAAGAACTATTTTAGATAAACATATTGGATATGGTTTACATGAGGAAATATCAGATAAGTATGAATCAAATTTAATGTCAATAAGGAATCTTTGTTTTAAGAGAAGTTTCTGTATTTTCACACATTGCCAAACTGGATTGGTCATATGAGGTTTAGACTAAAATTTTTTTACATCCCTTTTGTCTGATGGCAGGTGGTGTAATGAATAGTAACTTGGAATGAAAAATCAGAGAGCTGAGTTCAAATTCCAGTTGAGTTTGTTGCATTCACTTACTCACAAATAAACTTGGGGAAAGATATGAATCCGTCTCTCCTTCCAGCGATTGGTTAAACAGTAGAACAGACTGAGCTCACTAACCTTGATTGATAACTAGTCTAGAACGGGTCGGTAACCTATGGCACACCATTTCCAATGGCATGCAGCCGCAAATGACAGTCTGAACCAATAACTACTACAATGCAAAGATATTTAGCTGTTTCAATTTTAATACTGCTAAAGTATATATACTATACATTACTACATAAAATATATTGTAGAACATGTATATTGACCTAGACTTGTATAAAAATACATATATGCTGTTTGCACACTGAATGATTTTAAAACTAAGTCAGCATATAGTCAGCAAAAGGTTGCCGACCCTTGCTTTAAACCATCTTATCATTGTTGCTTTTTATCCCAACACTGTGAGACAATACGCTTTTCATTATTGCTGTTATTATTTATATTAGGTTGGTGCAAAAATAATGACGTAATAATGTCATTTTTTTACATCAAAAAACGACATTATTACATCATTATTTTTGCACCAACCTAATAAATAAATCCAAAAAATAGACTCTATAGCAGGGATCAGCAACCTATGGCACACAGCCACAAATGACCTCACAAAACCCGAACAAGTAACTACTACAATGCAAAGAAGACATTTAGTTGTTTCAATTTTAATATATACTAAAGTATATATACTAATATATTACTATATAAAATACATTGTAGAACAGGTATATTGACCTTGACTTGTTTAAAAATACTGATTTTAAAACCCTAAGTTGGCACACAGCAAAAGGTTGTTGACCCCTGGTCTAGGAGATGGACTACTCTGAATACAGAACAAGAGGAAACCAAATAACAGCTTGCCTTTTGGTAAGGCATAGTATGTGGAAGTTTGTCACTGCCAGGGTTACAATGAAGACATAGGCAGCAGGATGTTGAGTGTGACCAATGGCATAATTTAACAGACCAGATTTGTGGCATTGAACTGCAATGGTGTCAGACAAAAAGAATTCTTCATATTGGGCAATGAATTAGACCCCTAATTATTCCTTGTGTCCTATAATATATGTACCATCAAAATCCATATTTAAGATGTCCAGATGGACAACCTCATTCAATGCAAATTTAGAGGTCGATGTCATTGATATTATTATAAAATGATTTTAAGAGTATCTCACTTGTTGTTCTTTTATTTTTTATTATACAACTAGTAAATATCCATGAAAATTCCATGGTTTTCTTAGTTCAGTACTCTTTTCTTTGTCCCTAAAAAATCTTTTAGTTTCTTAATACTTTATAGATAAGAAATAAACAGGACTATGCGGTTGATGAAGATCAAACTGTTTGGTCGAAGCTATAAAATAAAATGGTAAATGATAAAAGTGGCCTTCCATAAGACATTAAAAAAGAAAATTCAAGTTAAAGAAAAATTAATTCGTAATTAAAATCATTTTTTACAATGTAGTGTGATTTTTATTATTGCATGATAAATTTTTGAATCGATTTCTATATTGGCCACTAGCTAAGGGCTTAAATAGTAGGATAGACTGGCCTACTTAACCTTGGCTGGCAACCAGTTTAGAAGAATGATAACTCTGAAGTCACAACTTGAGGGAATCCATTCCTGCCAGGCTTATGGTGAAGACATTGGTCATGCTCAACATCCTGTTACCTATGATATAATTTAACAGACCAGGTTTGTGGCATTGAACTGGTGTCATGACCCCTAATTATTCCAAGTCAGACGGAAACTGTGAAATATGTTTCTTCATGTATGAGCAACCAAAACCCCTAAAAGGGACTTCAAACTAGGCTACATATTCAATACTCTTGAATATCATTGGAAACTTTGTGATCATAATTTTGACCCAGAGAATACATCAAATATAAGTGATCACTTAGTAAATGCTTATAGACTCAAATATGAACTTTGCCCTGCCAGCAGGACTTTGAATATACTGATTTAAATTCCTTGCAGAGAAGTAAGACAAAAAAAAGGCAATGACTATCAAGTAAATACTTAAGACACAAATATATTCAACAAGAATTTAAACATTTACTTGGTTCAAGAAATGGCATCAACTCAAATATAAATTACCAATACTTTTTTATTTCACCCCAAGCAAGTCAGGAATGCCACTAGTCTACAGGGGGGGGGGGTTACAGAGAGTGAAGGAGAGCGAAAAGACTGGTTATGGAGGGAGCCAAGGAAAGGATAAAAGCTGAAAGGGGCTCAAGAAGACAAGATGGTGAATTCTTGATTGTCGTTATCAAGGAAGTAAGGAAATGGAAAGGAATTCCATAGGCAGGAAGTGCGAGAAAATAAATCCATTGAAGTAGAAGTGGTAGTTACATTTAACTAATTCAACAGTAAAAGGTGGGAGTTAGATGCCAATCTAGTAGCATGCTTAAACACGCACAATCTGGGCACCGGGGAAAAAAAGCTCATCAGAGCAACAGCAATGAAAATATTTGTAGAAAAGACAGAGGGAAGCCACATTACATTGGTGAGAAAGTGACTGAAGTCGAGATACCAAGTCAGAATCAACTGAATATGTACAGTTTCAAAAAAGAAACTGTCAATAACTGCCAAACAGAACAAGGTTTCTACTCTACACATATTCAATAAAAAGATAAAATTTTACTTTTTCATAGAAAAGAAAAATGAAGACAGATTTGCAACTACAAACATTTGGGTCCAATGCATTACTTCCATTTTCAAAGCTTTTCTATTCTTCCATTTATTTCTAAAAGAAATTTTCCTATGTCTTGCTTAGTTTCTAGAAGGCATCTTAATTTTACCTTTTTAGAAAAAGAAATGAAAACAGATTTGCAAAAAACAATTTTTACCTGAACTCATTTCTTTCAAATTCCAATTATATCTGCTGTTAACCCCCCCATTTTAACTTAATAAATTTATTAATGCAATAAAACTTACAACAAATTTGCTTTTTCTTTTTAAAATTGGTGATAACAGATGAGTAAAACATTTGAACTACTAGTTCACTAACATTACTAAAATTGATAACACCCCAAAGTCAAAAAAAAAAAAAAAAAAAAATTGTTAGTAATCACTGTTACTGCTGGTACATAAAGAAACACATTAATTTGAATAAAAATAAAATCTTTTTCTTTTTTTTTTTCTTTTGGGAAACAATGATTTAACTTGCTAATATGCATTTTGGGGTTAGAAAAAAAATTTATTTAAAAAAAATAACTGACTTAAGAAAAACCAGTTTGCCAGCGAATTCTGTATTGTTTGAAAAACTTTCTCTCCTAAGCTCAAGTAACAAGTCTCACCCAATCAGCACTTCAGAATTAATTCTATACATATACACATATATTTATTTATATATTTGTATTATTAAACTATTGGTTGTGATTGTCTTTTTTTTTTTCATCATACAAATATTGCAGAAGAACCATACGAGTTTAATCAAAAAAATATATGGACTGGTGCTATAAACATAAAACTATAATACATATCAATTCAGCATTTAATTTCCTTCAAAGTAGTTCCCTTATCTGAAGCCACACGTTTTATCTAGCATCATTTCCACTGATGGGGAAAGATTCCTGGGACTTCTTTTTTAAGATATCAAGCAGCTCCTTCATAGCATTGACTTGGATTTCCTCAAGGTCTTGAAATCTTCAAAGTGGGATTTAATTTTTGAAGTGGAAAAATTTGCAAGTGGCAAGATCTGGAAAATATAGAGGAGGTTGAACCTTGGGAATGTTATCCTTGGCCAAAAACTGCTGCACGAGCCATGATCACTGATGGAATCTCTAGTGTGGTGAAACAACTATACTCTACACATGTTCCTTCCAAGCATTGCTATAAACAATGGAAGCGAGTGAGAACTTTATAACTAAATTCAAGATCAATGTGTGCCAAGCAGCTTCACTCTGGCATACTTTACCTATGTTACCATAGCAACAGTCCTTATACTTTTTGATCAAACTTTGTATTTCTCTTTTTTGTCGTTTTATTTTTTGGGAGATAAGAAACTTTCATTTTTATTCTGTAACTTAAATTTCACAAAATGTTTAATGATGATACATTGGTTAACATTCAACTTTGATTTTAATGATAAAAATTTGGAATTGTGAAAATACAATTTTTAGGCAAACATGGATTTTCATATCAGCAAAAAAAAAAAAAAAAAAAAAAAAAAAAAAAAAAAAAAAAAAAAACAAACAGTGTGAAAAGGACAGTTTTTTCCCTTGACACCACTATTATTTTAACTACCTTTACTCCTCGACAATGTTTGTTTTGAAAAGCGATGATTGGAATTGTAATAAAACTTAAACATTTGATGAAAGTGAATTTACACATTTTTTTTTGTTCCTGAGAATTTGCAACAAAAACACCATTTATTTATTAGATTATTTACAAGAATAATTTTATATTTACAACATTCTAAAAACTAATACAATGCAATATTTATCATTTACCAATCTATAAAGAAATAACTATGAAAAGACTTTTTTTATTCACAATTCATAAACATTTACTAAATTATTAATATATGTGTACTAACTATAAGTAAATCCTTATTATTTAACAATGTATGAAGTCAAATCAATTGGTAATTAGCCAATGTTTTGCCAACCATTCCAATAAACAATCTAATAAATAAACAATTTCATAGTATTTATTATTTCTGTCGTTAATTCTCAAGAACAAAGAAAATGTATAAATTTACTTTCATATGTTTAGGTTTTATTACAATTCTAATCATAGCTTTTTAAAATAATGAATATTGCTGAGGAGTGAAGGTAGTTAATAGCAGTGTCAAGGGAAAATATGTCATTTTCACACTTGTTTGTTTTTGTTTTGCTTTACTTTTTGTTTTTTGGGGCCGACACAAAAGTCCATGTTTACCAATTGATATTTTTGAAAAAATTTTTTTCCATTTTTGTAACTATATATGTCTATATTTCTGAGATGAGGTATTATGTACACTATTTACATTATTCGGACTATTGTCCTCATCTTTGTCACCATATTTATTCCAATGTTTCAGCCGCTGTACGCTCCAGCCTTCTTCTGGTGGTTGGAATGTCGGATTGAAACTTTTATTTCACTCACTGGGGTAGACTGTTCTAGTGCCATGTTTAATGGCTGTCAGTTATCAGTTATCTCCTGTTAATTCCCCTCTCCAAGTTCTCTACTGCCTTAACCGGGTATTGAACTCATGGAGAACTTGGAGAGGGGAATTAACAGGAGATAACTGATATCAACTAAACATGGCACGTGGAACAGTCTACCCCAGTGAGCGAAATAAAGGGTTTTGTTACTCAATTTAAAACTTGCACTCACAATTTATCATCATAACTGTTGTGTGATGGTGTCTAACATCTGAGAAGAAAACTGTTAAAACCACAGTCTGTGGAGGTCATATGTTATGTCTTTGTTCTAAAAGAACCATGCAAACTACAAATTTGCTTGATTATGTCTCTCCACATTTTCCTCTCCTTGTAGCTCTTACTAAATTTGTCTTTTTGCTATCTCTCTGAATCCCTGTTCTGCCAACTCGTTAGGTAGGTTAAAATTACTTTCCTTTGCCCCTCTTGCCGTCTATTTTCCATTACGCATCCTAGAAATTTATGTTAAATGAGACCAAAAATTGAAATTTTGTCAAACTGTATAAAAATTTTCCAGTTTATTTTATATATCATGAATAATTTTGTGTATATAATATTGATAGACATCTACCAGGACCTACAGTTTTGTAACAATATATGTGGGTCAGTACCAGGTTGAAAAGTCACATAAGAGTGCTTAAGGAATAGATAACACCATACACAAGTCTTTCAAGTACCATATATGCAGAAATCAAGTGAGTATTTTTGGTTAACTAATGTGCTCATTGCCATGCTGTCAGAAAGTGAAAAGATGGCCTTCTACACAGAATTGTCAATTATATATATTAGGTTGGTGCAAAAATAATGACGTAATGTCGTTTTTTGACTTATTTTTTAACGTCAAAAAACGACATTATTACGTCATTATTTTTGCACCAAACTAATATATATAATATATATGTGTGTGTGAGATTTCTTTAAAAAGGGAAAACAGAACCTTGCTTCATGCAACATTCTTCATGCCCAAGAAGTAAAGCATACTGAATCAAACAGTTGTTTCTCCTAAAAATGGGGACATAAGTTCAATCCCTGTTGCAGATCTCATTTTTCTCTATTAATATTTTTTAAGTGCACAGGCTGATTGACATAATACACTGTTTAATAAATAAAATGAAGCTTCTATTTCAAACACGAAGTATCCACTATAATAATATTTGAAGTAGTGACTATAAATTAATCCATTTATTTTTTTTTAAATTATATGATGGTTCTGTGTTATACAGATTTGATTCCTGTCAGAGGACACATTTTTTTTCTATGAATATATTAAAATAATTCTCGGACTTTGTCCATTTCGCAGTGTGTGACATCATTTGTTTACATTAAGATATGCTTTGAACAGATATGAGCGTTTGAGAGGAATCATGGGAAATTTGTAGTTTAAAAGCAGTAATTCGACCTTGCTAACCAGACACTTCCTCTGTAGCTAAATGGTATAGTATGTCAGAGTATATGACGGTTCTGTATAGGATACAAGTTTGATTCCTATTGGATGTTGGATTTAACGGCATGTCAACTCCTATTTGGGTCATTTTATGCCAAAGCCTTATTTATTTATGAATTGAAGATGGTTATAGTGTATAAAAGGTTGGGAGGCTGTTGGATTTCATAATCTACTGTATTTTTTTGGATTGATTTTTCTTGTGATTGTTTTTGATTATATATTTTCAAATCTACATCCATGCATGCATATATATGTCTATAAACACATATACATATACACTATATCAAACATCAAGTTGTTTATTTCTATTGTATTTATTGGTTCCTGTGAGGGTGTATAAATGGAAAGAATTGTGATGGTTTTATCTAGTGTCACTTGTGTTGCTATTGCTTGTAATTTAGTTTTAATGTGTACTTTACTTTGCGGTATGTCATTTCTAATCAATATTGACACTCCTCCATTAGCTCTATGTCCTGTATTGTGGTTATAGTGGTATTGTTTATAATTTTTAAGTTAGCATTTTCTTGTAAAAAAGTTTCCTGTAAGCAGATGACGGCTGGATACAGTAGTGACATAAGTATGAGTAGGTCATTGTAATTAGATTTTATTCCATGTCAGTTCCATTGCAGGATCTTATGTGCCATAGTTATATTTTCATTTTTTGGGGGTAAAGTTACCTATTAGGTTTATATCATTTGTCCTCTCCAGTTTTTTCCATCTCTTGAGTTTTTAGAAGCTTTGTCTTCAACTGCTTGTGGTGTCCTTCGGTCAGATTTTGGGTTTTGTTTTGGATTTTGTTTATATTATTTCTCTTCTATTTCCATATATTCCATAGGTTCAAATTTATTTTCATTTAATATATTGATTCTTGATTTTGAGTTAGATCTTGATCGAGTGTTTTCTTGTTCTGTTGTCACTTTTTTGTCTTTTTGTTTATTTTTCATTTTCTTGATTTGGGAAGAAGAGTGTTCGTTGGAGTTTTGTTCTATGTTTTTGTTATATCTCGTGCAAGATATAATAAACAAAGTAACCAGAGTGTAGGTTTTCAATAATAGATTCATAATCGGATGTATGTGTGACAAGTACAGAGACAGAGTCAAGAGTATCCTAACCTCAATAGGTGTTAACAAACGAAGTCCCCCTGACTGTCTGCTGTGGTCATACTTAATCGGCAACCAGTCCGTCCATTATCGTGAATGGGGAAGTTGAGTTATATCATCACAACACCTCCCCCCGAAGCTGAAATTCTCACTTTTGAAAATTTCTGCTTCTAATGTCGTCTTCTTTTTGGATCCGGGCTAAAACGCTCCACTGGTTTTCTTTCCCGTGTGCTCCTTCTTTTAGTCGTCACAATTAGATCCTTTTTTGGCGAAGATAATTTTCGCTTTTCAGCCCGTGAGGCTGGTCCACGAGATACAGGTTCATATACACTATTGGGTAGTGTCATGTTAAAAGTATCGCATAGCACTTCCATCGGAATTTCTCCTTCGCTTTCTTCACCATATCGTGGTCTAATCTGATTGATGTGTCTTTTACACGTAAATTTTTTACTTTTAATCGTGTAGATCACTTTACCAATCCTTTTCTGGATTATGCCATCCATCCAATAGCTTTTTCCACTTTGAAAATTTAAAAAAAAAAAACTTTGTCTCCTGAAGTGTATTTTTTTATGTTAACTTTTTCCTCTTTCTTAGCAACTTTTTTGTTTTGACAGGGTAACAATCTATCGAAAATTGATCTAATTTTCCTTGCAAACATAATTTCCACCGGTGACATTTTCGCATTGTTGTTCTCATTAGGAGTTTCCCTATAGATTGCTAAGAACTTCTGAATAGTTCTTTCTTCCGTGTCCATACTTTGATTTTTACATAAAGCACGTTTAAAAGTGTCAACAAATTTCTCGGCTTGACCGTTCGACCTGGGATGACACACTGGTGTAGTTATGTGTTCAATGTCTAAGGCAGTACAGAAATCCTTAAACTCCATACTTGTGAACGCCGTAACATTGTCGCTAACCAATGTCCTGGGAACCCCGAAACGACTGAAAATTTCATCCAATGCACTGATAGTGTTCCTAGATGTAGGATGCTTGCACTTGACTACCTCAGGCCATTTCGATAAAGAGTCCACCAATATCAAATAATAGTACCCATTAGTTGGTCCAGCATAGTCTATATGTAGACGTGCCCACGGCAAATCCGTTTTTGGCCAAGGATTCATTTTGACCGGAGGTGCCCTTGCAGCCAATTGACAACCTCTACATAGTCTTACAAAACCTTCAATATCCTTGTCTATTCCTGTCCAGTATATGTAACCACGCATGAGTGATTTCATCCGAGACATTCCAGGATGGCCGGTATGAAATTCTTTCAGCATATCTGTACGTAGAGATTGAGGTATAACAACTATCTGCGTACATCAACGTGTTGTCGCAAATTGAGAAAGGTGAAATCTGAGTTCCCTTTTTCTGTCTTTTGTTAAATCTCGTCTGGTTCTTTACATTCACAATATAGTGATCTTTTTCCGCTTCTTTTTTTATTTGGTCCAAAGTTACCGGCAATTCCCTGATTGTATTCAACAAGAGACCTGATATTTCTTTTTCCTCAGTTAATGCTGCTATAACCGTCTCTTCTAAAATTTCTTCATTTTTTGGAATCAGCCTTGACAGTCCATCCGCATGCCCATGTTCTTTAGACCTGACATATTCCATCCTAAAATAGTAATTAAGCAGGGTTACACCCCGTCGCTGTAAACGATTAGCTGTATGCGTAGGAATGCCTTTTTTACCTCCAAATATTGTAAATAACAGTTTATAGTCCGTTTGAAGTACAAATGATCTACCATGTAAAAAGCGATGGTATTTTTTAGCCCCAAACACAATCAACAAAGCCTCTTTCTCGATCTGGCTATAATTTTTTTCAGCCGGAAGAAGAGTCCTCGACGTGTGCACAATCGGTTTAGTAGTGCCATCTTCATATTTGTGTAGCAGTGCAGCACCCACTCCGTACAAACTTGTGTCAGTTGCCAGGATGATCTCTTTCTCAGGATCATAATGTGCTAAGGCGAGATCTGAGAGTAGGCATTTTTTTATTTTCTGAAAAGCCGTCTCGCAATCTTTTACGCCCTTTATTTCTGCACGATTGGCAGAATTTATTTTTGTACCAACACACGTCTTTGGTATGATTTTTATTTCCGCATGATTGGCAGAATTTATTTTTGTACCAACACGTGTTTTTGGTATGGTTATTTTTTTCCACACGTCTCACATTTTTCTGTCTTTTTGACTTTTGGAGTTTTTTTAGTTTTTACGTGTCGAACATTAGCAACACTTTTTTTCTCAATTTGTGTATTATCCCTTTTTACGTTTATGAGACGTTGACATTCTTCGGTCACCCTTTGTAATGTTATGTTCGAGTCTTGCTCGACCATTATTAATATTCTCGACCTAATTTCTTTATATTTAGGATCAGTTAGTCCTTGAAGAAAAATTAGGCACTTTAATACATCTTTGGGAATTTCTTCTAACTTGAATTGTTCAACCAGAGAGTTCACTGTTCCCGCGTATGTCAGAAAATCCTCGTTATCTGCTTTAACGATGTTTAGACATCTGTATTGTGTGTGGAACAGACTATTCCTTTCGTCAAATATTTTTGACAGAATACTTATAGTTTCTTCAAACGAAACTTCTTCTGGTTTTCTGGGCAATATCAAGTTTGAGTACTTCCTGTTCTCGTTTGTCCCTAGTTTCTGGACTAATAATGTTACTCGTTCCTCATCCGACCAATGTTGACATCTCTTGGTAAATATAGTTTCGAAACGTTTAAAGTATGCTGGAAATGTAATGCCCGAATCAGGTTCATATATAAATTCGGATAATGAATTTGCTATTCCTTCGGCAGAAAAAACAGCATTTTTTCTTTCTCCAGTCGTCTGTTTCAGAATTTTTTCGAGACTTTTTTGCTGTTGTAATTTTAGTCATTTCGACTAATTGCTCCATCCTAACTTTATTTAGAATTCGACAAAAAAAAAAAAAAAAAAAAATTTTTTTTTTTTTTTTAAAACGGTTAACAATTTAAAGCCGTAATATTTTTACAACCCGTACTTTTTACTCGAATAATCAATTATTAGACCGGGCTTGCATTTGAGTCGTGGTTCAATATATATTTTTCAAATCACAATTTAACAGTAAAAATTTTCTTACTTTTCAAAAAGTTTCCTTTTGACTTGTGACTCCGCTTTCAGAAATCCTATTCGGCGTCAACTGATATTTTTGACTTGCGAATCTGCTTTCGAAATCCGTTCAGCGTAATCTGAGATATATATATATATATATATATATATATATATATATATATATATATATATATATATATTTTTTTTTTCCAAGTAAGTACGTTGCACAATCCTCGTCGCCAGGTGTTATATCTCGTGCAAGATATAATAAACAAAGTAACCCGAGTGTAGGTTTTCAATAATAGATTTATAATCGGATGTATGTGTGACAAGTACAGAGACAGAGTCGAGAGTATCCTAATCTCAATAGGTATTAACAAACGAAGTCCCCTGACTGTCCGCTGTGGTCATACTTAATCGGCAACCAGTCCGTCCATTATCGTGAATGGGGAAGTTGGGTTATATCATCACAACAGTTTTCATTCCAGAGTTTTTTGCCTTCTTCTGGGTTAATTCCATTTGATTTGGGTTGTTGAGTTTTATTTTTATTTTGATCCAATTTAAGTTCAATTAAAAAGGTTTTTAATTCTTCAAGGAAAGCTTTTAATTCCTTACATAAATTTGTTATTTCAGTTGTACCTTTTATTTTATCTTCATTGTTTATTTTATTTGCTTTTTGTACCATGGAGGCGTAGGTGTTTTCTTTTATGTTATTTTTAACTTCCTTTCGTGCTTCTATGAAAGATATATTTTTTTTGTATTTTAGTTTGTAGATACTACATTGTTTTGAGAGGGCAGAGTGGTTTCCCAAACAGTTTGAGCATAGGCTCTCATTTGGACAGTTCTTTTCTTTATGTTCTGGTTCTTTCTCACTACATTTTCCACATGTTTTTTTGTTTTGACAGGAATCTCTGTGATGCCCAAATTTGTGGCATCTATAGCATTGAAGAGGGTTTGGTATGTATTGTTCGACTTTTATAATTTCATATCCAATTTTAATTGTTGTCGGAATTTGGGGGGAGTTGAAGGTTAGAATGTAGGTATTAGTTTGTATCTCTGCTTCATTTTTCTTTATTGTGATTCTTTTGACATTTGTAACACCTTGAGTTTGGAGTTCTATTTTTATCTCCTCTAGAGTGCACAGGGAGAGCTCCTTGCTTTTTACTACACCCTTTGAGAAATTTAGGGTTTGGTTTGGTGTGGGTAGGATTTTATTTCTATTTCTTGTAGTTTTTTTTGTCGTATTAGTGTATCTGCATATATCTTTTTTTCCACTTCCACTAGTAATGTCCCATTTTGTAGTTTTTTTACATTTTTTGGTATGATTATATTTGATATAGCTTTTTGGATTTTAAATGGAGATATTTCTGTCAGTGCTTTGTTGCTTATTGCTTCGAGAACAATAAATCGTGGAAAGTTTTCACTATCATTTTTTAATTCAGAGTCATTATCCACATGTGGTCTCTTGGAAGATTTCTTTTTTTCCATTGATTGTTTTTATTTTTGTTCATCATCCACGCTCCCTACCCACCGCGGAGTCCAGTATTGGGACATGACAAAGGGGAAACCCATTCGCCTTCCCATTTCGGGGCTACGTGAATGATATACTCTCTTTGGGAGGAGTCTTTGAGCACGCGTGTTCCTTTGTTTCCGTTATCCAAGTTTTACGGCTGTGAAGGTTTAGCAGGTGTGTCAGATCCTTTTTTTCTCCCAAATTGATTGACCCTCAGCCACTGCCTTCAATCACATATTTAGGGTTAAGTGTTAGTTTTGGTTGGGAAGAGGAGTGTCAGTTATAGGTTTGGGGTGGATTATATATGATGGGGCTTGACATGACCAGCCGATTGATTGGATTGGGCCCCTCCGACCACCTGTCTAGCCCAGGTAAGGGCCAAAGTGGTGTTAGATTCCTATTGGAGGACACATATTTTCTATGAAATTTTTTGGACATTCAAGCCAGTAAATGTAGTTAATACTGTTTATTTTAAACAGAGCATTAACTTAAATAATTGTATCTATAAAAATAATGTATAAACAGAAAATTATGTATGTATGTATGTATGTATGTATGTATGTACGTATGAGTGTTTTTAAAATTTTCTATATTTATTGTTGGAAGAGCATTCAGTATCAAAGAGAAGGAGCATTTATAGATAGGGACAGTGTGTGTATATAGGAATGAACAAGGCACTGTCAGCCTTGTGGACAGCAAATATTTTCCATGCTACAACCACTTTACTCACTGTCAAAACATTGCTAGACACTCACTACTTCTATCGCTATTTCCATGGCAAATGTTCAGATGTGCTACATTTCTTTCTTCTACCAGTTCAGACCTTCACATCTGGATCCCACTATGTCATATACACAACCTATCATCTCACCCTTTGTATTCCATTAGTAAGTTGGAAGTCCCAGCCAGACAGACAGCTTCTTCACCTGAACCATTACTTCATGGAACAGATTCCCAAGTGTATGCTTCTTGCTCTTAACCTCTTCAAGTCTAGGGTTGATCATTATCTATTCTACATATCCTCAATAATATGCACCTATTTACTCCCACTCTTACAATAACCTCATTCAGTAATCCTCTACATTGAGTGGCTCTTGGGCCTTGTATTGGATGAACAATAGTGTGTATATCTAAATCCAAATCCAGGGCCTTCTCACTCTTGTTGGAGTAAACACCACCCGATTAACTATGTCTTCAGGGGTGTAGCCATATTCACCACACTTGGCCAGTTGCAGATTGGTGAGGTTATTTAACTCATAATTGGAGGTTTTGAATTCGAAGTTGTCTTTCTCCAAGACCCACTGCAACCCAATGCTATAGAACCCAGTCTGTCCTATTTACCTATAGCTGGGGAGAGAAGAGATGGATTCATATCTTTTTCAAGGTGATTTGTATGTAAGTAAATGTAACAAAACTGACTGGAATTCAAACACTGCTTTCCGATTGAATGCAAGAGAATCAAGGTAAAACTAAAAATAGCATAAGTGGTTTAACAATATGAAAAACAAAATTAGCAAGTCAAGTTCAAATCCCAGCTGAGACAGTTTATGTTCACTTCTCATTTTTGCCTTTGGGAAATCCAACTCTTCTCCCTTAAAACCCAAGAACAATCACTGCAATACGCAGTTTAGATATTAAAGGAAACTATGGAGAGCCATGATCAATTGCATTCTGAAAGGACATAGCAAATAAAGAGGAAGATTCACTAAATGAAATTTGAATAGGACAAAAAAAATTACCAAAAATTTAATTAAATATGTATTTGATGCGAGTTAAAAATTAAAAATGATTAGTCTTCCTCTCTAAAAATTATAATAAAATTCTTATTTCCTAAAATTCCAGTAAACGACAACCATTTAAAATCAGATGTAGGGTATCTATATCAAAGGGCGTAACTCACAATATTAAATGGCTAAGGGACATAACTCATAATATTAAATGTCAAGGGCCGTAACTCATATTTTCATGAGTACAAAATAAAATGTAAAAATGACGTAAATCATTAATCAAGAAGTTAATGAGCATATATGCATAATGAAAATTATACAACTGAAAAGAAAGAAAGAAAGAAAAGAAAAATATGACAACGATCATATTGAAACATTAACAATATGAAGAACAACAAGATTAAATGTCTATGCATAAACAATGTAATATAAATAAGTATTTAAATGAAAATAATAACTAGTGTAAACTAACATGCAATCCTAATTAACATGACACAAATCAAGAGAAAAAAAAAACAAACATAATAACTACACAAATTTTGCAAGCAAAATATGTGAAAACAACAAACTAGGAATTTTTGATAAATGCAGACAAGCAATGAAACATGAAGAACAGGGTTAAAAATTATAATACGTAAATCCATTGCACAATGTGAGTAAATAATGCCATTATTTTATTTTTTATTTTTTTTGTCTCCAGGTTCCACAGCAAAATGGATATCCTGGGCTAGTTAACAACCAAAGTCCAGAATGATGGCATTACTATACCTCAGTCTAGAATGCAGGACAGAATCATACCACCTGTGTACTCAGCTGTATGATACCTGAAGATGATGATGAAGATGAACCTATAGGAAGCAGGGCAAGGAAAGTTAGTTGGTTTTGAAAAGAAATATGAATAAAGAAAAAAATAATTGAAGCAGTGCATTACATATAAAAAGGGAGAAAAAAAAAGCAGCCTTTATTCATATATAAACAATCAAAGCTGGTTTTTAAAGCAATATTTTTCAATAATCAAAATTAGTGCATTATGGGTAAAGAAAGTCCATTGAAATAATGATAGACAATTAAAGGGGAGAACTGAATTATGATAGCAGAGAATTATACAACCCATAATATTACTGCCAATGAAAGCAGAATATGATTATATCATATTTTTTATTTATCTAATGGCTGGCTACATATTTTCAAGTACAATTGTCTGCTAGAGTGACATGACAGCTCTAATAGGGATACCCACATAGAAGAGGATGTTAAATGATTTAAGCATTTTATAGATTTGTTTTTATGACTGGCAATAAAGTCTGTGAAGTAGGATCTTCAAAGCAGCCACGAACTTGACCAAAAATAATCGATAAATGAAAATGTTTGAGAAGTGACACTTCACTGGACAGTGGAAATTTCCAATCATGGGCTTATGTAAACTGTTAGGATAGAGGGTAATTCCAGACTGCCTATTGGTGAATTCACACTGTCAGTTAAGAGAGAGTTGCCATTCCCATGTTGTAATGCAGAGAAGAAATTGATCTGTTAGTTTGAAATGGCTGAGGTTATCTCAAGTGTCACCTCTCTATCTCAAACCAGACTGTGCAAATGAATCCCTGAATAAACAACAAAATCTAGTAGAAGTGGGATTTGTATTTTCCTCTCCTATTGTGGTGTTAGTTACCACCTTTTGTTTCTTGTCAATGTTCAACAGACTCTTCCCAGTTTCCCACACTGAAAATAGAGATGCAACATAGGTTTACTTGTCCAGTCAGGGAAAAGCTGAGAGATGGCTTCATTGAATGTTTACACTAGGGTAGATAGCTAATCCCTGTTACAGACACCTGTACAGGCAGATTTGTGTTTCTTCAATACTCACTGTGGTTTATACAGTTTCTGGGAAAGTGTTATCGGATCTTACCCATAATAATAATAATGGACTATTCCATACTTAATATATACTGTGTCTCAGGAGTAGGCAAGGAGTCAGTAGTTCAAGTTGAGTCAAGAGTCGAGGCAGTCTGAAACAGTCGCGTTCAGACAATTACTACAAGACATTGAAATAGTGATACTGGTGGAGACTACATTGTTCTTTCTAACACTTTTCTACCTCTCTGTATATATTCCTGTTTGTAATATATCTGTGTTATTCCATACTTGTGTTCAAGTTCTTCTTTATTGGTTCTACCTTGGACTATCACCATGGTACAAGGAACCAGACCATAACAGAAAGTGCATATAAATCTAGAATGCTTGCATTATTTACATTATTCGGATTGTTACCCTCATATTCATAACATTTCGGCTGGTGAATGGAATTTCAAACCAAACTCTTTACTTCTAGTTCCACATATTCTAGTTCTGGATGTCTTGGTTATTTCCCTTTTTAACTCAACTCTCCAAGTTTTTGGTTCACCACTGCTGTAGCCTGGTATTGAACTCGCAACTCTTTGGGACAAGTCACTGGATCTAACTGGACCATGTGTCCTTGAGGACATCTGTGTATGAAATTTTAGGACTTATAAACCTAATATCTCAGCAACCATTTATTAGCAGTGCACATATTGCAATTTTTTCTGTTATTATTGCATTTTCTTTTTTCCTCAAGGACACATGGCCCAGTGGATGAAGATGTTTGTTAAATCAAGTGACTCGACCCAAAGAGTTGTTAGTTCAATATCAGACCACAGCAGTGGTGAACCAAAAACTTGGGGAATTGAGTTAAAAGGGGAAATAACTAAGACATCCGGAAGAGGTATGGCACGTGGAACTAGAACAATATACCCCAGTTGATGAAATAAAAGGTTCGGTTCAAAATTCCAATCACCTGAAGAAGGTCTGAGACAGCTGAAACATTGTGAATATGGCAATGATGGTCAGGATAACAGTCCAAGTAATGTGAATAATGCAAGTAATCATGATACTTCATCTCAGGGATATAGACAGAAATCTAGAATGATCAAATAGAGGGAAGGAACAAAATACAACAAACGTCGATTATAATTATACAACAAGAGAAATGCTAAAGATGCAGGGATGTATAACTTTAAATTTCTGACATCCAACATGTCTAGATGTACAATTTAGCTGATCTCATTTACATTCCAACCATTTTATTTTATTATTGTTGTTGTTGTTGTTTTTAAGTATCTCACATTGTAATAGTAGTTGTTTTGTTAAGAAAGGTGATACTTTGCACCTGAATAAATTACTTTCTTGTTTAACTAAAACTGCATTCTTTAATTGTATCTTTTTTTTGTAGATGCAAATAAAGAGAGCAACAAATATTTTAAACAACTAAATACGAAAACCTTGTCTCTGGAGAAAAAAAAAAAAAAAAAAAAAAAAAAAAATCAAAGTATTATGCAACATTAAAAATCAACTAATTTTTTTTTGTTTGTTTTTAATCAAATATCAATTATTAGGTTGGTGCAAAAATAATGTCGTTTTCTAACATGTTACTATGTGAGAAAACAATATTATTTTTGCACCAACCTAATACTTGTGTGGATTGTTTTCTGTACTAATATGTGTTAAAGTGAGTTCAAATTCCACCCTAGACTGTCACATTCATTTTGCACTACTACCTTTGGGAAAGGCAGGAATCCATATCTCCTCTCCAGCTATGGGTTAAATAACAGGGTAGACTGGACTATCTAGCCTTGGGTGGCAGCCAGGAGAAAGAATAGTTTGAATTCAAAACCATGCAGAAGGCAACAGAAAAGCACTTCAATAACTTTCCCAAGAGGTCATAGCCATTTAATAGTGAATACAGAAAAGGAATCTGTGGAGAGCCATAATTATCTATATCCTGAAGAGATACAAGATAATAAATTCAAGCATATTTTCTAGACTTTCACCCTTTAATAATGTAAGAATGTTTTTAAAAACTAAAAGCAAATAAAAAATAAACTCTAAAAATGTGTCAACCACTTGCAGAAGCAATGTTCTTGTAATTTCAAATGTAGAAAAATGTTAGCCACATATGTAACCTTCACATATGTTCAAGAGGAAGTGAGAAGGAAAAAAAGCAAAAAGATTAATAAGAAGAAATAGAAACAATATTAGTGAAAAAAAATTCAAGTGTTTTTTTGTTTTTTTTCATTGATTTTATTGTACTGATTAATTGGAATAATTTATATATCTCAACATGGTATCCTATTTATAAATTCACATGTGGCTAAATTTTATCAGTGTCTTCCAACCTTAGATCAGGACAAAATAGCCTTCACCATCAGATCAGAAGAATGAAAGAGCCCTCACCATTAGATAAGAACAACAAAAGAGCCCTCATCATTAGCAGAACAAAAGAGCCCTCATCATTAGCAGAACAAAAGACCAAAAGAGCCCTCATCATTAGATCAGAGGAACAAAAGAGCCCTCATCATTAGCAGAACAAAACAGCCCTCGTCATTAGATCGGAAGAACAAAAGAACCCTCGTCATTAGATCGGAAGAACGAAAGAGCCCTCGTCATTAGCAGAATGAAAGAGCCCTCATCATTAGATCGGAAGACCGAAAGAGCCCTCATCATTGGCAGAACAAAAGAGCCCTCGTCATTAGATCAGAGGAACAAAAGAGCCCTCTTCATTAGATCGGAATAACTAAAGAGCCCTCATCATTAACATGTAATGGATATTTACCAGACTTTTATACATACTGCTAACAAATGGAACTTTAGATGCTTTGCAGAAAATGTTGTTTATACAAAAATGTTTGATATGTAAAAAAAACTTCTGTGACAACATCTCTCTGTTTGTAATAAATATAAAAATAAAAAGCTTCTTTTAAAATACCATATATGAAAATATTGGCCAATTTTATTTAACATGAGTTGGGAAAATCTGACTGAAGATATAAGTGAATTTCATGAAATATTTTTTCCAGTTTGATAAATCTTTTTCAAAAGGAATATCTTAATTTTTTGCTTCATTTGACCCTGTTCTACTGAAAACTATAGACATGGTTTGTTTTAGCATTTTCTTTTTTTAATTTTCTCTTGTTTTCATACAATAGGTGCTTAATTCCATTTTGTGCAAAAACTGATCATTTTCAAGAACAGGAATTATATATTATGGTTTTGAAATTTAAGAAATATTTTATGGTTTTGTTTTTTCTCCTCGTGACATTTGGTATTTAGAATGTTATAAATTTAAATCCTGTTTTCACTATGCAAAGTGCTTAAAGTTCATGATTTTATACATCCTTAGTTTTTACATTCAATTATTACTGAATACATTTAATTATTAACTGGTTTCTAGATTTAAAGATATTTTTTAACTTAGATTTTTTTAGTTTTTATAATTACAGCTTTAAGGGATTGTCTTTTTTTTTTTTTTTTAATTTATATATTTTGTGTTGTCAAAAATAATTATTAATAGTACTAATTCCCTCCAAGCTCCCATTAACTTGGACCAATGTATTAGATGAATTATCTTCTCCATTTACAGATTGCATCTTCAAGATTAAAAAAAATTAAAACATACCTATTAGTCAAACCACAAAAAATGCTTTCACTAACATGACTATTAACTAATATATGGTAATGATAAAATCAATAGTAATGGTAAAATGATTTATTTCTATACAGAAAACATTCAGCATTAATTGATTGAACAGAATTACTGTTAGTTGAAATTTATGAAGTCTTTATTAAAAGAGTTATTTTTCAGAAAATTAAACTTTTCAAGTCAACTGCTATTACTCTTTAAGTTATTGAATTTCTTTCCCAACCTTTTGTTTAAAGTAGAATGGAAAGCCAACATTTTGACTTTATAATTATCTTCTTTTCCTGTGCTACCCATTTTCATTGTTGCTGCTGTTGGAAGTCTTCAAGTGACATGGTTTTTGTTATTTGCTAAAAGCTCTTTGTGATTTTGTAGTGCCAGTCTATGGGATCAGATGAAGAAATTTTTTTAAGATCTAAAGGATTTATTAATTTGAAACCATTTTTAATCACCGATTTGAGAAAAATGGTTTGATACAGATGATAGTTTAGATATTTTTGAACAAGTTGAGTACCATATGTGACATCTATGTAAAAGTCTACATCTGATGAGGCTATTCAATAACAACTATAATTTATCAGCCGTCCTGATGGTATGTCACTTTGACATGGTAGGAGAGCTTGCTTGCTTCAATAACCGCCCAGAGATATGTGGGTGGGGCCTTCGGTCTTTAGCAGGTTCAACCAAGCTCAACAGATCTGTAGGGTAGGAGCCAGACAAAAGACATAACTGGGTCATCTAGGTTGGGGGTTGTGCAGTAGGCTAACAACCTACTCATTTAAAAACTAGCTTGTTACAGAAGCCTCAACGATATCTTCCAACAACAACATGGCCGACCAAAGTGGAGCGTATGACGTGTGTTGGTGAAAATCCCCCAGGAAGGCAGCCAGCATGAAGAGGATCGCTCGGAATTGCGTCAGTTGGAGAGGTGTTGTTATGGCCCTATGTTCCACAAGGAATTAAAAGGTATAATGAATGATGATAATTTTTCAGATAAAAATGCCATAACTGCAAATGGGTTAAAAAATTCACAGTTGTTCTTTGATTAAATTTATTGATAAATCCCAAATATTAGATTTGTATCTTTTAATAGTTTTAAAATCAGAGTATCTTGAAATTTCGCTGTATTTTTGCATTTTGCTAAATAAGGCCTTTAACAAAATTCTGACATTCATAGCTACAACAATATGGTATGTACAGAATAAAAATTTGGTGACAATAGTTAATATTTAATATAGATTCAAAAAATATAAACACCTTAAGTGTATTGTATGTACTTTAATTTTCATAAGGACCTAATAAGATCTTTGGGCACCTTGACATGGTGTAATGGTTAAGAAGTTTGTCTTGCTAGATCATTTAGGACTGAGTAGTGAGTTTCATCTTCACTAGGTGCCCCATACTTTGGGCCTTGTGCCACATCTAAGCTGCGCTTAGAAAATCACTATTTGGGCTCTCTTACTGGATTCTTCCAGAGGGATTGGCAGAGGAGGAGGGTTTTTTTTTTATTTCCCATCAGGGTAGATGCTGCAGTTGTAGTATCCATTCCATGCCAGAAGCCTTCTCTCCTCCCTTTCATTCCCCCCACCAATGCGTAACATCTGTTACGTAGTAGTGACATGACCGGCTATGACAAGCTTAGACCAACATCCAGAGTGGAAACACTTGGGTCAACAGGTTAAAAACAATCTTGTGTCACAACTTGTCTCAGTGGGGATAAATGGAAGAATCAAACCGAGAAGTTTGATATAAATTCATATACAATTAAATGAGGAACAACTTGAAAAAGCTTTCTAAATTTGACGTGTTTTGCTATTGGTTTAGCTTCCTCAAAAATTTGGGATGCGAAATAACACATAGAATTTTAAATTGTTATTTTGTTTTACTTGGTTATGTGGATGACACATCTATTTCATGGTTTTAGCATATATGTACGAGTTTTGTTTTGTGAGCATTATGTGTTTACCTCATGAGACCCATGTTTAATTGTTTTGTTAGTATCATATGTTTACTTCATGTGACCTGTGTTTAATTGTTTCATAGGTGTCATGTATTTATCTCATGAGATTGTAGAGGACTGTGGGGTGATGATGTGTATGTAGAAGAATACATGTGGGTAGAATTTCCTGCTAGCCGGTCCAACTACATGAGAAAGTTGAACTTTAATTAAGTCCAAAGAAGACAAGGAAAAACAAACAAGACCGATAAATATATGTATACAAATATATGTACTAATAACAAGAAAGGTTACAAGTTACATGGACAGTTATATTGACAGAGTGCGTGTGGTGAATATTATTCTTAGCGTGTTCCCAGCATTTGGGAAACGCTGTATCAGTGAGAGTTCAGATCTGCGAGGTGGTAAGGCTGAAACCTGAGGAAAAAAAGAGATCGAGGCAATGGGTCAGCTAGTATTTATAGCCAGGGGAGAGAGACCCCTGTTGAAGGATTAAGGAACTAAAGGAGGAGCCCAACTCAGACAAGATCATGATTTAATTTTTGAAATGTTAGCATAATTTAAGTAATAAAAAAATTAAGTTTATTAGTTTATTTTAATTATATAATGAACATGATGCATGCTGAAAGTAAAATGTAATAAAACAATATATTATTAAATAAATATATAATAATAATAATAATATAAATATATTTATAAGTTTGACATACTGACTCAGCAGTCCAGCTACATTTTTCCTGTTATGTATTTATTTATTTTTTAAGCAATGAAAGTTTAACAAATTTAGAGCCTTGTGATTCATGAAAATCTTCATAGAAAATTTCACTTTTGTAATGAATTAACAAGAAATATACCTTTTCAGAGGCTTTATTTAACTAAAAAAAATGCCTATAAAATTTTACTAGTCATTTCCGCCAAGGGCAGATAATTTATTAATTTTCGGTCAAGGGAAGACAATTATGTGAAACCTTACAACATCCACTCAGGCCAAATGATGTTACTACCCATATCTTTGGGGAGCATGTATGTGTGTATATATATATATATATATATATATATATATATATATATATATATATATATATATATATATATATATATATATATATGTGTGTGTCAAAGCTTGGGTTATTCCACTTTTTTTTTTTTTTTTTTTTTTTTTTTTTTTAAGCGTTTCACCCCAAGGAAGGGGTTACAGAAAAATTTGGAGCAAGATCAGATTGGAGTGACAGAAGAAAGGATGAGAAGAAGGGTATAGATAGATAAAGGCAACAGGAGAGAGAGAGAACCGGGAACCCCTTCCTAAACAAGAAACAAGGCATAAGCCTCTACTCATGTCCAAGAGAAGGGGGTTAGTGGTATTAGGAAACCATTTCCAGTGAAGACTCTGGTGGGGGGTTCTGGGGTGTATGTTCTTGTGAGTTGTTCTATTCTACCTCAGTCCTATTCTCTCCTCCCTCATGTGTTTGTTAAAGGCAAGTAGCCAGGTCTTGTAAGAAGATTTTTGATTCATGTCCATCACTGTATTTGATGTGTGCACATGTTGGATTCATATCCAATAGTTCTACTTCTTGGACCAAAGGATCATTTCTTTGAATTACTTACAAACTGGTGCAAAAAGGCTCGTCCTGGTTTTAATAAACATGATGGAAGGGATATGTCTGCAAAGAACGACTGGAAAAATGGAAAGAACCCCATTTGTTGCAGTTGATACCATAGATCTGATACTATATAGGGCTCTTGGTAGTACTAATTCCCACTGCGAGGAGGGTAAGTTTTCTGATTTGAGAGCAAGGGAAATAAATAGCTTTCATTATTATTCCATTATTGGGCATGTGGTTAGAATGGTCAATTAGTCAAAAAGGAAATGGAGGGTTCAATCCCAGCATATGGCACCTTTGGAAAGAACCTGAAATCCATACCATGGGTTGACCCAAGCCTTGTGAGTGAAATTGGATAGACGGAACCCTTGGGAGCAATCGATAGCTGTGCTAGCACAAAGTCACAAGTCTTCGTGGCCGAGGGCTTCAGTGTGCTGGCCGTGTTCAAATTGTTGATCACACTAGATAACCTGCTCTTTTCCAGAAACTGTAACTAAGATCTGCACAGCTTAATTGCAGTATAAACCACATGTTGGCTCTGTGGGTGTTGAATAAACACAAATATGCCTGAGCAAGTGTTTGCAATAGAGATTGGCTAGCCGCCCTAGTGGATGAGTATCCTTGAATACAAGCGGCCAGCTATACATTATTCCATTGTACCTTTTAACCTGGGTACTGCCTTGTAGGTGATAAGGGGTTGTCTTACTAGTGGTAACTCCCTGACGAAGAAAATATTCCTTGACATCACAGGCTAAGAACACTAGACACTTGTCTGAGTGGAAGTAATTAGGTGCTCAAGGAAAATATTGATTTCAAACATTGTATGATGTCTTTAGAGGAGGTATTTTTGCATGAAATGGGAAATGTGAAAATTTGTCTCTTGTAACAAACATTTTTTTATGGTAAGGGACTTTTGAAGTCCACACTTAGACATTCTAAGGGTTGAGTAGTTTTAATAAGCTTGCCTTGAGGCACAGTAGCAAACCAAGGTTTTAGCTCAGCTCATGTTCGACAAGATGAACACATTTCTTTTACCTCACCAGTGGAGAAAGGCAGAATTTTTTTTTTTATCATGCATAGTGTAAAAATCTAGTAATTTTCATGTGGTATAAATCATCATATATTTTTTTTTTTTTTATGGTGAAAAAGAAATATTACAAAAAGCCCTGCTTAATGTATCAGCAACCACATTGTAGTGTTCCAGTCAGTGATGCGCCATGTGTGATATACACTTAGACAATCAAGTATCTTTTGATACATGATGATGAGGCAAATTTTTTCCCACAGTAGGTTGCCATTTCTTTCTGCAGTAGACCAGTTGCCATCCAAGGCTATAGAACCCAGTCTCTCCTACTATTTACCCATAGCTGGGGGGAAGAGGAGGATTCATACCTTTCTCAAGGGTATTAGCAGATATTTGAATGTAATGGATTTGACTGGAATTCGAACTTGGCTCTCAGATTCCTCAATCCGAGCCACTATCCATTACTCTGCTGTCTGAAGTTGATAAGCCATAAAAAAAACAAATCAATCACTCCTTATTCTAATATCATTATGAAATAATAATTATGATAATTTGGCAATAATTGAAGTTTAATTTAATTCTTAAAATACTTAAACTAAGAACGTCTAAAGAATAACAAGAAACTACTAACCTATCCAACAATTAACTGTTGTAATCTAGGGAAGGTTACTGAATAGAATAATCAAAGGTTGGTAATGAACAATAATACTTAGCATAAGAACAACACATATAAGATTTGCCAATGGCAAGTAGAAGAAGTAATCAACTGCTAGAAGTGATTCATGTGAATTGCACAATGAATCTCCAACTCTAGACCATGTACAGTATTCAATACTGTATTTATGGGAATGGAGACATACCCATTATCATCCGTAGGTATGCTACAACATTAACCAAGTATATTTGACCCAGTACTCACTAAATATAAATTAGACATGATTAATGAAAATAAGGAACCATTGCTAAAGCAAGGGTGCTGCCCAGTGCATTATGGCACCAACAAAACATTAATTTGGGATGAATGCTTAGGCATTTGGGAATTTTATAATATCATTAATTAAAATTCTATTATATTTATTCTAAAAGCAATTAAGTTCTTCAAATTATTATTTCTCACCAAGTGACAGACTTATTTTTTTTTTTTTTTTTTAAATATTTTACCCCAAGCAAGGCAGTAAAGCCACTAAAGATGCAAGGGGTTACTAAGTGTTAGAGAAAATGAGAAAAAATACTATTAAGTAGAGAGAACAATAAAAGAACAAGAATTAAGAAGACAAGATAACGAAATAATAAACAAAAGTGTTTTTTTTTTTTTTTAGACTAGCAAATAAAAACCAAAAGAAGGAAAGTTAAACGATTAAATTTAAATATTTTTATTATTTATCTCTAAATGTAAAAAAAAAAACCCAAAAAACATCAATATTTAATTGCAACAACTAAACAAGAAAAATGTATATTTCCTGTCAATTTTGTTTTTTTAAACCTTGAGCTAATGAACATTACCGTTATGTTTTGTATTTATCATAAATTAAATTAAAAATCCAAGAGAGAATTTAAAAAAATGATAAACATGGAAAAATTTAGTTACAAAGCAAGGCATGTAATTATAAATCCAATTTTGGTAAAGACTAAAAATTTTTGATTCTGAATAGTTGGAGTGTACCAATATTCTTTACATAGAAATTGAATGCATAGAATATAATTCTTATTGTCTCTCTGAGTATGACAATAAGAACATTTCTTTGTCAAATTCTGAAGGTGATTTAACCAAAATGTTTAAATAAAAGATGTAATTTTTATGAAAATCACCTTAAACTTATGCATTTTTAAGACTTCAATATTTTAACTTTTCTATTCCATTCCAACATTGTCAAAAATTTTCCTTAAATAATATTTAAAAAGAAAAGAAAATAATTAAAAAAAAAAAAATATTGGGAGCTGGTAATATACATACTTATATTTGATATGTAATAATAATTTTTAAATAATTTAAGTAATTCTATTACATTTATTTGTTTTAAAGAGAAATATAGTCTTTTAGTAATTAAAAGTAAAAATAATATTTTAAAATTGTAGTCCAATATAACATATTCTAATCCAAACACCCCCCCTTTTAGAAAGAATATTTATGTATACAAGTGCGAATTTAATGAAAAAAATGGCAAAAAACTTTTTCTTGTTGATAAAAAAACAGACGACATGCATCAAAATTCGTTGAAAAATGCACCCCTACCCTACCTAGACTTAACCTCTTTTTCGAACGTAACTCATAATTGATACCATGTTTAGTAAAAATGAACACACTACCGCCCCTGTCTAAATGATTGGATTTCTCTGTATCCTTGGAAACAAAAAATTATGAATTGTATGTAAATTTATGTAAAGTTATTCCAAAATTCTCTTGAAGATGAAACAGAACTAATGCTTTTAATTTAAATATATAATTAAATTTGAAGTTTTTAGCTTCGGTTTATGAAACATGGTAATTCCTGTGTAGCGAAGAAACCATATTTTAAATCATTTAATTTATATTTATGCTCTGTAAATTTACATTGAGCACTGTTTTGTAAAAATAAAAATATCAAATCAGAACACTGGATTATATATCTTACTGTTCTTTCTTTTTATTATTATTATAATATATATAGATATATGACAAAGATAATAATAATAATAATAATATCAAATCTGTAAGAGGAAAGGATAATCCAAGTAGGTCTTTTTAATATAAAATATTAAAAAGATAGATCCATATTTCAATGATGCACTAAGTTTTTCCTTGATTATATATATATATATATATATATATATATATATATATATATATATATGGTGAAGATGGGGGGGTCTCAAGCCTTGAATGGCAACCTTTCTAGAGACGATATCTTGATAAAAACACATGGTATAGGTGAATTACACTGAGTGTTCAAGTTGGGTGTCAAGAAGAGCATTCAGCCTTGTAAAATCTTGCCTCAAATCATTATGACAAATACTCTGTAAGGCAAGACCCATCTCACATTGTGCAAAAAAAAAAAAAAAAATAAAAAAATAAGGCTATGTATGTATGATTAAAGTTGGCTTTCAGGATGGTTCCAAGACAATAGTGGAAAAAGTTAGTCTTGGAGCCTACACTGAAAGTGGTCATTTATGCAGGTTATGGCCAACGGGTAAGTTGATGGAATGGGCATTTACAAATTGGAATATGACATTTTGGTGCAAGCTATTTCAGTGATTAAAATAAAAATTGTAGCTCTAGGACATTTTGGCATCAAACACTAACACAAAATAAAAATTTCAATGTTCCAGATTGACCCTAACAATTATCAAAATATAGAAATTCAATTCAAATAGATGTTTTGTTTAAATATCCGCTCATTTTTTTTTTTTTTTTTTTTTTACTTTAAAAAAGTATGAATATTAAATTGAAGTGAGATTATTAAAATAAATAAATTAAAATTGTAATTTATTTTGATATAAGCTAATTTAAATTTAAGTTTGTCAAAAGCAAAAACTAAATAACCATAAAGCAGTGAATTTCTCTTTGCTTCTTCTTGTCAAAATGCTGGGTTGAAAGAACACCAATATTTGAAATAGTGATTAGTGCTGTTACTAAAATACTTTCACTGACAAGCTATATGTGCCAAAATGTCTTAGACAGTATAAACAAGAACTTTGTTAGATGAGTTTGAGAAAATAAAAGACTTTTTTCTAATGAAAATAAAATTAGTAAAAATAAGATTCTATTTTATTTAGACTATTTACATGCAGACTATTGTCCTCATCTTTGTTATTGTTAGCACAATGGTTTAGTCACTATACCCTCCAGCATTAATTGAATGTATGTCAATCTGGGTAAGTGACAGGGTATTCTGAACTGATCATTTAGTCTAGAGGGGTGGACTGGTCACATTCCTGTTGCCCATGTTTACACAATAGACTAGTGGATTAAAGCATCGGTCTGTGAGGTTGGTGGTGACATAGTAATTATGAGTTCAATCCTTGTGCCAGGCAGTGTGTATTTGTACTCTATGGGAAGAAGGCGAGTAATAACTGAGCAGTACTAAAATAAGAACAATCTACCCCCGTAGATTAAGTAATGGGTTCAATTCACAATTCTCCATAGGTTATCCGAATCGGCATACTCCTGATAAAGGCCAGAGAGTACAACAGTCAACATGTTGTGATAACAACAATAAAGATGAGGACAATAGTCTGTATGTGATTAATATAAATAATGATAACTTTACATACCATAAATTCAGACAAAAAAAAAAAAAAAAAAAGAAAAAAGAAAGAAATTCTATGTGTATTGTCATTCTGGGTGAGAGTGAGAAAAAAAAAGGGTTGCGATACAACTAAATTTCTCCTACGAAGGACACAAACAATAAGGGTACATTTTTTCTTTTGTCTACGTGTGCAAGAGGTACCTGCTTGTTTATGGTTCCAAAGTAAGAGACCGGTTAAGAATTCTGTGAGGAATTTCCCAGGAAGGGCAGCGTTGAAGTTGGGCCAATGATTCTGCAGAGGGCGATGAAAGATTTGGGATTGCTATAATAAATGGACATAAGAAAATAACATACTGACTGGAGTTGCATATGTCTATATAACTGCTGTTTAGTAATTTTATAGCAGAAAATCAGAATAAAGAAAAACAAATGAAACCCACAAAGGCTTTCACATGAGGGTAACCTCAATCTTATTTTGTTCTCTCCTCATTTTTTTTTTTTTTTTAGTAAGTTCTACATAGCATAGAGTGTTTGTTAAATGTATGCAGTTATAGATAATCTTGCAGTAACTAAAGTCTATTCACATTGGCTCTTTGTTCAGATATGAAAGCAAGAGATCATTTATGAAAATTATTCAACTGAGCTTTTCTGAAAACTGGGTCATTTATCAAATTGGATCTTTACAGAAGAAAAAAAAAAAAAAAAAAAAATCGGTAAATAAAAATTCTAGTACTCCTGGCACCAGTTTTTAAACTAACCCCCTCATAATTTTGTAAAGAGAAAATTTCATTGAAATATATCGAACATTTTCGAAGTTTTCATCTAAAAATAAATAAAATACGAACTTAATACGTAGCAAAATTGTGACAATATATGGAAAAAAGATGGCGTCAGTTTAAACTGATAGAAAGATATGAGTTTTAAAAAAATCGTAACTAATGTAAGAGCAGATTTACAGAGTTACTTCCCCTGCAATATAAATGTGAAGATCAACACAAGTTGACAAGAATTTGACTCATAAAAAAAAAAAAAAAATACGATAAAGTGCTGATGCTTAGCACTTTGGTAATTTTGGGAAACATTAATTAAGGGAGTTGGGCGGAAGAGTACCTTATAGGTAAGTCCCTACTCCCGTTTAAAGTCTATATATATATATATATATATACATACATACATACATATATTTAAATCTTAAATAAAGACTATATTATTAAACCAATAAAATGTTCAAAAACCTATCTTTCTGGCTTAAGTTATGCAGATGTTATCCACTCAGCAGGGTTAAAAATCGGTAAATAAAAAGTTCTAGTACTCATAATATATTTATTTTCTAAATTAATTTTCTTTATTTTACAGGAAAAAAATAGTTCAGAGTTATGTATATCATGATATCACAGACAGGATTTATTAAACAAATACATCAAAACTTTTATTCACTTTCATGATTACATACAAGGGCAGATTACTAAGTTTGTACTCTGACGTACAACTATTAACGGAATTTTGATCTGAAATTTCCACTGTTATAATAATTGATCTTTGTTATAAATATTCACCACAATATTAAGTGCATTGACAAGGAAAAACAGTATGTTAAAAAATATTTTTGTGTAAAATAATTACATTTTTCATTAGCCTGAACTTATTGATGTACCTATTATTTTGCTATAGAAATTTTCATTGTGAATGATGGAAAAATGATTGTCAATGGTGTCATTTAGTACAAGTTCGCATTATTAGGGCTATTATATGTATAATATTGTGGAAGGTTGAGAGGGTGTAATTTTGACCTTGTCAAAATATTCAACTCCTCCACAAAGGAGGAGGAAAAGATCAGCTGGTGTGTGGATACAGTAGTATTAGGTTGGTGCAAAAACAATGTCGTTTTCTCACATAGTAACATATGTTAGAAAACGACATTATTTTTGCACCAACCTAATAGATACAAAATACACAGAAATATAAAACGCTTGGTTCTGTTCTTAAATAGATGCTTAAAAGCTGAAATTTTACAGATTAATAATTTGATATGTTTTACATGCTGGGTAATTTTTATCTTTCTCAGTAAATTTGAAGTTAATATTCACTTGGTAGAGATATTATTTATTAATAATTTTGAATAAAAAGATGTTTTTATTTTGTCTGAAACTGATTTAATTAATAGAATGTGATCTACTTAATGCGTCAGTTATAATTGGGAGTTATCTAACTTGTTTGTTTTACAAAATCTTTTTTAATTCACAAAGACTACAATATAAATGCATTGCCAATGATTTCTTGATAAAAATATATTAGAAAACAGGAAATGGCCAGCCATCATTACTAATGGAATAAAGTTATTCTATGTACAATAAAAATGTATTTCTAATGGTTTTACTTTACAAATTAACATTGTAAATAAGGAAAAAGGAATTGTCTGTGGTCAAGAATTAGTGTCAAAATAGGTTTATTAAATTTAATGATAATAGTAGACAGCATGGTTCATAAATAAATATATAGTATAAAAAAAAAAAAAAAAAAAAAAAAAAAACAGAAAATAAATACTAGTCAAAATTAATCATAATTGTTGACAATACTTCATCAAACAGAAATATAAATAGAAAATAAATATTACTGTTAAAAAAGACAAAATTATTCCTCCTGGCATCAGTTTAAGCTGACAATTTTTCCCCTATTTCTATCTAACCTAAACTATAATTTTGTAGAGTGAAAATTTCACAGAAATATGTCGAACATTTTCGAAGTTTTCATTTAAAAATCAAGAAAATACGAAGCAAAATGGTTACAAATGGTAAAAAGATGGCGTCAGTTTTTAAACTCATAGAATGATATTGGTTTGAAAGAATGCGTAACTAATGTAAGAACATAGAGTTACTTCCCTTGCAATATAAATGTAGAAATCAAAAGTTAAAAAGAATTTGACTAAAAGAAAAATTAAAATAAAAACTAAATACGATGAAGTGCTGATGACATTTGGTCAGATTTTGGGAAGTATTAATATACCAATAAAAAATTTAAAAAGTTATGCAGTGTTTGAGATGTTAACTGAATTTATTAACAGATATCATACATTGTTTAAAAGATATTACTTAAAGAAAACCCTCAAAAAAAAAAAAAAACATTAATTTTGATATCAATATTTAAATCTATTCTTTTTTTAAATTCATATTTTTTTTTATGTAACATCCTTTGGGTAAGAAATGATATATTGCTAATAAATTCAATCTTACTAAAGACCCTGACAAGCAGATAACATCTGCAAAACTAAATCAAGATGTTAAGTTTTGAACTTAGAAAAATTTTATTTTTACTATTTTAAAAATGTTAACATTGAATAAAAATTTATGAAGGCCAGACGGTTTGTGTAAAAAAAATGTTGCATTTGTAAATCTTTTTTTAGCTCCGCAGTTGAAACCCAATTTGTGAAAGATCCATTTCAAATTTATGGAAAATGATTTTTTGAATATACTGACCAATAAGAGATGTGGTCTCAAGCTTTAGTAATAACCAGAATGGTGGGGAGAGTCTTGAGACAAATTTTCCAAACATATAGAGATGTGAAGAGAAGACTTTTTGTTAACAAGAGGACATGACACATGAAGAAGGCACCAGTTATCAGCCTGCTACAGAGAGACTAAAGAATTTTGAAGTTCAAGTGAAAATTATCCTGTTGTTGAACAACCAAGAATGAAAAAGAAATCTAAGAAATTTTCCCAAGCACAAACTGTGAATTTAAAAGGGAATTTTCTAATATTACAATATGTCCCAGAGATCCTTGTGGAGCAAGTAAGCATTTTCATTCTTAATGGTGGTTATACTTTTGTTTTTTTACTGACTTCTTGAATTGTTTTTGTGTCTTTCAAAATCCTTGTCTTTACACAAACTAAATTTTTCCATTTTTCAATAGTAATCCTTTCAATCTGGAATTGTTATCCTGTTTGTTTTGTTTTATGGCATATCAACATCTCAATGGGTTATTTAATGCTGACAAAATTTTTATTGCTGGTAATATGTTTTTCTTCAAAAATCTATTTTTGGGAATATTTTTCCTTGAAGAAATCCATAGCTGGTCATATTTTTTCCAAAGAATATATAGCTGTTTGTATTGATGGTATTTTTTTTAAAGTATTGCTGATAATAATTTTTCCTTCAAAAATTATTGCTGGTAATAATTTTTTTTTTCATTATTATTACAAAGTATTTCTGGTATTAAAACCTATTTTTACACAAGTTTGAGTGTTAAATATTTGCCCATAGTTGGAACCCTAACAGGTGCTACCACCCTAGGTGAGGGTGGACCCAGGAACACCAGCAATTAAGAGGAGGTTCCATGCTCCTCAAAACCTGATCAGAAGCCTTGCTGTTGGACATAGTTTATCGTATTACCCAGGACACAGATGTAGTTTATCATCATACTAAGGACAATTGTTATCCTGTCTTAACAGGTGCACAAAAGGAAATTTTTGTGTAAGCTTTGTATTTGTACATACAATTTTATGCAATGGTTGAGTCTTATTTGTAATTTAGAACTTACTAGCAAACTAATCCGTCTGGATGTTTCATTACAGGGAATTTTTGCCATTCAATTAGAGCAGTTTAAGTTTAAAGTCAGCCCACTCGAAAAATTAATATTAGTAATAATATTAGGGTGCAACAGAGGCACATCTCCAGATGGGGAGGGGTAATAATTTGAATGGAGTGGATTTTGCATTCTCAATCTTGCAAGGAAGGAACCTCTTCAATGGGCCATCATAATAATAATAATATACAATAATTTTTATTTATAATTCTAATAATCTTTTGCATTAGATTTAAACTCTCTAAATTGATTGTATGCTGTTTTTTTTTTACAGACATTAAATTTTGCCTTTGATTTTTGTATAAAGTGTAAAAAAAAAAATCAATTTTTCTTCAAGGTTGTAATTTTTTTCCAGCCAATTTGGACTCAAAACTGGCACTGAAGAATTATCTATCAAACAAAAAAAATTTCATTGAAATTGGATGAAAACTGTGGAAATGCATAAACAACATCCAAACACACAGATTTTGAGAATTACAGATATAGAAGATTATGACTTACTATTCCTACTAAACAAAGTTTTTGCGTTTGGCACAAGAACTTTGATTTGGTGGAGAATAAAATTTTTATACTTTTTATATTGTTTACTATATATCTTTTTTATTACTTAAACATTATTTTTAATGGATACTCATATTTGTGTAGACACTCTGTATATTTTATCAAATTATTTATTTTCATCTTTTGGCCTGAATATTTTAGAAACCTTATTTGAGAAAAATATGGGCTCTCCAGCAGCATACGAACCTGTGTTACCCCAGGGGAAACCATTATTAGATATGCTTTCACCTTTCGGCTACAGAGTGTATTGATGACCAAGCAAAGTTGAAAAGAGCATTTTGCATATTTTTTTTAATAAATAAATGGAGCATCTACTCAAATATGAATATCCAATAAAAATAACAATAAAAAAACAAACAATAAAAATAACATGTAAGTAATAAAAATCTGTTGCATTAATAAATAAAAATTCATCCTTTTACTTATATATATGTCATTTGCAGACAGTACGGTTTTGCTGTATCACAGCTAAGTGCAACTAGACATCTGAAAGTCTCAAGCCAGTATTGAAACCCAATTGATTTGGTGTCTACCCCTAAGCCATCAGCATTTGGCAGAGAGATACTGCTAATTCTTGTGTATTGTTTTTACGAATGTAATCAAAGTCAGCTAGAGGGCTTGTATTCATTTTACCAAAGAGCTTTGCATTTTAGCATAGGCGCCTACTGTTTGTAGAATTAGGGTGTCTCTCAAGAATGCTCAATTGAAATATATTATGAAGAGCTTAATTATGTCATTCACAGACAGAACTATTTCACTCTATAACAGATCCTCAGTATGTGTGTGTGTGTGTGTGCTTGTTTTCTTTTTTATGCCTTGACATTTCAAAACATTCATGATCATGATTTTCCAGATCCCCTTCTTTTTATTATTATTATTATTATCTGTGAGTTACCATGAATTCTTGGGGGGAAAATGGGGGTGGGGTTCCATTGCATTCATCACAGTCTAGACTTTCTCTTAGACTGGGTATCATCTTCTGAATGCCACGCTTAGTGCATCACAATTCTCCAGGCTACAAGCAATTTTAAAGCAAACAAGTTGCCATCCCTCAAGAAAAGACACCTAGATTAAAAAAAAAAAACCCAGAAAAAACAGTGACAAGAAGAGCCCCTTCCAGATTAGATATTTCCCTGGAGCTACTGTGGAAGGTCCTGCTAGTCTTATATTAACCTTACCAGCAACCAGCACATATGCATCAAGTAAGGACAGAACTGATCCGGGATATCTTGTCAAGTTTTTATTTTTTTAGTACTGCTCAGTTATTACTTGCTCTGTTTTCCCCTTGCCCAGCTCAGGGATTGAACTCACAATTACTGTCACGAAATTCATGAAGCAATGCTTTAATCCACTAAGCTACTGTCCCATGGTATAAGAACTAGACGAGATATCCCTAAACATGAACAGTGGAATGAGAATGGTCTTCCACTATTGATTAAATAAAGAATTTCCTGTACATTACCTGAATCGATATACACCTGATGAAGGTCAGAGGGTACAATAGACAAAATGTTGTGATAACAACAACAAAGATGAGGACAATAGTCCACATGTAAATCACGATAACTCCTCATCTCAGAAATTCATTATTCAAGTTCACTGAAAATACTGGGCAGTTGTTTTTTTTAGTTCACAAACTGACCTCATTGATTATCTTAACATTAAAGATCTTTTAAAGACTGAAGGAATATTTGAATAAGCTGGTTTTCTTAAACTGTTCTTGTACAAAAAAAAATCAATATTTAAATATAATAGACTGGTTAACTTGTGGGTTACCTCACTTGACTTTGCTAAAAGTACTCGTTAGAGGCACTCTTTAAGTCTATAACAAGGCAATCATATTCTCTCTCCTCCTTTTTAGCTCTTGCTTCCAGATGTGGTCAAACGTTGAATAAGAATGCTACCAATAGTGTGCTATCTCTTCCTTGCTTTTTTGTTGAATTTTGAAGTCTCATACAAAAACGCTGTCTATAAGTTTTGAGATGGTTTGCAACTCCTATTCTTTTGTGGAACTGTTGGGGACAATAAGTGCAGAAAAACCACTCCCAGACGTCAGGGCAGCTCCACCCATTATTTGCTCTTTAGTCTGTTTACATGGATGTTAGATATTTTCTAGCTTTCAAAACATTCTGTGGCCTCTTGGATAATATTTCCCCATTGTTTACAGTCTAATATTTCTATTATGGCACAAACAAGGTTTTATTTCATAATTCTTTAGTAATCTTTATTTTTCCATACACACTAATGGATGTTTGGTTTCAGTGTGTGTTAAAAGGCTCAAACTATATAATATGGCAAATGGCATTACATGTTTTAAATTTTATCAACATTATCAACATGGTCCAAATTTAAGTTTTTAATGTTCTGCAAACCAAATACTATGATAGAAAAATAAATATATTATCAAGGTTATCTTGAATTTCAGAATTGACAGCATATAAAATAATGTTTTTGAAAATAACCAATAATTGTTAAATGTACTAAAAATGTACAAACGTAAATACAGAACATTTACATTGGAATCAAACATCCATTCTCTTGTAGAAAAAAAAGAGAAGGTTAATAATGAATTATTAAAACAAACCTAGTTTGGAGTTTTCATCAAACCTGGTTAAATGAAACATTACTACTAATATATATGAAAACAAGATGGTGCTGAAGACATTTGGCCCAAACCATTTCCCAAAATATGATCAAATATCAAATTTTTAATGATTTCTTGGTTGAATCAAGAACTTTTCAGCACCCTCATTGTATGTGTATATGTGTGATGTACATCACTAAGTTTGAAAGCTAATGACGAAAAAATTGTTTAACTTAAAATAAAAAAAAAAAGACACTTATTTTCAACATGATTTTTCTTTGTCAATGCACATAATTCAGCAGTGAATATTAATCATGATGATGGAAAATATAACACAGAAATCCAAAGGTGGATTAGAATAAAATGAAGTATTAAAAAGAAAAAATATTGTTAGAAACAAAGAAAAAAGAACTGGCCTGCTATGTAATATCTAATCTCCTAAATCGCAGTGAATGCTGGACAATCTCCTCACAGATGAAGCAACAGAGATGTTCTTCTATTGATGAATGTCTTTAGAAACAAAGAAAAGTATACTAAACTGCTATGTAATGTCTAATCTCTTACATGGCAATGAATGCAGGACATGGAGGAAGAAGAGACTTGAATCAACAGAGATGTGGTTCTACTGATGAATGTCCTTAGAAAGAGTGCTGGCCTGCTATGTAATATCTAATCTCTTATATGGCAGTAAATGCTGGACCATCTCATAGACTTGAAGCAATCAATATGCAGTTTTATAGATAAATGTCCTTCAAAACTAAGAAAAGTGTACTGAATTGCTATATGCAGCTGTGAATACAATTTCCTCACAGCTTGAAGTGACAGTGATGTGTTTTTTGACAAATGGATACTGTGAATTCCAAGGACTGGACATGTGAGCAATTAGGAAATTTTAAGGAAAATAGGAACTAAAAGAATACTTACAATCAGAAAGAGAGAGTTGAAATCTCTGAGACACATTATGAGGAATGTGGGATTGGAAAATTTAACACCCACAGGGCATATTGAAATCAAGTGGAACAGAGAGAATCACTGAGTGACCTAACCTAAATAATTTATATGAATGGATGGCAGAGGAGAGACAAAGAGGAATGGTAAAGAATCAAACATGGCTGAGAGCTTTAAAAGGCAGGAAGTTGTGGAGAACCATGATCCCCCACCCCCTTAAGGGATACACAGTACATAAAGAAACTTAACAACAGGCAGGATAATTCTGTATTGATGATAGGTTCAGAAAAAAAAAAAAAAAAATTTTTTTTGTCAGTGATTATAAGAATAAAGGACAAACCATGACGGAATGCATGGTTGTCAGTAAAATGGACACAGTACAAAGTTTGAGTTAATATTGGGGACATCAAAATGAAGCAGGTACAATAGTAACAGAGAGCAGAAAGTGTGACACAGAAGCATACTTGGCCAAAATGTCATGTCTATCTTAATTATTATTAATGTTATAATCAAGTTGTGAAAAGCAGTGGTTGCTCATGTCCTGAGGTATATGACACATAAAAAAAGATGGCTGAACATAATATAGTGAAACTTTCAGATCAAAATTCAGTCAAAACTACAGACTTTTTGATCAGTCTGGATATGAAGACAAATTTATTCCTTATGCAACAAAGATTTTCATAGATTAGTTAACTTTCAATATATCCTTCATATTTTTCTTTTATATTCACTGGATATATTCCTTAACTTACAAGGCTGATCATATTTGTAACCAAAGTACAAAACCATTTAAAGAACAAGGCTTTGTTGAGTAAACTAGTGGTTTTAACATGTCGCTACAGAAAAACAATCTAGAAGAAACAATTTTTATTTTGTTTTATGTTTGTTAATTTTGTTTAGTGACATACCAACATCTCTATGGGTTATTTAATGCTGAAATCTAAATATTTCGAATGCAATTTCATGGTTTCAACTGAATATGTTTTGTACATAATTTTATACTTTGAGTAAAAGTATATTATTTTTTTAGATATATATTTTGTAGATCATAAAATGTATTATTGGTAATTTTACTATAAAAATGTATTTTTTATATTTTTTTTTAGTGATTGCCATTTTGTTATAAAAATGTATTGTTGCTCATTTTGTTTAGGAGTTCATTATTTGCCCATAGCTGGGACCCTAGCAGGTACTATCACCCCAGGTCAGGGTGAACCTGGGAACAGCAATTAAGAGGTGGTCCCATGCTCCTCAAAACCTCCCGATCAGAGGCTTTGTTGCCAGATGTAATTTGTTTTATGTTTTGAAACTAATCTGCATAAAGTCTTTACAAACAATGTGGTCAATTTGTATATATATGCACATGTATATTTGTCTTATTTTGGGGGATAATGTGTACAACAGTAAAAGGAAAGTTTGGGCATTAGTAAACTGAGCAGAAAAAAAAAGTTCATTTTAGTCTTTGAACACAAAGGACAGATTTTATAGAAAAACAAAAACATTTTATTGGGCTTTAATTTACAAAGGAACAAACTAAATTCAGACAGAAACTGCATTAATTTTAAGTTATTCACAATTAGCTTTGCAAACCAATAAACCAGAGTTTCTCAACCAGTGCACCTGGGTGCACTAATGTAGCCTAAAAGGTAGCCAGGTGTGCCCCCAAGTTAACAGAAAAGTAATTTATGAATTATTTTTATATTTAAAAAGCTATAGACACCAAGCATATAACTTCCATATCTAAGTCAAGTCTTTGTCATTTGATATTTTAAAGTGGATGTTGAATTCCTTAATCTTTAAGAAGAAGTGGAAATCAACCATTATTGGCCACTCTAAAAAAAAAAATTAAAAAAAAATCCTTTTAAATGAAAACTGTACTAATATTTTGGGATACTAAACCAAAATTACATATTTTCATATTTCATGACTAATTTCTCCTTATTAAAATTTAAAGTGCACCTCGGAGTTTTAGTTTATTTTACAAGAGTGCCCTGAAGTAAAAAACGTTGAGAAACACTGCAATAAACTAATCCTTATACAATAGGTAATCTCATTTTTTTTTTTAGTATAAGAAATAAGGGACAATAATAAATGAAAATAAGCCAACAGCAGAAACACTGTATATTAACCATCATCAAGCTTGAAAAAGGGAAAGAAAATAAAAAAATACAAGTAGTGAGAGCAAAAATTGTAATAGTAGTCACAACAACAGAAGCAGAAAAGAGCAAAAGTAAGGGAGATAATCAAGCTATATGTATACAATGAACTTACTACAGGATCTTCTGCGTTTCTCAAATTTCAGTGTATTTGCCTTTCTGGTGAGTGTCTTGCGCGCATGGACCATATTTTTAATCACAACAGGCTTGTCAGCATCAATTTGAGATTCAGTGGCAAGGTCTTCAAAGAATCCTGAAAAATAACCAGAAGAAAATTAGGACAACTTTTATTAAACTACTCGAGTAATACAAAGATGTGTGAATAATGTAATTGACATTGGCAGAGAAAGTAGAATTGACAAGCTATGTTCAAATTCTACCCTAATCTATTACATTCACTTTCACACAAAGAAATTTGGAAAAGATATGAATCAATGCTCCACCTACAGGTTAAATAGTAGAGTAGGCTGAACTCTCTAGCCTTAGGTGGTAGCTAGTTTAATAGAATGACTACTCTGAATTCAAAACGTAAAGAAAGCAACAGAAAAATACTCTATTATCTTTCCTAGAAATGAATGGATATTGTCTGGTTCACATTCCTCCCCGGTCCATTGAACAGGAGTAGAGGTTTATCCTTTATTTCTTGTTTAGGATTGGATTTTTGGTTCCTTCTAAAGACTTCTTTCACTCTTAGTAACCCCTTGCATCTTGGTGGCATTTTCATCTTCCTTGGAGCAAATTGATTAAAAAGAAAAAAAAAGAAATTGTGGAGAGCCATAACTGTCTACATATCACAGGGCCAACTCAGCACAGCAAATAACAATTAGTTGAAAAAAAAAAAAAAAAAAAAAAAAAAGATTTTTCTTTTCTGAAATCTAAATGGTTGGGAGTGGAGATTTGAAGATGACAACTAAAAGGCTTACCAGAATGGAAAATGGAATCAATTAACAAAGTTCAAATTTCAGCAGAGACGTTATACAGATATCCTTGAAAAGACATGAATCCATTTCTAGTTGCCCTGTGTCCCATACTCCATATTACCTTTACAAAATGTAATATCACCGTCATGCAGAGATGGTTCATAAAACAGAGAGTGAGTGAACAATTTGTTGGGTCACCCATTCTTCTATAACAGCCTTAACACTTCCATTGCACTGGATGTAGTTATATATCTTTATCAAACTTACATTGGCTGCTGTTAACATAGATATACATTTTGAAGACACCATGAAATATCAAGAATGAAAAGATTTTAGAAAGAAACAGAAAACCAATCCTAAACAGGAAACAAGGAATAAACCTTTACACCTGTTTAAAAGACAAGGGAGGCATGTGAATTGGACGATAGGCAACCCTATCTACTTCTATTGAGGAAAAACAAATAAATAATATATAAAATTTCATACTTTAGGCAGAGACATTATAAAGTATAGACTTTAGAAGGAACCAGAAAGCCAATCCTAAACAGGAAACAAGGCATAAATCTTTACTCCTGTTCAAAAGACAAAGGTGGTGTATGAACTGGATGATAGGCAAACCTATCTATTCCTATAAACTAAGTAGTGTTATTCTCAACTTAATGTAAACATATAATTTTTTTTTAATCATTTAACCTGAAGTAAGCAATAATGCCACTAAGATGCAAGAGGATATTGAACATGAAAGAAAATCAGAAAACCTTAGTGAGGAGAAAGGACAAAATAACAGGATTAAGAAGACAGCAGATGGCAATTGATGTTGCATTTAAAGATCATAATTGACAGGAAAGCAAGAAGACAGAAGAGGTAAGAAATGTTAGAGAAGAAACTATTAAAATAGAACTTCCTGTTAAGCCTAGCTATTTAAACAGTAAATAGTAAAATGACGAGGCCTTGTTGTCAGTCTAGTAGTATGCTTAAATTCATAAAGTCTAGGTACCAAAGAGGAAAGCTCATCAGAACAATTACCATGAAAATATTTATAGAAAAGGCACAAGGAAGTTAGATTATAGCAGTGGGAAAGTGACTGGAGCTGAGGGTGGACGGACAGTTGTGTACCTGGAGATTTGAGTCCCGGACTATTGTGTATCTGGACATTTACGTCCTAGACAATTGTGTACCTGACATTTGTGTCCTGGACAATTGCGTACATGGACATTTACATCCCGGACAACTGTGTACCTGGACGTTTACGTCACGGACAATTGCGTACCTGGACATATACGTCGTGGACAATTGCATACCTGGACATATACGTCGTGGACAATTGCGTACCTGGACATATACGTCGTGGACAATTGCGTACCTGACATTTGTGTCCTGGACACTTGCACTTTGGACAATTGTGTACCTCTGATAATTTTTTTGAATTTACCATACTTTCTTTTCTTGAGAGCTTTTAATTATTCTAAACAAACAAAAAGGTAATTAACATAAATTTTGAAAGAAAAACTTTTTTTTTTTTAAAGAGTTGTTTAATATAGAAATTTTCACACTTTAATTACTCTAAACAAGTAGAAAGGTAGTTACCATAAATAAAAAAAGAGAGAAAAATTTATTTTTTAAAGCATGAGGAAAATTAATCTAGCTGTTTCAATTCACTCCAGCAGTGCATACCACAAATAGATCCTGGATTTTATAGATTATATTTTTATTTGGAACCAATGGCTAAGTTCTGAAAATCAAACACTAATGGAAAAATATTTGGGGATGAGGAAAATTACAGCTACGACTATCATAAGAAAAATGCTGATGAAACAAAAACTTACTGGCGATGTGTAGAGCAAATCTTGCAACACTGTTAATCTGTCATTGCCTTTTAAACAAAAATAAACTTGTTTTTTTTTTTTAATTTATTTTTTTTTATTCTTTTTTCAAAATTTATGATTACTATCTATGCTTTTTTTCAAAATTTATGGTAAATTATCAGACATAGGCAATTATTCAGGGGCATGAATGTCCAGAATACAATTGTCCGGTACGCAACTGTTCTAGAAACGGAACTGAGATGTCAGGACTGATAACTTTACCGATTCATCTTTGAATTTTGTCAAGAATCTCAAGATATGACAGGAGCACCAGACCAGATCTGGTAGTATTATTCAGTACATGGACAAATGGAAGATTTAACAATACAACCTGTTTTTCTAATGTATTTCTATTATAGCATGTGTTCAGGATTACATTTAGCTTCGTCTACACAGCTGAATATCAAATCAAAACCAAAAATGGTGGTACCCATGTGAAATCACCACCAGCATCTTTATAGTCATTTATTTCCAATAAATGGTGATTTGATATTTTTTTTTCAAAATGGGCCAGCTCAGCCAGGTAACAATGCTAACACAATGCAGCAGTGAAAGTGATATTTGAACAGGCAGTAGCAACAAAGTACTATTAACTTTACAACTTAAACCTGAGAGTCCAGCGAAGAAAGTGGATGAGAATTTGGACATATCCCTCCCCCACAACTACTTGTTTAAGCAGTAGCAGCAACCTTGATCAAGACAATTATGATAACATGTTTCAAGAGTCTCAAAACATTCAGAAAGATAAAAGAAAATTACTTACGCTTCAACATGGCTACATTTACTATCATTTCTTCCCTCACACCTTCTTCTACATTGGTTGTCTCCGCCGTGACAGCTTTGTCCAGATACTGTAATGACTGTTCAGCTTTTCGTAATCGTCTTTCAGCATCAATTCTGGCCATGACTTCTTCCTATTAAATAAGAAAAAATTATCGTTGTCAACATTTTTATGATATTGATCGTTTGTCACTTAAATATTCCATCATTAATAATTATAGAGAAATCAATAAGTCCATAGCTTGAGACATAGTTATTAGCTGAATTTTGATCTGAAATTTTCATTGTATAATGTTTGAGCTTTCTGTCTGATGGTGTCATGCACTGTCATTTGCTATTCAGTCTACATAGGAGATGCCTATTGGAAGATCGCAGATTCACCATGAAGAAGAAAAAATTGAAATAGTATGGACACGCCATAAGAGCCAACAGTCATTGCACTGTCATCTTTATAGCGAAGAAAATGGCGACTTATCTCGTCAAACCAAGCGACAGCATCTCGCGTGTATCCTACGATGGAAAATGTGGTGAAAAAGAAAGTTACTTACCAAAAAAAAAAAAAAAAAAAAAAAAAAAAAAACAAGTAAAAGGGGCACATATTCCACATGATATGCTGAAGATGGAATATTTAAATTAGAAACAAGTCAGTCACAGGTGTCACTATAAAAGTATTTCAATATGCAAAAATTGAGCGTCCTCTCCCAGTTGTTGACGAATAAAAAAGCAAAAAAAGAGAAAATGAAATTCGGGGGATTTTGGCTACTGTATTTGTCGGTGAGTGAGTTATTTTTCTGACTGGTTACGTGCATTGTGATTTGTGAGATAGTACCTATGAATCGAGTTTTCGGCATTTCTTTCTGCCCCTGATGTTGGAGTCTGAACTTACAGTGATTTATTCTCTGCGTTGTGGAAGTAATTTGCGAGAAATATTCCCTTTGCAATCCCAGATCGCTTACAATCTTACAAGATACCACCCTAGTCAAAAGAAGAGGAGGCAGACAGAGGCAAACAAATGGTCTGACAATGTCACTGACTGGACTGGGAGATCATTTTGATAAGGTGCTCAGCTGCGCAGTGACCCTAAGACCACACCCAATCATGGTACTGAAGATGAATGTTTAAGCTAAGTGATCTATATTCTCTACTGCATTATGTGCATTGGCAATGAAGGAGATTATGTTGAAAAATAAATAATGTGAGTTGTTGATAACTAAGGAGAGGAATTGCTTTGGTTGATATATTTTTGAGTCTAATGAATAAAGAATAAGGAAAGATACGCAAGTGTTTCTGAAAATAACAACTTCAGTTTGGAATCCTATTTTATAGTATGAAAGTGGATCCCAAAAAACAAAGTATAGTAAGAAATGAAATGTTATGAAAAACCTTTTTTGAAGACCGCAATTTCATTGGCCAGAGAATCCATTTCAAGTAATAAAACATTTTTGCCTCATGTTTGTTAACACTGTCTTTACCCTATATACTATACAGTTGGAACAAACGTTTTTTTTCCAATAGGTGGCAGTTGAACATAATTTCCTTTCATATGTAACTGAAATTTATGATGTGCATATACATATTCTGAAAGGTAACATTTCAGTACATCTTTCTATATAATTCATGTGTTGATTGTGAATTTTAAACATTTTTACATTGAAAGTGAAAATAGAAATGCATTTTCATTATTTGAAGCTATTTAGTTTCCAGAAAGGAAAACTCACTCTACAAACAGCTACATGTTTGTTAGAGGAGGGACGTATTCAACAAAAAAATCGAAAATTGATTTTTTTCACTGCACATTATTCATTATCTCATATCCAAGTAATTTACAAAATGTTAGATCCGATCACGCAATATTTCAAGCTCAGTTTAGGTTTATAGTTCATAACCATGTAATGAGATGAGGTAACATAAACCATAGATTTGTCTGCAGAATATCATTACATTATTATTACATAATTATAGTGAAATAATTCAAAAACATTTACTTAAACCATCACACAGAAAGATGCCAAATTCTGGGATGATGGAATCCTGAAGCTGCCTTAAAGATAGCAAGAGATAGAACAAAATGGCACATGTAGTTGAATAAATCTATAGACAAATATCTAAATATTGTCTGAGATTCACTTAAAAAAACATTACAAATTTTTATTCTGATCAGTTCATCAGCCAGAAAAATGGACACATTCTGGGAGGATGGAATCCTGAAGCTGCCTCAAAGATGGCAAAAGATAGTGGAACAAAATGACACGCACGTAATTGAATAAATTTAAATATCTATCATCTTTGAATATTATCTCAGAAAACACTATGAACTTTTGTATTGACCCACAATATGAAAATGGCTCTGTACAATAGTATCTTGAAAATATATTCATACTTTTTACATATCAAATAAATGGTGGATACAAATATAGTACAGGTATGTGGCAGAAATGGCTCACAGATGTACCGCCTACATAATGGTAAGATACTAGCTAGATGAAGATATCATTGCCACTAATGTCTTACCATTATGTAGGTATTGTTGTCACATCCTGTACTATTTATATTTGAATATACTGCATAAAAAACTATTATAAAGGTTGGTAATAAATTCAAGAATTATTATTGACTTTACATTACAAAAAATAATTTTTCTCACCCTAAGTTCAGCCTCTGTGAGTTCTTTCTGAGCAGTCAAATCCTAGAAAATAAAAACAAAATAATTTCAATAAATCTGATTTTTTTTAAACAGTCATATTGGAAACATTTGAATGTTATACAAGCTGCTAAGAAAATAAATATTAAAAAAAAAATGCTTATAGAATTTCCTAAAACAAAGAAATTGAAAAATATTGATTTGCACTAAAACCTATATTTAAAAAATTAAACACTTCTTTGAAATGTTCATTGTATATCATTCTTTATGCATGGTTAATATTAACCCCTGAATCAAAACACACATGGGTAGAGATTATGTTGAAAAATAAATGCTTTTTTTCATAATTAGGCTACAGATTTACTGATGTAACCAATTTCCATATCACTTATTTCAACATTTACCAATACTTTTGTCATCTGAGAATTATATTATAATTCATGCTATCTTACTGTGTCATTATTACTATTGTTTGTTATATATTTTATGCAGGTTTTCTGATTATAGCTAGGGATTGAGTGACAACAAGTCTCCACAAATCATAGAAATTTTTAGCATTTACCTACTTCCTCAATATATCTTAGTATTTGCTGTAATTATATATAATGAGCATAATGAATGAAAATTGTAATGTTTTCATAAATCCTACCCATGATAGCATAGTATTATGCCAGAATAGGCATTGCACTCAAATTCACAAAAAAGGTTTACATGTCTTAAAATCATGTGACACTATTTAGCTATTGTAATTGGCTAACTAATTAACCATAAAAATTAAACAAGGAAATGCTGGAAACGAGAGAGGATAACCCAAAAGATATACAGTTTGATATTAAAAAGATTTTATTTTATTTCTGAAAAAAAAGTTACTTTTCACAAAAGACAGTGGACCCATAGAAAAAGCCATATGTGAGATTTCGTCAAATTGATTAATATTGTTGTAAGCCGAGTTAATATTGTTTGCCGAGAGAAATGTTAGAATTCAGAAAAAAGGCAAAGCATTAAGATATCAGGCAGACCACATGGGGGTCATAAAAATTTCGGCCTGAGATGATTGCCAATACGGGGTAAAGAGAATCAATGTTAATTATCTTTCCAAGATATCATTTATTTTTTTTCTTGAGTGCCGGCAAGACAAAAGCCATATGGTATTTGTGAAAATTTTAGGCATGAGAAAAGATAGCGTGGAAGAATCAAGATTGGGAAATAAAGAATTTAATTTCTCAAGAAAACAAGGGTTCCAGTAAAAGCTAACTTCATGAAGGGACCAGATGGCAAACTTTGACAGTGATTGATGGAATTTGTAAAGGGTGCTGGCTAAGTGGATTCTGAGTGACCAAAAGATCTGATAGATTTTAAGTGGCAATGTGGGATTTGTAAAAATTTTGGCCAAAGGGAAAAAAAAAAAGAAAAGAATTTTGTAAACAAAAATTCTGGGTTATAATTTTAAGGAGGCCAGCTTAGCCACACCCGCACGGCCCGGATGCCATTGGTCGAATGGTAGCAATGGTGATAAGCGGAGGTAAATGGATGAAAAGGACGGAGAAGTTATTGATGCCCACTGAAGAGATTGGTACAAGATGGCAATGTGAGAGAGGAAGAGTTTAGGAGAATAGCTCTCCTCCAACCTCGCCTCAAGGACGAAGGAGACCCCCCCCCCCAAATGAAAAGTGATTAATTTTCCAAAAATGGGAAGGAATCAATTTTCATGGCCTGACAACAAAGAAATTTCTTGTTGGAAATTGAGATTTACTGAGAACACCAGACCGCATCTAACCCCACACTGGTTTTTGATCGGTACCCATATAAACAAATGTCCTTGGGCCGTTCGACAGTTAGTTTGGGTAGCGGGAACCAGAGTGTTGCCTCGCAGAAGCTGACCAAGAGATTCCCTAACCTCCAACTTTGCCTATCCTACCAACAGAAAGTTATACTGACGAACGAAGCCAAGCCAGCACCTAAGAACTAAACCAGTTGATTTAAGATACCAAAACTTGCATAAGAAACATAGAAGTGCCACAATCCGTAGAAAACGGGCTGGGAGGAAAACACTCTCCTGTATATAACAGATGGATAGAGCTAATTTCTTAACATACTTGAACCTCTTGGGTTTTTCTTTTATTTGCTTCTTTTTCTTTACACTTGTGCAATATCACCTTCAGTCTGGACTCAACTTACACTACAGCTCGGCACCTGATTGATCTCATCTACCTAAGATCAAAATCCCAACATGGGTAGGTTAGACTTGAGATCAAAACAGTTACTTCATTAACCAGACATTGGAAGTGAGCTGGGAACAATGGAGCTAGTATCAAACCAGGTACGACCACTGATCAACCAGGACACAGGCTGGTGACAGCGACTAAGAGTCAACCACAAAATGCCAGTGGAAGAAACATTACATCTTCACGCCACAACTGGGAGTTGACCACGGGCTGACAGCCAACTTAACATTATTAACGACTAGAGAGATGGATCCTCACCAGGTTACCTCGTACAAAATTAGACATTAAATAACCCAGCAAATGTTGACATGTCTTAAAATCAAAAAACCTAACATTATTACTGATTAGCAAGTTAGAACGTCATTGGGTGCCTTGTACAAAATTAGACATTAAATAACCCAACAAAGGTTGTGTCTTAAAATCAACCAGCTTAACATTTCTAATGACTGGTGAGTTTGATCCTCACTGCATGCCTCATACAAAATTAGACATTAAATACCCAACAAAGGTTGACCTGTCTTAAAATCAACCAACCTAACATTATTACTGATTAGAGAGTTGTAACCTCCCTTAAGTTTCTAAAACATCTGGTATTATAAGTTTCTCCCACTAACCATTTATACGAATCATTCCATTTTTGCGACAATGCGTATTAACAGGGGATATTAATGGATTAATCCCATTGGTTCAGTGGAGCAATGAACATGGGAAAACTGCATTGCATTTAAAAAAAATAAAAAATAAAGCATTTGGCCTTTACTTTGGGGTAAAATGCTGCTCACTTAGGTCAATGGAAAATGCTCCACAATGAAATACCCCATGGAAATCCTATTACTGCTAGTTAAAAGATAAAAGTCTTACTGCAATGGTAGCTTTCAGGGTGTATGCTTGATCACTAAAATATTCTTTCTCTGTCCTTAGTTGGTTTGTCCTTTCTTCATTTTCAGCCAATCTGGAAAAACAAGATTTTAGTTCATAATTTATTGACAATCATCTTCACTCTTTACTTGTTACCTGGTACATCACAAAGTAACAATATGCAGACATTTAATAATATCTTGTGATCAATATATAATCAGAATGCTTTCAAACTATTTTTACCAGTAACTTTAAAAACTATTACTAAATTTATATCCAGCTACTAAGAAATAAAAAAAAAATGTGAGATAGCTTAACTGGGGCTCTCATAACAAACAAAATAGATATTTTAAAAAGAACACAGAATTTAATAAGAATAACAAAAAGTTTACATAGAAGATTCAGAAATTGGTGCCCTTTCAATACATTTTTGCCTTAGTAAATTATTTTCTCCTTTTGTTCATTCCAATCCTTGTAAGAATGACTGCAAAAACATCCCCCTCCCAAAATTTATAAACAAAACATACTGATTTCTTCCTAGACAATAAGATGGCCCACTTCTCAGTCTCATCCAACTTAGTTCTGTTCTTTCTTGTTTTGAAGTCAGAACGCTGCGATCACTTGTCTGTATCCCCTTTTTTATGTTAACACTATTCTTAGTTTGTGAACCTTTTTGCCTGGTTACTGTTGCTTTGCCTTATTACTGTTAATTTGCCTTGCAAATATTGTTTGCTTGCTTTCTATTATAATGAACTATTATTCATGTGACATGGCAATAATTTCAAATAAAAATGATTCACTAAAAATAAGTAACTAAGTAATCATTTTAAGTTCTCTGAATACCAATGCCTATGTCACTTTGAATCTTAGAAGGAATCATGGCAAAAACACCCCCCTCTCCAAATCTATAGACAAAACATACAAGATACAAGCTGGGATTTCTTCAGAGCCTATAAGTATCTTGAAGTCAAAATGCTGCAATCACTTGTCTGTATCCCCTTTTTGTGTGTTAATACTATTCTTAGTTTGTGAACCTTTTTACCGTATTATTGTTGTTTTTGATTACTTTTGTCTTTCATATATTGTTTGCTTCGTATTATTTTTGCCCTGTTCTTTTCCTTCTCTTGTTATTGTTTATTGCAAACTTTGTCAATTCTGTTTGTTGGACATTTCAGCTAATTACATTTAACCATCACCAATTACTCTACACCTTTAATTAAAACTGCATTTTTAAGTCAGAATTATGGTCAGGCCAATTACGATGAACATTGGGTGTATTGTCTTAAGATCGTTTTTATGTTCATATAATCTTTTATTTAAATTTCTAGAGGTTTCACCTAGGTATTTCTTGGGTTAATGTTTGCAGTCTATTTTTAAATTCTTTTTTATTTTTAATGTTACAGTGCATATTTGGACAACCCGCTAGGGTGCTGCATGATTACAATTGTCAAGAATAAATTATTGCCAGTATTGTAGGTAAGAGTTTTTGGCAACATCCTGGCATTTCAAATGTAAAGTTTAAAAAAAAACCAGGATGTAGCTAACAAAAGTTTTGTCAGTAGTTGTGTGTGTGTGTGTATTTTATATATATATATATATATATATATATATGCACACATATGATACAGGATACAATGTGTAAGAGATAAGAACCATTCTTGCTACCCAATTCCCAAATTCAAACACTTACTGTTTCTCAGCACAGGCCTTCTCCTCTAATAGGAAATCTGTTTTGGATTCTATGGAATGAAGTATCGATCGAAGATTTTCTGTTGTCTGAGTGAGAGATTCATTCTTTTTAGATAACGATTCCGTTTCTCCTTCTTTTTCTTTGAGTGAATCCAAAATCTTCGCTCGTTCACCAGCCAAAATCTGGAAAATAAACAGCATTTTTGGGGTTTCATTTTTTAATCTCCAATTTTAATCAAATGCAAATTCAAATTTCTAGTGCATTAAGGTTATTTGAATGAGATTATAATTTTCAAGTATATCAACAATAACATGGGTCACATGATAGCGTGTACCTACCATATTTGTTGTAATGTAAAAATTCACTTAATTCCTCCCCCACAAATGGCTCAAGGTCTCATAGATATATACGAAGATTTATCTGGCATAGTAATATTTACCAGTGCTGGTTTTAAATGCCATCAAATAACATGTACATAAGTCAATTTTTTTAATTAGTACTTTTGGTTATGGTTAGTATGATCAAAGTACATGTTTCTTATATTTGACAACATGATGTGATTAAAGAAAAATACAACATGTCATGAGTCATATGACTAAGAATACGTCATCTGGTGAAAATATGGATTTGACCAAGAAACACATGTAAATGCCACCAGCAAGGTATCCGCTGAGTATTCATGTGCAAGATTATTTCACAAGCCTTTCAAGCATGTAACATGAACATCAAATTGTTGAGGGTAATAGGTATCTTAAATCTATACTTTTAAAATTGGTCAGGTGATTTGAAATACAAGAACTTTGTCTTTTGTCCGACTTCTCTTTTGCCATCTGTTTTACATTAGAATAAAGTGAGGCATGTCATCCACAAGACAACGAACTGCATTTCTTTATTTTTCCTTCTTCCTACTATAGGTTGAGAATCCTTTATCCAAAATTCTTCGGACCAGAAGTGCTTCGGTTTTCAGATTTTGAAATACAGGCTATTTAATTTATTTATAGCATATAACGATATATATTTTTTATATATCAAGAATGGGAATGGGGAAAATGTATGACAAAGTGGAAAAAGTTTATTCATGATGTGTTTCGTCCTTCAAGACTTCATCAGACTAAATTTGTTAGTCCAATGAAGTCCTGAAGGATGAAATGCATCACAATTAAACTTTTTCCACTTTGTCATACAATTTTCCCTGTATAGCACCTATAAAATGGGTCAGCTTGGGAATGGAATCAAGCATAAACATGATATACCTTTACATTTCATAACAGCTCGTACATATATACTGAAGGTAGTTTTATATTAAAAAAAAAAAATAACATATACCCTGAAAGTAGATTTATATCGAATTTAATAAATTTTGTGTACATACAGATATAGGTAATGACACTAATCATGTAATGCTCACACTGATTTTTAAGTGGTGAAATTAAGATTTTATATAAAAATAATGTTTTGTATTTTCTGTATGTATACAAAAAACATGATCACTACTTACTAAAAATATATCAATGCAGCACCAAGCACTGCTTCTACATCAGGTGTGAGAAATTGGTGTGAGAGGGTACCTCATCGATCATGTCACTGTGGGTGAGAGAAGGAAATTTTCTATTTGTGGCAAGTCATGTCAGCAGATGAAAAACTTTTGGATTTTGGAGGTTTTCAGATTTGTGAATTTCGGATAAAGGATGCACAACTTATATTAACGCTGAAAGCACAATCAATGACCATCACACAACCTGTTTAAAATTACATTTGGTGTGATGGATGCCATCAGATGGTAGGACGAATGATGCAAACTAAACCAATCAGCAGTACTTCTGAAATACACTGTACTCCTCCGACATCTACCAGTATATGCTTGCATTTAGTTGATAACAAGATAACCTTGCCGGGTAGAGTGGAGGGTTGTTACAGGACACACATTTGTGGATATCAAGGCAAAAATTGGAGTCAATGATAAAGAAATGCTGGTGTGTCTTTTTTTTTTTTTTTCTTCTTAATTTTAGAAACAGAAGCAGATAACGTTTTACCTTAGAGATTTTAACCAGAAAGAAAAATGCAAAGAAAAAAAAAGAAAGTCAAATCTTGATTAGATTTCACCAACTGTTGCTATAATAAATAAAAATATTCTTGTGTACTGAAATACAAGTGCTGGTAGAATTAAATTACAGTAGAATGCCTCACATCCGAAATCCCGCATATCCGGACATGATTTTGATGTGTATATTTGGACTATTTAGGTGATATGTTACCGATTTGAAATTTCTGTTTTCTAGGAAATTTACTTTGGATAATTGTTTATGCTTATTTTACCCTAATGACATGTATTTGTGCAAAAGATGATGGGAATAAGAGGAAAGGATGACAACGAGACACATCTGCAACAGGATAGCGACAAGATGCATGACTGTGATGAAACCTGATGTACTCTCTCTTTAAATGATGATAAGTGTAGTGTTTATGCACTTCGAAGGAAAATTAATACAATGGAATCCCTCATATCCGGAGTATCCCATATCCAAAATCCCGCATATCCAGACATGATTTGGTGTGTATATCTGAACTATTTTGGGTGACATGTAACTGATTTGAAATTTCTGTTTTTCAGGAAATTTACTTTAGATAATTGCTTATGCTTATTTCACCCTAATGGCTTGTATTTGTGCAAAAGATGATGGGAATAAGAGGAAAGGATGACAACGAGACACATCTGCAACAAGATAGCAACGAGATGCATGATTGTGATGAAATCTGGACTGGAATTGAAAAAGCTATTGAAAAGGTTGTCACTTTTATGGAAAGAAAGCCAGCATTCAGCTATGACAATTGCAATAACACATGCAAAGTTAAAAAGTGTCTTTCATTTAAAAAGTAAAATGAAATGCAGAAAAAGTTGAGAATGACATTAGAAGAGAAAGAATCCTCATGCAACAGCGATTAAAAAAATCCTTGTTACATTATTTGTTTTGCATACATGACATACTTAATTTAATGAATTTTCATTAACATTACATAATTTATTTCTTTTTCCTTAAAATCAATTCCGTTATATTTCACTCACCATTAGCTTATTTTGTTTACTATAAAACATTGAAAATAAATGTTAAACCTGATTTCAGTTCTTTTATTTTAATCTAAATATAATCCCTCATATCCGGACTTTGTAACCAGTTCCTCATATTCGGAAGGCCTTCTTAGTCTGGTCGTCAGGGATTCTACTGCATTTCCTTCAATTTCTGTCCCTACCCACTCCAGGCATAGTGCTTATTTCATATGCCACACTTGTTTTTCAAATAATTTTTTCAATGTCATGATTATTTTGTTCTAGAAACATTCCCTTCATATTGCATTAGTAAAAAAGAAGTTCCACTCAAAGAGTTCTTTCCCACAAAACTGCTACTTTGTGGAACAGACTCCCAAAAGGATACTTTCCTGATCATTATAAACTTAAACTCTTCAAGTCTAGAGTTAACTATTATCTTTCCCTAAACTGTTTTTCTTACTTTTACTTCTATAATAATCTCCTCCAATAACCCTCTACCTAGAGTAGCTCTTGGGCATTGTACTGGGTGAACATTGGCAAAAAGAAAGAAAAATAAAAAAGTCACCACTTATTTTAATAAATTGAAAAATCTCCCCCCATCTCCTAATTATTCCAGATGGCACTTGTATTTGGTACAAAATAGTATGTTTGGTATGTTTTGTTTTATGGCATATCAACCTTAATAGGTTATTTAATGCCAACAAGATTTTTATTGCTCGTAATATTTTTTACAAAAATGCATTGCTGGTAATATTTTTTTTCCTTCAAAAATGTATTGCTGGTAATAATTTTCACTCAAAAAATTTATTGCTAATATTAAAATCAATTTTTACACTTTCATAGTGTTTTGACCCCAGTTTGGGAGTTAACTATTTGCCTATAGTTGGGACCCTAACTGGTGCTATCACCCCAGGTCAGGGTGGACCTGAGAACACTAGCAATTAAGAGGTGGTTCCACGCTCCTCAAAACCCCCTGATCAGAGGCCTTGCTGTTGGACGTAGTTTATCATCTTACCCAAGATGCCAAAATAGTATAGTTCAGGGTCAGATCTATTGTATTAGGTTGGTGTAAAAATAATGATGTAATAATGTCGTTTTTTGACGTATTTTTTAACGTCAAAAAACGACATTATTACGTCATTATTTTTGCACCAACCTAATATTAAAGCTGTTGCTTCTCTAAATTTCATCAGTTATATTCATCATTCAGATATGAATAAATTTTTGATCTTTTACAATTTCTGAACACTGAGCAACCAGACTATTAGGTGCCTGTGGTTTGAATTAATGAACAGAGGAAGAAGTTTTGATTACCTGAACACCGTCATGGAAACTGAGTTAATGAGGAGAATGTTTTTATGGACAGGAAGAAAGGTTTTGTGGGAAGAAAAAAAAAAATTGTTTTTAAATCCCCCAGGTAGTGGGAGTTTGTTGTTTTTTTTTTTTTGGAGTACCAAACAGAATAGTGTTGCTATAGGAGAAAAGCAGATGCAGTGCAAGTTGTAAGAGGAAAAGAGATAAAAATAAAAAAAAGAGCTAAAAATACAGTATCTGGTTGGCTGTCATATTTTCAACAGTTCTATTACTGGTATGTTGGGAAAGAAAAGAATAAAGGCTTAAGGCCTCATGCTTTAGTTTCCTGCCAGTTTGTTTCTTCAGTTGGTAAGTACATGATCTTCACTCTGGTTCATTTTGTTTTAACCACACAATAGTCAAAGACTTCAAAATTGAAACAGACTACCCCCTCTAAGCAAAAAAAAACAAAAAAAGAACAGAACTGGTGGTCGAAAAGAAGAAATCACATTGTAGGCAAGCTTGTCCCAACAAACTGCAGAATAAAAAGAACAGATAAAGTCCTCGCTGCAAAATAAATAAATATCTCAAATACATAATCTTCACTGTTGTTCATTTTGTTTAAACCATGGTGCCAATTTGTCTCCACTGGTCACAGTTCACAGTATTTTTTGCTATTTTAGATATTAACTACTGTCACCCTGTTAGCTAGGGTTGACAGGCTAATGTGGTGGTTCTAGGCATCACAGATTTTGTATTCAAAGTTGCCCTTCTCCTAAAGTGGTTGCCAGCTAAGGCTAGAGAGAACAATCAACGCTGTTATTTAACACATGACTAGAAGTAGAAAAAGTTGGGTTCATACCTTTCCTAAAGATATTTGTGCAAAAGTGAATTTAATTACTTTAAATTCTAGAATTTGAACCTGGCATACTGTTCCCATTTGACACACTGATAACATTTACATATACAGCCATAGATATAGTGAAACAGCATTTTCTAAGAAAATAATTTCTATTATTGCTACCAACCTAAAACTTGAGCGGAATATAGTAAAAATTGCCAGCATAGTACATACAGCTAATACATCGATCACAGTTGTGATCATACAGTTTTTACGAACTCCGTAATCCTTTACATGGTTGTATAGTATGTGCTCTGCTTGAGTTACAGTTTTAAATTCAGAGAGGCCAGTCTACCCTGCTATTTAATACAATAGCTGAGAGTAGAAGAGATGGAATAATATCTTTACAAAGAGTATTTATGTGAATGTAACAAGCTTGACTGGAATTTGAACTTGGCTTGCTGATTTCTTGTTCTGAGATGTCAACCCCTACATTACCAGCAATTCTATATAAGGAGAAACAAAGAAATGCTTATCTGCATACAGATTTATTGATAAATGCAACAAAAAGAAAAACAAGTTTTGGATGCATATCAATAAACAGCATTCAATATTTGATGGCACATGCATTATTTGATATAACTTCTTGCAGGTATTAACACTTCCCTTGATTTCTAGTTGCAGTTATTTAGCCTACACACTTTGGGACCATTCCCAGTGCTCCAATAACAACAGACATGACCGTCACCTTTATTTATTATTTAATTTATTAAATAGAAATCCAAACTATTCCCTTGATTTCTAGTTGCAGTTATTTAGCCTACACAATTTGGAACCATTCCCAGTGCTCCAATAACAACTGACATGACCGTCACCTTTATTTATTATTTAATTTATTAAATAGAAATCCAAACTATTCCCCTGATTTCTAGTTGTAGTTATTTAGCTTAAGCTCTTCAGGACCATTCCCAGTGCTCTAATAACAACTGGTATAACTGTTAGTTTTATTTTATCATTTTTTTTTTTTTACTAAATAGAAATCCAACTCATTCCTTCATTTCTAATTGTAGTTATTTAGCCTAGGCTCTTTGGGACCATTCCCAGTACTCCAGTAATAACTGGCATGACCATCACCTTTATTTATTATTTATTAAATGGAAATCCTAACTCTTCCCTTGATTTCTAGTTGTAGTTATTTAGCGTGGGCTCTTTGGAACCATTCCCAGTGCTCCAGTAACAATTGACATGACCGTCACCTTTATTTATTATTTAATTTGTTAAATAGAAATCCAAACTATTCTCTTGATTTATAGTTGTAGTTATTTAGCTTAGGTTCTAAGGGACCATTCCGGTGACTAATAACAACTGGTATAACCGTTAGCTTCATTTTAGTATTGTTTCTATTAAATAGAAAAATTCTGAATATACTGATCTGTTATTTGTAAACAAGATGAAATTATTTAAGTTCTTTGATAATTACATTTTTGTTTTTAAATTATATTTTTTAAAATAATCATTTTTTTTCCTAAAAAAATATTTCTTTTGAAAATAACTTCAAAGAGCCACCCAAAAAACTAGTGTACAAATATGACTAATGATAGTACTAGTAGTTGTGGAATTAGTGCTTAAAAAAAAAAGGAGGTTAAAAAAAGAATTAGCTGTAAGGATAATGACAGAAGAGTAACAAACTTGCTGTAAACATCACATTAATGTACAAGGTTCATGTGGGCTTCTTTATAAATTAAGGATGGATATTATCTTTCTTTGCAGAAAAAAAATAAAGACAAATAAAAGAAAAATGAATTGCCCCAATAACCCAAAAGACATGCCCAACAGAAAACTAAGGGAGATAACGACAAGAATTTCAAGGGTGATAAGACTTACTTTTTATAAACAAGATAATGAAGTGTGCAATCTTTCAAGCAAATATAAATAAAAAAAATGTACTTGCTTAAATTTAAGCTACATTCTGTGGAGTGCTCTTGATTGGACTTTCATCAAAATGGGTAGGAAGGAGTAGATGTAATAGGCAACAATAGACTACAGACTCAAAATTGTTGTATTTAAGTCTTGCATTAATATCTAAGCTTACCTTTTAAAAGTTCAATGATAATTCTTCTGCTGCCATTTAATTTAAAGACAATTTGATGTAAGTAGGTACAAACAATTATATTTTTTTCATGGCTGACTTTCACAGGATTTCACAATTAATTTTGATTATTCCCAAATTTATTTCCAAGTTATGAAAATTATCATACAAAAATTTGTCAATCACCAAAAACAGTTGCAGTAATGAAAACTTGGGGATCCAAAATTTCAGGATTGTGGGTCCAAATCTGACCCAAAATGTTTTTAATTTACTTACAGAGTAGGTCTGATTCCAAAATGGTGTGATATGTTGGGCTACACAGACAATTTTATTTTTAAACACTGTAATTTTTTTCATTTGAAGATGAGCTATTGAAAGTTAGAGAGTTGTGTGCCTTTAATTGTTTTTATCAGTAGAAGCCAAGATCGTGGGATCTGAAAACAAATGCAATGCTGAAAACTTGGGAATTGAAAATTTCAGGATTGCAGATCTGGATCCAGCCCAGAATGTTTTTAATTTGCTCACAGAGTTGGTCCAATTCCAAAATGGTATATGTTGGAATATGACCTCCAGGACTAAATTTGAAAAAGTGTGACACAGTGACACACTGACATTCGCATTTATTATATAGATGTATCCATTTTTGTGTTTACAAAGGAACAGGTTTACTATTATTTACGAGGTCAACTTGAGAATCGATTGTGCAGTATTAATGCAAATTTCCAGCCAATCAGCAAAAGTCTTTATTGCAAGTGGATGAAGAAAGAGATTCTCTCTTTGAGTTGGGTTGGGTGATTTTATGAAAAGTGCTGTTAATTTCATATCAAAACTGTTTTTTTCTTCTTTTCTTTTCGATATATTTGAGTCTATTTGATGTATATGACAAAAAGGGATTAACTTGTGTAGACAGCTTACAAACTGGATTTAAATTTAACATACCTTAAAAGTATTAAGAGATAAAAATCATTTCAGCCTCGAAAATGTTAAAGAATTATGAATTAAAAAACATCCTACATTTACCAAATCCATTTAAAGTCAGTACTAAAATACAATTATGATTATTGTTTCATTTTTTCCATAAGACACTCTACTGGCCTACACAGTTCTGTAGGCCAGTAGACATTGATTTCACCATTTACAAACAAAAACGGATGTCTGCTCAAACACATGTACCCAGTAATTGTAATATTTATAGTATTAAGAAATAATGTTACCATATATATATATATATATATATATATATATATATATATATCTCTGTTACGACATATATATATATATATATCTGTTACGACATATGATATATATATATATATATATATATATATATATATATATATAATGTTACGACATATATATATCCAGTGACAGGACCCAAAGAGTGTGAGTTCAATAACTGGTTAAGGCAGTGGAGAACTTTCAGAGGGCAATTAACAGGAAATAACTGATAACTGACATCCATTAAACATGGCATGTGGAAATAGAACAGTCTACCCCAGTGAGCGAAATAAAGGGTTCAGTTCGACATTCCAACTAACTGAAGAAGGCCAGAGTGTACAACGGCTGAAACATTGTAATAAATATGGTGACAAAGATGAGGACAATAGTCCAAATAATGTTACCATATATATATATATATATATATATATTATATATAATGTTTATATATATATATATATATATAAAATGTTTATACATATATATATATATATATATAAATAAAATGTTTATACATACATATATATATGAAATGTTTATATATATATATATATATATATAAAATGTTTATGCATACATATACATATATATAAAATGTTTATGCATACATATACATATAAAATGTTTATACATACATATACATATATATATATATATATATATAATTTTACCATATATATATATATATATATATAAATTGCAATAATTGTTTGTCCTATAATCGCAAAAGCGTTAAACCTTGGGTCACAAACTCACATCAATCCAACCAAATATATAAAATGTTACCATATATATATATATATATATATATATATATATATATATATATATATATATTATATATTAAAAGATATAGATATATATGATTTTACCAAATATAGATTTTGAAAAATCCCAAAAAGTGATATGCATTTCACAAATAGGGTAATTGAGCTTTACTCTGATGGTTTGCTGTAAGTTAATGGTAAAGCATCCTTGCTTGGTCTCTAAGATTTAAAACAGAATACATGTTTGATTTCTCTCAGGAGGCACATTTTGTTTAAGACTTCTCAATCTCTAGGTTAATAATTTGTTTAAGAAAAAAAGATGATCAGTGATATCTACTCAAACATGTGTATCCATGACATATGTTTATTGTAATATTAGGTCGGTGCAAAAATAATGACGTAATAATGTTGTTTTTTGACGTTAAAAATACGTTCAAAAAAACGACATTACGTCATTATTTTTGCACCAACCTAATAATAAATATATGCGTGTGCATGTACAGCAGTAGTTGTATGAACCTGTATCAGGTCAAAACAGTAAGGAGACTACATTGAAAATAAAACAAATCCAATCTAAGGAATATGGAACACAATCTTTTCTTTTATGGTTAAGAATTGTTACGGACCTGTAACTCAGTCTGCTGGTGTTCCAATGTTTTCAAAAGCTGTGAACTGTCATTCTCTAATTCATTCATCGTCCCAACTGTCTCAGCCAATTCGCTAGAAAACACAAGAAAAAAAAAATATTGTTGTATGTTAGATTTTATCAAAATACTATGTTCTCTTTTTCTTTCTTAAGACACACATGTAAAAAGTGGAGTATTGAATAATTAGATGTGGTGTATTTATTGTAGGACAGAATGAATAATCATCTTTGGCATTCCTGAATTATCTGTCTGGCAAACAATATTTTATACTCTCATATGAGCCAGGATAAATAATTGTAAAATATTTAAGGAAAAGTACAAAACTGGCAGCAATTTTGATAGAATAAATCAATATTATAGCAAACAAAAAGAAACAAGTCATGGATTTGAAAATAAATATTCATAATATATATCCAAAAACATATCTTTAAAAAAATCAAAATATTAAAATTTAAAGTTTCAGCATTCTTTCTCCTTCATGCACGTATGTAATTACATCAATGTGAACATCACTTTAGTCTAATGAAGTCCCAAAGGATAAAACAAGTCACACAAAAGATTTTTCCTGTCATAAATTTCCCTAAAATTGTTCTGATATATAAAAATGCATATGGACACCTTGAGGTGGTGTAATGGTTAGCAAGCTTGCCGTGCTAGAACAATTGCAACTGAGTAGCGAGTTCAATCCTCACTGGGTGCTCCATACTTTCGGCCTTATGCCACATCTAAGCTATGCTTGGAAAATCTCTATAAATATTGTTCTGATATATAAAAATGCATATGTCATTTTCCTATATATAACATATTTACAGAATTGTTAGCACTTTTTTTGGCAAGGTTATACAGGAATAAACAAGGTTATACACTATGGCCTCAAATGAGGTTGAAAAATTTTAAATATGTATCCCTTAGATATAGTTAGAAATTATTGTTGTGTAACGGGATGAATAATGATCTTTGAGAAACCTGAATTATCTGTGTCGCAAACAATGGTTTACAGTCTCATATGAGTCAGGGTAAATAATTGCAAGTGGTATAATGAAATGGTGATTTTCCAAGTGTAGCTTAGATGTGGCACAAGACCGAAAGTATGGGGCTCTGGTGATGATCAAACTCACTATTACGTTATAATTGATCTAGCAAGTCAACCTTGCTACCCTTTATACCACATTGAAGTGCCCCAAAAGGTGTGATGAAATGGACTCTTGCTGACAGCAGTTGGATAGAACAAGTTAATACTATCGAGATGATGAAAAGCAACAAGTCATAGATTGAAATAGCCATAAAGAATTATTAATGCTTTTTTGGCAAGGTGATATGAGAAAGAAAGGAAGCTTATTATTTGAAGCTGTTATAAATTTATACACAATCCTTAATTGGAGTTTTGGGAGAGATAAGTTATTTATATGAAGAAATTAGAGTTAAAGTGTTCCTTCTCACTCTGGTGACTGACATGAAAAAAAAAAAGAAAAAAGAAGCAAAGCTTTTAAAAAGTGCGCCACCTATATCTAAGACAGGTGGGGGGGGGGTAATCTTACATATCTTAATGGTTTTTGCCAATCAGTTTACAATTCATACTCATAATTTTTTTTTTTTTTTTTAAGCATTTCACGCTAAACAAGGTGGGAAGCCACTAGCACACAAGGGGTTACAGAGAGTTGGAGCGAGAGCAAAGAGGAGTGATAGAGTAAAGGATGAAGAAAACTATAGGGGATAGATCAAGGTATCTGGAGATGTCGATTGACATTACATTTGAATAGTTGATTATAGCTATCAGGGAAACAAGAACTGGGGAAGGAGTTCCACAAGCGAGAAGTGCGAGACATGAAACTATTGGAGTAGAAGAGGCGGCTACATTTAACAGTTTCGACAGTGAAAGTGTGAGAGCGAGATGCCAGCTTAGTTGAATGCTTAAATTCATGAAGTCTGGGTACCAGCAAAAGCAGCTCATCAGAGCAGTTACCGTGAAAGTACTTGTAAAAGAAAGACAGAGGGAGGTGATGGCATGTCTGTGAGAGAGCAACTGCAGATGAAATGCCAGATCAGGACCAATTACATTGCATATCTGTCTCTGGATGTTATCAAGGACCTTGAGACAAACTTATGAGGTTCTAGTTTATTTTTGCAGTACTGTATCTTAGAAAATGATAATAAACATGAATTCAAAGAAGATTGCAGACTTGTATCCGTAAAACTATTTTCAATTTGGAATACAGAGATCATAAATATTTCTCATAGAAATAGAACTTGTTGAGAACAAATTTGTTATGAAGTGTGATTTCCTTCATATTTTATCAGTCTACTGCTAGTCCTTTATCTTATATACTGAGAGCTAGTCTACCCTTACTGCTTAGACATTTATATATATATAGTCTATGTGTTAGCTATGTTAATAGCTGGCCACTTGTATTCGAGTATACTCATCTATTAGAGTGGCTAGCCAATCCCTATTACAGACTCTCACTCAGGCACATTTGTGTTTGTTCAACACCCACAGAGCTAACCTGTGGTTTATACTACAACTATGCTGAGCAGACCTTAGTTATAGTTTCTAGGAGAGAGCATGTTATCTAGCATGATCAACAATCTGAACAAGGCCAGTACACTCAAACCCTCGGCCATGATGACTTGTGACTTCGTGCTAGCACAGCTATTGACGGCCCCCAAGGGTTCCGTCTATCCAATTTCACTTACAAGGCTTGGGTCAACCTGTGGTATGTTTTTCAGGCATTTTCCAAAGGTGCCGTATGTTGTCTACTTCTTGACAAATCAACCATGTTGAGATTCGACCCCGAGTCTCATGGTCAAAAAGCAAATATTCTAGAACCACTCAGCCATGTGCCCTTAACTACACTAGTTAGGCAGCCATTTACATACCACTATAAAAATTCATTATTGAAAAAAAAAAATGAAATTTGATGAGCTCCCCCTCAATCCCAAATGTTTTGACATTATTAATTTTTGGCAAAAACTACCCAGGGAACATTTTCCAGAATGGAAAAAAAATTGCTAAGAATTATATCTGCCATTTTGGAACTAGATACAGATGTGAACAAACATTCAGCTGTAAAACTGATTAAAACCAAAGTGAGGTCTCAACTGACTGACCAAAATTTAAAGAATTCTCTTCTATTCTCAGTAACTAATTTAATTTCCCAGTATTAAAAGTTTGGCAAAATCCAAACAGACTGAAAAGTCTCAAGAGAAGAAGTCTTGTTTTTTTTTTATTATTTATATTAAAATAGTAAAGAAGATAAAAATGCTAAAATATATGAATACAAAAATGGTAAATAACAGCAGCACCAGACCAGAGAGAATATTTCCACCACATCTAGTCTGGTGCTTCTGCTATATATCTCAAGATTCTTGACAAAATTCAAAGAAGAATCTGTGTTATATACCATACCTATGAACATTAATGGGTATGTCCCAATCCTCATAAATACGTTGGACACTATTGTAAGTGGGGGTAATGTTCTAAGTAGTGCACCATTAGCAGTGGTTTACCTACTTCCCGCTGCTGGTAAGTATTGTATTTTGTTGATGTTATAAAGTTTACAATTTCATTTCCAACCTCCATTTTGGTTATTTCACATTCAGTAACCTTTTCTAGGTTACAACAATCTGTAAAGTCATCATCCCTGAACTGGCATCTTGACTTCAATCACTTTCCCATCCTTGTAACTTTTCTATAAATATTTTCATAATTGTTTTAATAAGCTTTCCTCTTCAATACCTCAATATCATGAATTTAAATGCAGTACTAGATTGGCAATTAGATCTCATTATTTTACTGTTGAAATAAATAGATGTAACCATAAGTTCTATGCTAATAGTTTCTTCTCTTACACTTCTCACTTGTGAAATTCTTCTAGCTTCTTACTTTCACATCAACTAGGACACTTGAAAAAATTAAATGCAACATCAATCACCATCATCTGTCTTTCTGAATTTATTGTCCTTTCTTCTCACTAAAGTCTTCTGATTGTGTTTCACTCTCAGTAACTTGTTTGGGGTGAAAATCATAAAAAAAAAAAAAAATGTCAATAGTTTTACAAGAATTAATTGGAGTAGAATATTTATGGCACATCTGAACTTGTGCATAAAAAAATGATGTATGGAAAATTAGCCACCATCATTTTAAAAGATAATGACAAGAAAGTAATTTTACTTATGTATATGAAGAAACCTTTTTTTTGTGGCAATAAGTGAGCATTTAATCATTGTTATTTTCACATGTAGCATTGTCATTACTCCATGAATCATAGTCATGCAAATTTTCTAACATTTTTTGACAAACTGCTTTATTCATATTGTTGAACAGGTGAATGGGGACAACTCACATTGTTACTGTAATGTCACTTCTTGCCATTTCTGTTTACCTGAAGACCATAGTGTATAAATGCTCAGGAGTTTCTCAATTTTAATAAGTTGAGTGTAAGTCATTGTGAAAGACACATAGTGTTAGACAGATGTTTTGGTTTAAGTAGAAATTTATTTATCACAATATCAAATGGGTAAAAATACGTTCACTGGAAACAGATCAAGTTCATGCCCCAAACTACTCATTACAACCTTCTTCACATTTAAAAGGTTAGTACCATCAGTTCTGGCCTTTACACCAAATACCCACCATGCCACATCCACAGGGTCAAATCATCCTCATTCCTTTCGTATTCCATTGGTAAGAAAGAAGTTCCTTTTAGACAGCTTCTTCCCAATGACCACACTTCTTCAGGGGGGGATAGATTCCCAAAAGGATGCTCCCCTAAGTCTTGGGTCCAGTAACAAGTACATTTAAAAATAAAAAAAACAACTAATAGTGCATTAAATACTAGGTATAACAGCAAAATTGTCCAATTGTTATATTAAGTTCTGAACCGTTGTATCTTAGAAATGATTAAAGATATCTTACTGGAATTCTCTTATTGGACTCTACTTTGAGCAATAAGAATATATAATTATTCTCCAAGTTTAACAGAAGAATCGTGATGAAATTGATCCTAAACGAAAATGATATGTTCATCATTAATTAATCATAGCTAAGGATCGAAAGCTGATGAAGGATTGAAATAAAGTTCAAATATATATATTATTCCAGAATCATTTTTCAGCTTATTCAAGATGATCTTCACTCTTTCTAACTTTCTATCCTAGAGTAATACGGTGCCTCACATGATTCATGTACAATTTAATTTTCAAGTCTTTTATCACTACTCTTTGGACTGTCATACCTGAAACTCCCTCACATGCCAAACATCTTATGAATTGAGTTGGATCTTTTCTAATTGATTTCTTTATCTCTAAATTGAAATGATGATCCCTCTTCCTATTGTGACCTCATGATCCAGTTTTCCTCTCTACTGTTCCCTCTATTTTAAACTTATTCACCGTTCTCTTGATGGTTCTTGAATGGACTTTGAAGATGGAAGCCAGAGTATGAATGTTGGTACCATAACTGAAGGCCTGAATAATTTTTTCCTCTCAACATTGCTCATTTGGAAATACAGTGGTGCTGACACAAAATGATTTTAACCTGTTCTTTTTCTAGCTGAATAACTCAAAGAGTTTTTCAGTGATTCTTACAACAAATGGTGTCAAAATGGCTAAACGTCTTATCTGAAAACTAGGGAAAAAGAAACTTTTTAGTTTAGTGTTTTTTTTAGATATTAAACATTTTGTGGCATGGACAACTTTGCTGTTACACCTGGTATAATGTATAACACAAATAACTTATAATTTGATTAAAGGATACAAATTTAATAAAAAGTATGAGCTTGTTTTTTATGAGTAATCTCCTTTATTTTAGATCTAATTTACAATAAACAAACTTTCATCTCCTCATCAACACAAAGACAAATAAGCATTTCCCCTTTTCGGTTTTTAATATTTGTCAGAAATGAAAATCCATAACTGAAAAGGTGCAAGCATCCCTACAGCAAAGGAGGTCCAGAGAGAGAGAGAGAGAGAGAGAGAGAGAGGGGGGGTCAAAGGGAGATAACTATGGATTTGAAGTCAGATTATTATCACTGATAACTCTCTCCTCCAATTTGCAGACCCTAGTTACTATAATCTTAATGAACTCGACTGGATTTCGAACTCAGCTCTCCAATTCCTCAATCCATGCCTCACCGCACTTTCATTTTCATTATACAGGGTACAGCAGAATACCTCTGACACATACCGCCCAGAAATACCTCTCACATAATAATAAGACATTAGCTAGATCAGTAGTTCTAAAACTATTTTTTCTCCCAGTCGCATTTTCGGAATTAAAATTTGATCATGCCTTATTGAATTTTATGTGATAAAAAGTACATTTAAAAATAAAAAGATAAAAACAGATTGTAGGTTTAAAGAGAGATAACCGCAGAATAGAAGTCAGAACATTATCATTGATAACTCTCTCCTTCAATTTGCAAACCCTAGTTACTATATTCTTAATACTTGATATAATGCAAAAATATCACAATGATAAAATCAGTCAATAATTATTTATAACTATTTATACTGGGATTTCAAGTAATCCATAATAATATTTTAAATTTTGAAATCATATTTATTTTTAGCAAATTAATTTTTTGAAACTGTTTCTTTTCTAAATCTTTGCTTGTCTTTCAATCATTCTGCCTCACCTGCTATCCTCTTCTACTTCATATTTTGAAAGACTTTAACAAAGCTCTGCTAAGTCTTATATTTTTCAAAGTCATTCTCTAATATAACATTCTGTTTAACCCCATCTCTTAAAAGGAGTCATTCTTTCATCTAACTTTGTTTAGCATCATATTTTAAAAGATGCTTTTTTCTCATGATAATCTCTTTAGCTCAGATTTTTGAACATGAAAATCAATTAAACCTTTTTTATTTTAAAGAAAGTGTGACACCAGAATCTAAAGACAGATTGGAAAGATGCCTTCCAAAAGCTAAGCAAAATAGAAAAATTTCATTAAAAACAAAAAGTTCTAAACTGTTATGTAATGTCAGTTCTATATGACAGTGAATGCTGAACAATCTCCTCACAGATGAAGAAGAGCCTTGAAATAACAGAAATGGGGTTCTACAGAAGGATACTGAGAATACCATAAACAGAACACGTAAGCAATGACAAAATTTTAGAGAAAATGTAAACAAAAAGGACACTTATACTTAACATCAGAAAGACATAGTTGAAATTTCTATGACATAATGAGGAAAGAGGGCTTAGAAAATTTAACACTCAAAGGACAAATTGAAGGCAAGAGGGGCAAAGGAAAAAAGTATGTAACCTACCTAATGAGCTTGTGTAAATGGATGGCAGAACAAAGTTTAGGAGAGATAGTAAAAAGGAAAAATTTAATAAGGAGTACAAAAGACAGGAAACTGTAGAGAGTCATGATCGCCAATGTTCTGAAGAGATAAAGAACAGATTTTAAATGAAGGCATTTTTAGAAAAAGAAACTCAGTAATATATATTTACTGTAGGCATTTTGTATGTGTATTGATTTGTATATGCATTGATTACCCAAGCACTTCTGTTGAGGATCAGAGTATAGCTTTCTGGCATGTTAGCAGGGATCAGAGTGTAGAATCTGTTACTCTTTTCAAGTGAGGGGGTGACATCTCGAGAATTTTTCCCCGCCACATCATCTCCTCCAACCATAGCACCAAAGAGGAAGGGACATAGTATTTTGACACCCATATGGCAATGGTCATGGAGACTAGACAGATTGTGATCTTGGCTCAGATATATATATATATATATATATATATATATATATATATATATATATATATATATATATATATAGGAGGCACGGTGGCATAATAGATGGATTGAGGAATTGGAGAGCCAAGTTTGAATTCCAGTCAAATCCATTACATTCACTTACATGCTAATACCCTTGGAAAAGGTGTGAATCCTCTTCTTCTCCCTCCAGATATCGATAAATAGCAGGACAGACTGGGTTCTATAGCCTTGGAGGGCAATTGGTCTTGGAGAAGGACAACTCTGAATTCAAAACCTGCAGAGAGTTGTTTGGGGACCGTGTGGCACGTAGTGCACCAGGTCTCTGTATTCGGCCCTTCAAAAAGTGTGGATGGTCCTGCACGAAACCTTCACCATTATAATCAAATCTCATGTGCTGTTGTCAGGCTGTCGGTTTCCTTGAAACCAATCTGCTTGACCCTCATACGTTGAATTTGAGTGTGTAAAATAGAAGAGGATAAGATATGGTTAACAATCAGGAAGAATAAAAAGAATGCCTAACTAAAAAAACAGCTGCACTGGTTGTTGAAAATATATTGTATTTCTGAGATATATTTAATAGGGTTAGTTGATGGTCACAAGCCCCAGAAAAAGAAGGATGTGGTAGTACCTTTTCAGTGGCCTGGGAATTGATGAGTTTAGTGAGAAAGATAGACTTACTGAAAAAAAAAAAAAAACAGTTTCTCCTTTCAAAATTTTTGAATGAGAATTTTGGCCTCATGGAAACATGTACATCTGCAACAGCTAAGAATGGAAAAAGTCTCTAACTCACTACTCCCACTTGTTACTGGTAAGTAGTTAGAAAAACTTCCATCTTGAGGACAATAAAAGTAGCCAATACAAACTATATGCATTGTGTTATTTAATACTGAAAAAAGAAAAACATATCTTTTTTCTTTATTAAAGACACTTGGAAATCCCAGGCCAATAGATGAAAATATACTGTTAGAAAAACAGATAAGTCTACTCAAACAAGTTTAGACATTAAATATAATATATACAGTAATAAAACTAGTGACGGTGATATTGTAAGCCGAAGAGCTTGTGGGAGAGAAGCATGGCCACATCGGTTGTGAGTAAGGTAAGGATGTTCTATGTAGTATATATGTATGCCATGTCATAGGTGTAGTCTGTTTTCTGGAAGTCATTGTTTGAAGACAGGAGTCCAATCTGTTGAAGGTTAGTCCAGTGGTTACCATGTTTGATGGCTTGGTCACATCCTGATAATCATCCATAACAGAGTCTTCTAGTGGTTCAACCCACAGTCTGTAAAGTGGTGATGACCTTGAGGCAGACTCCACAGCTGCTGGAAGGATGTTCTCTGCCAGTAACTCTAGCAGATTAATCTGATGCTAGAGGATGTTCTGATGCTCTGCCAAGACTGTGAGAGATGGAAGGACAAGGTGTCTCACGTGGGTCCAGTGCCTTCATGGCCTGAGATTTAACAGCAGCATAGTAATATATTTTTTTTATAATTTTATAAAAGAATTTGGTAAAGAATTTATTTTTTTTAATATAAAAGTTTAGAGCTGCTTATCATCAATTACTGTAGTCATTACCAGCAGCAGTTGTAAATGTCTAAACACATCGGCCCATTTTGTGAGTTTGCAGTACTTCCTTTCTCTCTTGATGTTCGCTTTAGTATGGAAGCCCTGACAGGCAGAGAAGAAAAGGAACAGAAAAACAAACACTGTTCATTATACAGACAGCCTTTAAAGTTGATTTGTTTCTCATCGTTTCATGTATTTTCTGCACCAAAACAAAAATAAATGGTTACTTACTCTTTCACATTTCGGTAATCTTCTTCCATCTCTTTCAATAATTGCTCCATTCGACTTTTTTCCTTTTCCAGTTCATAATTTAATTGTTCCAGTTCCTACATTACATAAATAATAATAATAATAAAAATAAAGAATGGTAATAATGATAAAGAATGATAATAATAATAATGAAGAATGATAATAATGATAATAACAAATAATGATGAAGAATGATAATAATAATGAAGAATGATAACAATTAATAATGATGAATGATGATAATAATAATAATGAATAATAATGATGAATGATAATAATAATGAAGAATGATAATAATAACAAATAATGAATAATAATAAAGAATGATAATGAATAATAATAAATGATAATAATAACAAATAATGAAGAATGATAATGATGATAATGATAATGATGAATGATGATAATAATAATGAAGAATGATAATGAATAATAATAATAATAATAATGAAGAATGATAATAATAATGAAGAATGATAATAATAACAAATAATGATGAAGAATGATAATAATAATAATGAAGAATGATAATAATAATAATGAATAATAATAATAATAACAGAATAGAAAAAGTCATATACAACAAACTATAAAAATAACTTTATTATTTACAGTATTGACATGCAAACTGTTGTCTTCATCTTTGTTGCTGTTACCATAATGTTTCATCCATTTTGCTCTCTGGCCTTCATCAGGTGTTTGTTGATCCACGTAACATTTTGGGAATGTCAAAAATGAACCCTTTATTTTATCTATGGGGATAGCTTGTACTTGTTTCACTGTCGATGTCCAGGGATATCATGCCTGGTTCTTAGTACTTCTCCGTTATTGCTTACCCCATTTCAAACCAAGTCCAAGGACACACACACACACACACACACACCAGAACCAGGGAATGAACTCTCAACAAATTCACAGACCAATGCTTAAATCCAGTAGGCTATTCTCCTATGAATTTGTTTAAAATAAGTTCAATCCCTGAGCCAGGGAGTGTGTACTTGGACTCAGTAGAAATAGGAAAGCACTAACTTAACAGTCAGGTTTGGTTTCTTTTATTTTACGGCATATCAACATCTCAATGGGTTATTTAATGCCAACAAGATTTTTATTGTTGGTAATATTTTTTTTTTTTTTTAAATGTGTTAAAATGTATTTCTAGTACGTTTTTTTTTTTTCGGAAAATGTGTCACACGTCTTTCCTCTTGTCCTTTACTGCTCGTCTGTACTTCCTCTCTCTAAGGAATGTAAGAAGGCGATCAAGCGTTTGCTCTCGTCTGTCTTGTGGGGGGGATGCAAGCATTATGTTGACAGAGAGGTCTGTGCCCAACGTCTGTGTCATATGCTGCACTTGGAGAGTCACAAATTCGCTTCCAGGCTGGCTTTCCTACACTGTGAATTGACAAAGGATTTGATTTTGGTGGGGAGTGTAAAGGCTGCTTTCCCTTACCTTACTATCACTCTTCCCGCTGACCACAGGATCAATCAAGTTTCCTCCTTGAGTGTTGATTGGCCTTGAGGGTCATTCCTCAGTCTAGTGACCTTTCTCGGCCTAGGAGAGTCATCTATCATGAACTAGTGGAGGGGGTCATGAAGGATCCACTATGTGCCCAGCTTGACTTATCAGCGAACAAGTTTCACTTGTTTTGATCTTGGGCATAGTGGCAGATAACCTCAGCAACCCCGAGTTTTCACTTACCTGGCAATTGGTTCAGAATAGACTATCTCTCACTGACAAAGCCTTCATATAGGGCTTGGCAGATTTACCAGACTAAATAGTGTGACCTTGGTTTAGAGGAAATGGATGTGCGCACCTAACATTGTCCCTGGGTTCACCCCCTATGGGACTTTGTCAGCAGCATTGATGTGTGTTAAGAAGCTTATGTTGATGCATGCAAGTCAATGGCATAAGGAGATTTTGTCAACCACAGTGACTATATAGTCTCTACCGACAACCAGAACTATAAAGCATGAGCTTAAGCATCCAGGTAGGCTTTAGATAGTCTTCTGGAAAATGGTTCTCAGCAGCACTTCTGATTGGACAGAAAATATTTATGGAGTTTTACTGTGGATTTTTATTAGCTGCTACAGCTCACTGTATTGATCATCTCTGTAGAAATCTACATTTGTCTTTTCTGTTTCTTCAAGAGTGAAGCCAGTCACTTTTGTCATGTCACTTGTGGACTTTGAAGATCATGTAAATAATGGTAACGCCTCATCTCAGAAATTTAGACAGAAGTATTAATTTCTGTCTTGTTCAGATTTAATAACTTTAAGACAAAACAATAACAAAGTATAATTTATGAATTTTCATAATGTATATAAACCTAATAATAAAGCCTTCCAATGAAACAATTTGATTCGTTTTATGTATCCAGTCAGGCAATTGCTAAATCATTCTGTTATTATTACAAAAATAAAAGCTCTTCTTTCAATTGGAAGCATTCTTATGAAAATATAAAGTGTTTATCAGTATGACTAAAACATACTGACAGATTATATTGATGAAAAAGAGATTAAATTAAAACTTACATCTGCTCTTTGTTTTGTGTCTGACAAAGCTACCACTTCATCTTGGAGAAGATCTGAAAAATAAAAAATTAAAATTAAAATAACTGGTGTGTGTGTGTGTGTATATATATATATATATTAGGTTGGTGCAAAAATAATGACGTAATAATGTTGTTTTTTGGCGTTAAAAAATACGTCAAAAAATGAC